>JBBPCX010000135.1:24416213-24437189 GCA_037974365.1 Hydrocynus forskahlii | reverse complement strand
TATATCTTTCTTTTTTTTTATGGTTGTAATCCGATCTTTAAGGGGAGGCGTGAGGCAGCGCGGCCTCGTACTCTGTCTGCTCATCCCACAGCCCTCTCCACCTCTAAATTATTCATCATCCAATCAATCATCTTCTCTTTGTTTTGGACCCCAGTGCAGGAGATGAAACGCCAGACTGCCAGAGCTGTTTTTCTTCATCTGAGGCCCAAAAACATGATCTGCCCAGATTACACTCACTCCCAAAACACACACCTGGACTACCCACACTTTGCTATGAACAAAGCACACACACACACACACACACACACACACACACACCTCTGTGCGTGCACACACACATACATAAATACACAAAATCAAACTTGTACTCCCATATGCACACATTCACGTTCTCATGCGTGGTGTGATTTTTATCATTCTTGGTGGACTCTTTAACTCAAGTACATGACTTTATTGAGGTCATATTTGTTAGCGGTCAGCCACGACACAGAAGTTTAATTCTTCCTGTTTGAAAGGCTGAAGATCAGATTCTCACAGTGCCTGTCTTTGTATGTGTAGTTGAGGGAATAATACTAATAGACCAAGGTGGAAACTTTGCACACATAGATTGGCTTCACAGTAGAGCTGTACAATGTGAAGAAGTCACAGTGTAGTATTTTGTTTTTTATGCGTATTGCCAATGGCAAACCATGACTTTTAGAGCTAGAATTTTAGTTGGGTTTTTACGGTAAAAAAAATTCTACACTATACTTATTTATGTTAGCTTCTCTGTGCTGTGGCATTTCACATATTTTGGCCTTTATAGATTATACATGGACATTTTAAGATCGTAAAAGTCATTCCTTATTCCATGACGCTTGTAACAGATATTTACCTTAAATGCAGCATTTCTAGAGTGTTTCTTTGCTGCTGTTTACTGACTGGCAAAAACACTGTTTAAGTCATCAAGAAGGTCTAGAGTGGCTTTTTCCACCACAAAACTGGCTCCACTCATTGAAGGTGGTTGGTGGTTTCATGGTATTCCAGTGCCTAAAGGCCTTAACAAGGGGGATCCTTTTAGCTACATCTGCCTAGATATCAATTCTGATTGGGTCTGATTTTTTTCTGTTTCCAGTACAGTACTTGCAGAGTTTAAATACAAACATAATTCCATTGAATGAGAATGAAATAAAATGTAAAAACATGTGTTCAGATTACCTTCTCTGAATAAATTAATCCAGATTTGAGGGGGTTTAGGGCAGACTTCCACAATATTAACACATTTTGTTTCAGTTTATTGCAATTGTATTTCTGAATATTGCAATACATCTCTCAGTGTATTGCAAACACACCTGTGAATACTTGATGTCATGTGGATCATGTGAAAGAAAGTGATTGGGGCTCATTTGAGTATTGTACACTTCTGTAATATCAGCGCTGTGAAGGCTAACATCACAATTGTGCAGGCATACAGTTAGAGTTTAGCATAGATATCCATGTGATCTTAACACTGTTTGCTCCACAGTTACACAATTAATGTTAAGTTCAAGTTCAAGTTGGCTTTTGTCATCCATCCACATACACAGTATATGACTGAACAAAATTGCGTTTCTTACTGTCCCAGGTGCACAGAAAGCACAAGAAACAAACATATGACATGAAGACAAAAACCCATTAAAGCCCTTATTCTAATTACAAAACAATTGAAAATCCATATTTATGAATGTATGAAAATGACACATAATGAAAGAATCGTATGCAGTGTATGTTCTCAAATGACTCTTGACTTGAATGTATTGTTTTAGGGGAAAAATCATTATTTTTATCAATAATTTCATTATCACAGAACAATAACATCATGTGCATGTTCTTTAAATTTTAAACGGTACTCATGAATCTAATTTAGAACCATCCATTAAAATTCTTTAGGGAATCAAAAGTGCTTCATCTATGCCATCACACCAAAGAACCCTTTATGTCACCACTATTTTAAAAATTGGACCAATCAGTGTGAGACAATGAAGAGATTGGGGAAATTCCACTGATTTGTCAGTTTGTTCATAATTAGATCGTTAAGATCTAAACAAACCCATAAGTGATCCACAGTGATGTGATGTAAAATCCTGTTTTCATGAAACAGGATTTTACATCTTACTTTCATTCAAGTTAATGAAAGTGATGGTAATGTGAACCAGAAATCTAAAAAGCCAGATTATAAGAAGCTGTTAAACCAAAGGATTACAGACAAGATGTCTGATGCTTGAGATATTGTTTTAAAGGAAAGCTTTGGGTCTTAAACATTCATTTAAACATCTATTCATGCCAGAGAGAAACATGCAAGGCAATAGTTTCCAAAGAAAACCCAGTATTTCAGAATTACAACTATTTAACCAGTATCAGCATTACATATAACACAAGTGTAGGCCCAGGTCATTGGATGATAAATCAAATGGACAGGATTCCAGTATTTGTATTGTAGACCTTGTAGACACATCCTCCTGTCACCACCACTGTAAAGAAGGCTGAGCAGGTTTGTGTACAGTCAGACCACTGGGAATGACTTGGTATCTGGATGACTGAATGATGCAGAATTTGGAATGAATTGAAAGGGAATTCTGCTTTAAAGCAGGGAACGTGTGCAAAAGAGTGATGGGCTCATGCAAGCACCCATAGAAGAATCATTCTAGACCCAGACAGCATCATTTGTGTTAAACAGGAATTTAATGCACCAGATCTTTTGAGCCTGTGTGTACACATGTGTGTGGCGACTGCTTTTTCTCAGTGGCAGATAGACGATTGTGTTTGTTGTGTATCAGCATGTGTTTCGTCTGGAGGCGCTTTTTTCTCCACTCGACACTTTAAATGGCATGTCACCGCGGGCTGTTCTGAAAGCAGAGCGGGTGTCTGATCTCCCAGCTGTAACGCAGTGGCCCGCTTAGCTTTCTCTGAAGCGCCTGTCTCTCTGCCTCTAAGCCTGTGTGGGAGTGGAGCCCTAATAGGGGGAAATGTCTTGGACAACTGATTTGAAGATATTTTGCTTCATCCGGCTGCGAGCGCGGCAGGTGATGCAGTGTCTCCCCCTTTTGATGTGGAACAACACAGAGGCGCGTGCACTGATAACTTTAGAAGGCGCGCATACGAGAGTGAGACCTTATTCGGCGGCTCTGGAGGAGCCTCCTGCTCCAGCTACATCACACAAGCTGACATCTATTATGGTAAGGAAAGACAAGTGTTTGAAACAGAATTCAAGTGCGCATGGAAGTGTCAGGATTTACAACAGGCCCCTGTTTCTTTTTCTTTCTTTTTTTTATTCCCCTCCTCCCCTCAACCCCCCCACCCAACCCCCCGCCCGCCTCTTTTTTTTTAATAAGATGGTTTAAACCAAGCATGTCTATATGAACTCTGCAGGAGGAAGCATGAAAGGGTGCTGCCAGCCCATGATGAAAATATTTCATCCTGAAAGCCTGGCTAGTTCCCACTGACTGGAGGTGGGGATGTGTATACACATGGGGCAGGGGGGACAAGGTCACTACTGAAAAATGTACATTTCCATTTATAGAAGTTTACGCTCTCTTTTCTCAACATCTACTTTTCACAGACTTTAACCCCTTTGTAAGAATTCAGTTGTTAAACTCAAGAGCGTTGTTATTCAGTAACTGCCATAAATGATTGGGAAATACTGTGAAACTAATAGGGACGTTCTGTAGGGTGAGGAGCGGAGGTGTGGACCCATGGCAAAATGGTGTCCCACCTAGAGTGAATACATGTCTCAGACTGGAAAGGGCAGCCTCTATAAGATGATTTCTGTGTGAGTGAAGCAAATGAAAATGAGCAATCATGGCTGAATGCTCATGAAGAAGTCAGGTCTGGGAGCATTTTCTTAAAACAGGAAAAAACACAGTCGTATACAACATATACAAGTCTGAATTAGCTTTCTACAGAAGCCCAATCTGAGTAAGAAAAAGAAAATCCCATCAGAACGGTCAGTAAAGTGACCTTGTCTGAAAGGTCAGTAAAGGGTCAGTGAGCTTTCCTTCCATGCCTGCAAACCAAACTACTCCCCAAGGATGTGCAGTCCACACTGCAAGTGATTTTCTCAGAATGAGCTAACATTACCCTAAAGCGCTAAAACTCATAGACATCATTTATGCTGGGGACACTGGGGATATGTCCCCAACACTTTTTGTTGTGACCCATTTTGTCCCCATCACTTTTTAAAAATGAGTCAGTTTCAAGTAAATTGTATCCTCCTCTTCAACAAATACATCATCCTCCCTGACAAATTCAGCAATTCTTAAACCAAACTATCACCTATACTAAAGCCCCCTGTGTTACATTATTATGCTAGTCACTGGAGTATAGCATCAGTAACATTAAAAGATCACATAATAATCTGATCATTCTGTGTTTTCATACATTTTTTACCTGTTTACTTGTGACCAGGTGTAGAACTGTCAATGCTGCATTTTAATGCTACAATTTAAAATGCAATTGAAAACAAATTAAGACAGTGATGAATGTATTTCACATTTTGTCATATCATTTGGTATTGAGCACTGTGATACTGCACTTAATAACTAAACGGGATAATAGTATTGCAACAGTAGTATTACCGAGTGACCCAATTTCATAATATATTGTCTCCTTAAAGTCTATTCTTTTGACTTGCACACATGTAAAGGGTGTTTGCACGTTTGATGGTTGGTGTAATGTAGTGGGTAACATTGCTGCCTTTTAATCAGGAGACTGGGGTTCGATTCCTAACCTGAGTGACACAGAGACCTAGGGCAACACTTCTACCCCTACATCTCTGATCCGCAAAAATTGCAAGTCGCCTAATGCTGTTAATATAAATTTGACAGAAATTCTCTGTTTATGTTAAATGAAAAATAATTAATCTAAAACGAGTCAGCCTTACACCTATAACTCTAAGCTGTTTTTGAAAGAGCAGAAGTTGTGCACACTTCCTCTCTCTAGCCACAGGCCGGGCAGTGCTATGCTGAAATATTGCGCTTTTAGTGAGCTGGACGTCTGGAGGCTGATAAATAGCGGCGGCGGTGAGGACACATTAGCTGTAAACGGTACAGGCAGCTGTAAAAAGAAAAACAGCTTTATTTCCCCCCAGCCCTGGCAGACACATTACTGAGATGGACACAAGCACTCGGAGTAAATAAAACACACAGCAGAATAAAGGCGGCTGGCAGGACGAGAGAGAGGGAGAGATGTAGTATGAGGAGCTGTGTGTGTGTGTGTCAGGCAGAAAGCTGAAGGATCACCCTGGGCCCCATAATCATGCCCCGTAGGGCTGTGCGTCAAACGCCTTCTGTGTGAATGAGCAAGTACTTTCACCCCCCCGTTTGTCACTCACTAACCTCCACCAGACACACAAACAAACAAACACACACACACACACACACACACACACACACAAACGACCTATTCAAAGCAATACAGGTAGCAGTATTTTTAGTTCAGCTTGTTCAAGGGATACCACCTCACTGTGGAGGGAAATTACCTGCTAGCTGCTATGAGAAGAGTGTTAAAAGAAATAGGGACACAAAGGAAGAATAACCACTGCCTTCGAGGAATACTGTTGCCATGAAGGGGTGTACTTTGCCTAAAACAATGTTTTTTGTAGGTGGTCTAAGTAATATCCCAGCAGAACATTTCCCAGAGCATCACACTGCCTCCACTGACTTGTCTTCTTCCCATAATGTCATCTCTTCCCTGGGTAAGTGACACACACACACCCAACCAACTGCTTGATGTCAAAGAAAACATGATTTATCATATTAAGCCTCCTTCTTCCATTGCTCCATGATCCAGTTCTGCTGCTCATGCACCCATTGTAGGTACGTTTGGACAGGGGTCAGCATGGACACTCTGACACCTGTGCAGCTTTATCTTGCAACAAGCTGTGATGTGCTGTGGGTTCTAACGCCTTTCTATCATAGCTTGCATCAAGCTCTGTGTGGGATCAGACCAGACAAGCTTGGGAGTCCACAACCCTGTCATTGGTTGTCCTTCCATGGACCACTTTTGGCAGGTAATGTCCACTGCATACTGGGAACACCATACAAGACCTTTTTTGGAGATGCTCTGACCCAGAGGTTTAACTATCACAATTTGGTCCTTGTGAAAGCTGCTCAGATTCTCACGCTTACCCATTTATCCTGCTTCCAACACATCAGAACTAGCCGTTCACTTGTTGCCTAATATCCTACCGCTTGACAGGTTTTAATGATATATATGTTGTGTATTGTCATTATCAACCTTGTATCTGTTGAACTGTTCATCATGAAAATGTAATGTATATATAAATGCATATTAATCGACATAAAGGATTTTCCGGTGTTAGCCAGCTGGCCAATTTTCAGCTGCATGCAGCAGGCACATTTGTTATGTGTGGTTATGATAATTAAGCTTTAATTGTACAGAAATATTTCCCTAATAAATATGAATTTGGCTCAAACCGAAAAAATATTAGAAGTCCTGTTTTTATTCGAGTTTTATCAACCTAGTTTTAATTACCCTTTTTGAATAATTAACCACATGTTATCAAATGAAGCAAATAATTGAGGTGCTGACTTAATTTGTAATTTGGCAAATGCCTCTTTCTCAATGTTTCTTACTTTGAGAAACATTCAGCAGTAGTGACCTTAATGAACAGGAGCCGGCGAAAGGAGAGCGAAGTTATCTGGAATAAGTGTGTGTAGTCGGCGAGTGCAGACAGGCTGCCCGCTCCCGGAGGAGCCCTCAGTCTGAGAGAGTATGTGTAAGGAAGTCTCTGAGGAGAAGCTGATAGGGCTCAGGGGAGCAGTGTGAGGAATCTCCACATGGCCAGGTTGTGGTGCACACAGACGAGACAGAGGTGCGGAATGTCATTACTCTACTGAGAATGGGAACTGGCCTGCTAGATATACACTGTACACCCAATTTCCTCTCTCACTTGCTACTGAAATGGTGCCTTTGAACCATACTGGGGCAGAGCTTACTAATGTGTAGAGTCAAGCTGCATGATATGTCATTTGTTCATCATTACTGTAATATTAGCCTTTGCATTATATGTTGCATGATATTGCAGAAGACTACAATATGCAAATGAGCAATCTAACCAATCTCAGCGCCTAACCAGTCATGTGCCGTGAGCATCGTGACCAATCAGAGTTTCAGACGAGTGTTTCTATGGGTGTTTTGAAGAATCAAGATGAATCATGCAATCCAACTGAAGGAAGTTGTTTGGGTCAAAAAACAAAAAACAATGTCGCATCATTATCTGTGCACTTTAAAAGTATTGCAAGGCGCATTGCAATCACAATACGTAAGACTGGAAACATTATTTGGATTGTGTCTACATAAAGGACTGAATCTAAGGGGATGTGGGTTAAACATTTACCAGCATCATTTTTACTAAATCTGTTCATCATAATTGAATTGTGTGAATACCAATAAAGTGTGAGGTAATTCATGATGCTCGCAGTTAGGTGTGGGAGAAGTCAATAATGGTAGCACAAAAAATGAATATTATTATTATTTTTATTATAATTATCATTATTAGTGGTAGTAGTAGTAGTAGTAGCAATAGTAGTAGTATGACTACTAGTAGTACTATCAACAACAACTACAAAATTGACAATAATAGTGATTACTCCATCATTACCCATTCCACCAAGTGAAGCTGCCCAGAACCAGAAGCTCTTAGAGTTCTGTTCAGTCCTTTGTAAATATCAACCATATGTTGAAGGCATACTCTGAAGTATATCAGTATGAAAATACCGTGATAATACAATAACACATTAAGACTTGGTGGAGCATCTTTGTGCTTTACAATTTCACTATACAGTAACCCCTCACTTTTCGCGGGGGGTTACGTTCCAAGAGCACCCGCGTATAGTGAAAAACCGCGTTGTTGTGGCGTGGTTAAAAAATGCCTATAAACAATTTAATCTCATTTTAAACCCATTTTAAACTCATTACTTTTAAAGAAAGCTACTGAAGAGTTTACACTCTGCTCCTGTAGTGCTAGAATGTAAATACTGATGTTACCCCTGTAGACTGTATTGTAATTCGTGCACTTGCGTTTTTTTTGGAATGCCCTGTTGTTTTCTTTGGTATAAGCAGGTAAATACAGTAATGAAGTAATTTAATTTACAGTAATAAAAATACAGGGCTTTAAGAAGAACAAAATGAAAAACATGAAAACACTCGAGATGCTCCACGGGGAAATTCTGGTCTGCAGCGTCACAGGGCAGCAGCCAATCAGCAGCAAGGAGAAATAAATAACTTTTTCGTATTGGCTACTGTCAAATCTCCCGCCTCTGAGTACAGCGAGGAATGTGTCAAAGGGCACCAGCCAATCAGCAGCAAGGAGAAATAAATAACATTCTTGGATTGGCTACTTTCAAACCTCCCTCCTCTGAGTACAGCAGTATTTCACTATTCCAAGAAGCGCTCTCTTTGCGTTCTGTCTTCAGTAACAAACATTAATTTAGCACTAAAATGCCTGAAAAATTATGTATTGCTACACAAAAAGATGCGACTTCAGGGCCTCGTCCGCCACGCCCCTCGTCCTTGTGCTGGATTATGTTTGGGTACGGTGCTTAGCAACCTGGGTTACTAAACACCGCGCCCAAACATAATCCAGCACGAGGATGAGGGAGCGTGGCGGACTAGGTCACAAAAGCAACTGCTGATCCGCGTAAAAGTGGGGGTTTACTGCAAATAGATAATGATTAACAGACCATACTATGGTGGTAAATGGTGGTCATTTGTGCTAGTGTGCTTTGGTATCGGCTGAGACAAGTGACCACATCAGGCCTAAGCAGGGGGCTTTGTTCAGCTTGGTGCACCTATCAGATGGTATTTAAAACTGTTTGGTGTATAGAGCAGACACTATATGGCGTAGAGAACCCCAGTGGTAGAGTGTTAGATCTCAGCTGGTAGAAACACAGTCTTTCTCTCTCTCTCTCTCTCTCTCTCTCTCTCTCTCTCTCTCTCTCTCTCTCTCCCCCCATCTCCCTCCCTCTCTCTCTTTCTCTCTTACTTGCTCTCGCTTCCTCAGAAGGTGGCGGTGGCCTTCATCCAGGCAGCTTCATCATAGGTCTCCATGGACTCTGCTCCTCAGGACAGACGCGATGCTGCCACAAAACTGAACGCCTCGCTGCTTTTTCAATCATTCATGTGACAGTTAGCAGCCTATGGTGCCTAATGATTTTCTGTCTTGTTCAGCCCAGAGACTAACTGAGTATTAAATAGCGGCACAGGATGGACACATCATCTACAGGAACGTACTCGTGCCCAGATCCATCAAAGTACAACTGTCTCAAACTAAATGAAATATAATGCCACACAGACCCGTTCATGTGCATACTTTCCTTTTATGAATGCTCTCCCGCTCAGACAGAATGGAGATTACCTTCTCTGGAAGTGGATTAAGTTCACAGTGCTGCTTTAACCCCTAAATGTTTTCGTCAGGTTGCTAGTGAGCCATGATCTTGCTTCTCCCCTCAGCTTGTCAATTTCTCAAACTGACAAGACTGTGTGGTTTCTTAAACTGTATGACCTACTGTAATGTATACAAATGGACAAAAATGGATAAAATTAACAAAATTGAGGCTGTTGCAAAATGTTGCAACTGTATTTAGCTAAATGGTATACAAAACAGTATGAAAACTAAAGAAACCAAACATGTCTTGGCTGCACAGTTACAATTGGGATAAGTAACCGTGTACGTTTGATAACTGGCCTAAATAATCACACACATGTTGAACAGTAACTGAAGAGACCCACTGCATAGATAACAGTATGCAGTACTGTGATCTATGAAGTAGGCTTTAATAAGTTTTTGGCTGAGCTAAGTAGTTTGTCTTGCGGAGCTAAAGAAGAGAACTAAAGAAGCAAGCTTCAGATACCAAGCTTGGTTGGTAAATTTGGCTGCATTACTTTAAATGCATCTGGCTTCTAATGGACAGTGACCTCATTTTCCCCTCTCTTGTCCATTATGTTCAGAAAATAAGCAAACAAAATGCATGAATTTATCTATGTTATCATCAGAGAAACGTTTACACTATAAGGTCAGTCGATGTGCACTGATTTAGCTCAGATCTAAATGACTGCAGGTACATAGGCATGTTTAACAAATCGCCTGTGCATTTCCGGCTTTGGCTGCACTTTATTGCTGCCTGTGTTACAAATGATGCTTTATCGTCAAACAACAAGAAGAAAAGTTCTCCCTGTTAGGCTGGAAACTTGGTGAGTGCAGAATGACATTACTTGCCTCCGTGGTTACCTCACTGGATCATGTCATTAAGGCAAAAGCTCAGCCTCCGAGCAATAGCAGCACCCAAAGCACCGCACTAAACATTGAAGTCCCTGTATACCTTATTCATTCATTCCAGCGCAGACGTGCGCGTGAGGCTTCCCCCCACACATCAACATTGTTTTCTGGGCGCGTGTCTCTGCAGGCACAGTGCCGCTGGAGTGGCATGAGTATTTATTATTCAAACACCTGTGTTCGTGTATTCTGTTTTTTGGAGCTGGGGAGGTGCAGGGGTCTGTGTTTGGTGTTTGGACATGCTCAGCTGTCTTCGCTGTCACTGACAGCTTTCACATCAAACCTGCCAGGGCCAAAAAATTCCCCCATTAGCCCCAGAGCTATGTGCTGCAGCACTGTGGAGAGACCCAAACTTCTTTCTGTTTGCCCAGGCAACTTTTCCCCCTTGCTCTGGAGAGAGGGGGCCTTGATTATAGAAGCAATTAAATGGAGAGAGTAATCACATTTTGAGGAGTGTTTTTTTTTTAAGAGGAAAGGAACGAGAGGATTATTGCTTATCTTAGAAAAAAAGCTGTCCAGGGGCCATCACACGGCTGGAGGGGATTGACAACAGTCACAGCTGAAAATGTGTCACTCAGTTGTATTTTTTCCCTCTTTTTACTCTGTGTGTGCATACTCTTGCATGCACACACAAACACACACACAGTTTTGCAAACTTAATGTAAAACAGTACTCTAGTAGGGATGGTTGATATCATCACTTTTCTTTTTCAGTCAACACTGACTAACAATAGTGCTAATGATAATGATAACAGTCTCAGTACCAATACTTTTCAGTTCTTGTGCAGCTAGATAAAGGTAAATGTGCCAATTTTCTCAATAAATTTGAAAAATTAGACTTTTTATAAATCATTTTACAACACTTTCAGTGTTGTTGACACTCAGCTGCAACTCGTGCGCACTGTTCACATCACTGGTGTTCATTTCCTGCAGCACTGGAGTTACCTGCTCATTTGATTGCCGTTAACTGTTCCCCGAACTGTTACTTATTTTTGTGCTGATATACTTGATTCCACGAGTTTTCATAATTTCTGATCTTTTCTGTAATAGAAAATCACTCATGATAACTTGGGCTGGTTACATACACTTGCACAATCCAAGAATGCACAATTCCTGTGCAAATGTTCTGATTTTGGTATCGATAATAGACATGGATGTGGCTGAGACTGAAGTGCCTTCTCATCATTGTGGCTTATGCTGTATGTCTGTCTTCATAATGCTGGGAAAGAATGCTGGTAAGCTCCACGTCTTATCCAGACTTTCTCTGTAACTGTAGACTTAATGTTATAGAGAAAGTCCACAGGACTTAGGGTTGTCCATTTCTGCCATTCATTCCGGCCTTAAGGGGGATTATGTGGACCCTCTGAAACTTCCTTTGGGATGTAGGCTTCAGCAGACCTTGACATAAATGAAATAAGAGGAGTTCTAAAAAGTAAATAAATAAAAAAGAAAGAATTTTGGTGACATAAAGAACGTCTTCCATTGTAAACAATTTACAATTCATGTGCAAATAAGATGATTTTAGTATTGATATTAGCCATGGATGTGGCTCAGACAGAAGTGCCCTCTCATCAGTGTGGCTTATGTGTCTGTGGCCTCATCAACGTGATGATCTATCCGTGAACATAACAGAACAAAGAGTGAAAGATTGGAGGCCATGGGGCTGGACTGACCAAAACTCTCTGCAAGAGTGCCATACTTTCACATCATAAAACAGTGTTATTTTTAGTTTTATTAGCACATTGGATGGAAAATGAACAAAACCATTGTCAGCTGTCATTGCAATCCTTTTTCACATTTTTTGTACATCAAATACATCTTCCATTTCAGTGCAAGTGATTATCAAAATCCATGCTGTGGTAACTAACCTGAGGCCAGGTGTACATTTCAGCATCGGTGTAGCTCAAACTGTGCCTTGATTTAGTCACAGTATGTGCTCACAGCACCTCCGAATTCAAGACTACCACTCGTCATGCATACTGTGTGTTAATGAATAAAGTTTTATTCCCACCAAAACATTGTACAGGGGTGTAAATTTACTGCGACGAGGAAAACAGAGACTGTGACGCAGTAACACAGACATGCAGCCTGGCAGTCTGATTTGCACTGTATGTTCTCACAGATGTATATCGGATCTAAGAGTTTAAACAGTGTTATTCTGATGGTAAACATTGTTTTAGTGTGTACTCGAGGCTTGTGCGTCTAACTGCTGTGTCTCTCGCCTACATGTCTTCACAGACCCGAACGCAAGTTTACACCCGGTTTTAAATTTGAAACAGGCAGCCAAGTGCTCAAACTTTAGCATATTGAGAAGATTTCATAATCAGCAACACATGTAAGATCTCCACCTACTATTTTGCACTTTTTTTAGTCACAGGACCCAAAAACTTTGCAGTTTTGTACATAACACATAAGGAGAATACATAAAATTTTGCACCTGAAACTTACTATATCAGGCCCTCTTGTTGCTATTTCATGGATATATATCAAAATTGCAGTATGAAATTGTGCAAAAGTCAAGATTGGAATTATTGTCACTTGATCATTGGCTGGCCTGTGTCTCGCCCAGCCCTTATTTTAGTACCCGTGTCTCGATCGTCTATCACACAATACTCACCGGGAAAACTTTACTTCACTTTGCATACAATATTCATACAGCTCCTTGAAAATGAGTCTTGAAGGTTTGGTCACCTGAAAGCCATGGCAATCAGTGACTGCCTCTCGTCCTTATGAAAAAGAATCATTCCTTTCCACGCAAGGGGTGCGGCTCTGAGCAGACTTTTGATGAGTGACAGTCTCAAGTCATGTGGGTGTGTTTTATGTGTGGAGCTCATTAATAAAGCAGAGCCCTAGAGAGAAAGGCAGAGGAGAAACTCTGCTAGTGGATGTGTGCGTGCCCACCTTTATGCCTTTTGAAATGTCAGGTGCGATTTCGAGCGTGTGATCTTCAGAAAACAATGTTCAGTTATGTTGCAGCATAAGTGTTGATTGTTTCCTCTGGTTTGACCGCATACATACCTGTTTCATTCCCATTATATATCAAAATTGCAGTATGAAATTGTGCAAAAGTGCAATATTACTGTCACAAGAGCACAGTTGCTGTATTAGTTAGAAAATTACAATTAGATATTTTCCCTAAAATATTCAGCCCTAAAGTAATTTGTTTTAACAGTGAATGAATGGATAGATGGATAAAATGTTATATTAAAATCCAGCATGACTATGCATGATTAAAGCTATCAGCATCTGATTTTTTTTTCATCTTATTTGTTTTATTTCTATGTATATTCTGTTCTCAGAAATTTATATATATATATGAAATTTAAGTTTGTTAGACAGTGTGTGTATCCTGGGGGTGGAATCTGGGTTGTTTATGTATGGGTCAAGAATGCCATCTGAACTCTTCAACTACAGCATTAAACAGTATATAAGATATTCTTAGTCTTATGGAAGTATTGATTCCAAACTGTTTGTAGTATTCTGTGGTTGTCACGCTTACTGTCATTTGGATCTGTGGGGATAATCTGTATCTGTGAAACCCAAGAATTTAGCCTACTTGGTGACTGCAGCCACTTATCTCTCCCTCATGCTTAAGTGAGGGCTCTTGTGCTCACAGCCTGGAAAATGTGTCTTTACTACTGAGAACAACTGCAGTTGTTTTGAGTCTCATTTCAGTCTTATTTCTGCTGGATGGACAGCATTAGAGAACAGGTAGCCCATCTAATGATAATAATATACAAAAGCACCATTACAGGACGCACCCACAGTGCACACATGTCTGTGGAGCACCAGTGAATTAGATGTTCTTTCGGAGGTTTTTGTAAGTCAGTTTTTTTCTTTTTAGCCACTGTTTGTCAAAATGTCAGCTGTGTCTGATGGTAGACCTCATCATTAGCACTGTTAACACATAGACACCTCAGATTTTCATGTTTGCTAAAAGGTGAGTCATTTCATTTGCTGGTTTTTGTTAGTTCATGATATGAGCTAGTTGGACAGGATAATAACCGCTGGGCACAAAGATACCCTTTCATTTATTATTTGTCATGGTGACACTTTACTGAATTATTCAGATTTTTAAGCACGCTATCTATGCTACCCTTCTAGTACACATAGTAAACACTAACAGAGAGCAGGAACATTTTTCATTCTTTCCTTTTTATTTCTTTTCCTTGAATCTGTTTGTTGTTCCCACTGTCTGGTAAGGGAAGACACTAAAAATTATGTAAATAAAGACCCTTTTCCCTCCAGCACACAGATCCACATCATTTTATTTCAGAATCCTTCTCTATATATCTCTTTCTTTCCTCTCTCTCTCTCTCTCTCCCCATCTATCAAATGGTACCCTTAATAAAGATGACTTAAAAAGCCTTATAAAAACTTACTTTATTAAAAAATAAAGCAACCATTTGTAAAAAAAAAAAATAGGTTTTTAAAACAACATGTCACAATTTTTGTCATCTCAAGAAATCTGAGTTAAGGAAATGTAATTGTGATCCCATGCACGTTTAATGAATATGAAGTTGTTGAAGTGATTTCTTCACTCCAACAATTTCATGAGGTGACACAGGGCCCAAATCCCTCAGTCACCTATCACTAAGGAAAGTGTCAAGAAAAAGATCATGCAAAGTCTACCAACAACAGGGGCTGAGGGGATGCAGTGTCTCATACATCGTTCATGTGTCCATATGAGGTGAACAAATATGAAAATATAGATTTTTTTATTCCCCTAAATTATTCAGGGCTGTAGCCGTGTTTCTTGTAGCCTTATTAAATACAATGAGGGCAGTGTATCCAGTATTCAGCCATCACTAATTAAGCCATGACTGCCCAGTTCTCCTCATAGTCAAATGAATTACAAATCTACCAAATTAACACTTAAGTGCAGTGGTAAACTATAATTACTCAAGCTTTTTCCAGCTCCGCCTGATGCTGAGAAGCATCTTCTCTGTAAGCATGTATCTGCACACTGAAGCCCACAAGACTGCAAATCAACTTGACAAGGAACTCTTTTTTTTCCTGCTCTGACACAGAAGTTATTCAAACCTGTTTGCTTTTAGTGAGCATATTAAATGTGTCAAGCCTTAAAGTAAAAGTGTTGTAAATGCCTACAATATTTATGTTTTTCTATTTGTCAACCAAGAGTTCATAAGGAATTCATGAAAAAAGCTCTCAAACGCCTGCGGAGGGAACGCGTGGTGCAGCGCATCCATTTTTGAAAGAGGCATCATCCATTAGGGTTCATCATAGGAGATCTGCATCCTCCGGCTTGCAAACGAGATAAATATTTTTCTGTCATGAATTCTTCAAGGCCATAAGCCATAAAACATAAGCCCGGAGCTTATCTTTCTGCTTTAAGCAATGCTGTGTTTAAGAACACTAATGGACCTGGGTGTCACTTCGTTTAGTGAATAATTAACAGTTGCACCATGCGCACAATGTGGCACATTGCATTATTGATCTCCTGCTTGTTTTGGATTCCTCCTCTGGAGTGTTTTCACTTTAATTAGTAAATAGTCTGGTTTGTGGAGGGCACGTTAGTGCTGTTTGTCATGTTTTAAAAAGCTCGGCGTTGGCCTCGGAAGAAGCTTCTCGCGTCGGACACTTCTCTGAAGCTTCAGTGTAGTGTCAAGTGTGGTCATGGTAGTTTTAATTGCAAACATGCGAAAAACAGACGCTCTAACACAAGTCCCCCAAACCTTTTCACCAAATTCTAAAAAGAAAACTCTTTTATCAAAAGTTTAGACAATAATCTCATACATGCTGGCTGCATTACATTACGTAGCACAGTTAACTTTGTGCTGTCATCTAGAAAGCTCTGTCTTTCAAAAGACCAAACTCTAGTCACAAAAGTGAAACAGAAAACACACAGTTGTGAGGGTTTGCACACCAACAAAAAGGTGAAATCAGGTCAGAAAGCAGTAGGATGATTGGTAGGGGAATTGTGTACTTCGCATCATTGCATTTCTGTTTTTTGTGCTCTTGGATTGCCAGAATGTCTCACATCTGTGCAGGTGGGAATAAAGGCCAAAAATATTGTATTTTGATGCTGGCAGGCCACCTTTCCACAAGATCAGGAGAAATGCACTTTGGAGCCCCATTGTCTGGGCAGGGAAGACACTGCATGCAATGTAAATCAAGTCCTTTTTCCTTTCCAGCTCACAGATCCATACCATTTTCTTTCTGAATCTGAAAACGCACCATTATTTGAGGTAGGTATGGTCTGAGAATAAAGCAATAAAGTTAAACAAATACAGTTTAAAAACAAAATTAAGTCACAACTATTGGCACCCCAGGAAATTTGAATTAAGGAAATGTTAAGTGTGATCCTATGCATAGGTTTTAGTTGAACTTCAATGATTTATTTTTCACTGGGGTATAAATATGAAGGCTCAAATCCCTTAGTCTCCCATCAACACGGGAAAGATTCAATCATTGAGTTTTAGTTCTAGTTTTAATTTAAATTCAAAACTAAAATTGTTAGTTTCTGAATACAAATTTGGTGTCATGAGTAATCATAAGAAAAAGATCCTTATGTGAAGTATCAAAATGTCCAGGTCCAGGTTATGCATTTGGTCATGTATTCCTGCAGATTAATTATATCTGTTTTTATACTGGTATCATTTTTGTTTCCTTAAAAGGGAAGTCTCTGGAAATGCAGTAAGAATTGAAATATGTGGAATTGCTCTTACAGTAAGATAATCTTATATGATGTTAGGCCTGTGTGGCCTGTATAGCATAGGTACTGTTACATGGGATTTGCTCACGCTGGAACTATAAAGATTCCCTATCAACCACTCTGATTTTCCATCTAAAAGTACCACTCACAGCTTTCAGGCCCACCTGCTATCTCTCTCTTTCTCCATTTCATGAAGGTCTTATAGCCAGCAGGTCTCATGGATACCCTTAACCTCTAACCCTGCACACTGACCTCTTCTCATATAAACCCAGTCCACAGGCATGTACCTTTTACTGGGGCTAAAATGCACAAAACAGCTCAGTACTGAGGAATGCAGCATCCTGTCTGACTTATAGGCAGCACGTTAGCATGTGGAAGATCTCTCTCTCTCTCTCTCTCTCTCTCTCTCTCTCCCTCTCAGTCTCTCACTCTCACTCTCTGACCTCAGCATCATTCATTGTTTCTTTCCTTCTTTTCTCTTTACTCTCTTCCATCTCTTTATCGTTTCTTTTTTTCTCCTCGCTTCTGTTTCTCTCTCCCTCTCTCTCTCCCTCTCTATCTCGCACTCTCTCTCTCACACTCGCTTTTCTCTCTCTGTCTCTCTCTCTCTGTCTCTCTCTCTCTCTGTTTCTCTCTCACTCTGTCCCTCCCTCTGTATCTCTTTCTGTCTCTCTTTGATTGTATTGCTGTATATGGCGGAGATGCAGTAGTAGTAGTAGTAGTAGTAGTGACTGTCCATGCTGTTCTGGACTCAAGTGTATTTACGTTATCAATTAATGGAATATTTAAGGGCTTAGCTTATGGAAGTGGAATAGCCATGACCACCTCTCAGCTTGAGCTGTGGCTCTAATTATGTTTTCAGTGGGTGGTTTCAGTGAGAGGAGAGATTTGAGAGTGTGACCTGGAAGACACACTGGAGTTCCCCAAAACAGACACTCCAGCATCATTCCTTCTCTCATGTGTTGTGTCTCCTGCATCACGTTGTCACAGAGCTTGGCTCTGTGCACGTGTTTGTGCAGTTACTGTGGGTGTTTTGAGGAATAATATTAATCATGTAATCCAACAAAATACATTACCTTGGTTAAAATAATGCTGACCGGTGTGTCACCGTGTCGTGTTTTAATTATTAAAGCATTTTAATATATTGCAAACCATAACACATTCATAATGTGAAGTAATGTGTTTGCAAATCTAATTAAATTTAAGCTTTGCTTACTTTTTAAAGTAAAGTAAGTATACATCATCACCAGGGAACACACATCAGCACATTTTAATGGAAAAATATGTGTATTAATATCATTTTATAATTGTTTATTTTTACCAACACATCAAACCAAGCAAACAGAAACTGAACACAAAACATGGTAAAAATGCTACTTTTAGGTCTGTATGGTTGATATGTATTTATTTTCACATAAAAAATCAAGATAGAATGTTTGAGCATTATTACAATACTTGTAATAGTTCTGTTCAGTTCTTGATTATTCATTCCTGTATTTTGGTATTTCTGTCTTGAATATAAGACTACCTGTAATACATAATCACTATCATTTCTGTTTTTTATGTCTAACAGCATTTGAAAACAGCTGCTCTTTTCATTGGATGAATATTGCCTGATAAATGGACCACTTAGGATAAAATTAACGTATTTTAATGTACATTAAAGATATAAATGGTTTTTCCTTCTACTGCAAAGTTTCCATATCGGAGGTTTCTTACAGATGTGGCAATGCACACCTCTGGGATTCGCCTTGATGCTATTCATGACATATCCGCAGAAGAGCACAGACGTCACAGACGTGTGTTTCAAAAATAAAACAGTCGCACCTGTTAGACATGTAGTGGAGGAAGAAACCTCATGCTTAACTCATGTAAAAGAGGGAAACTTTAGGGGATTTTGGCTCTGTCTTGTCTAAGAGACGCATTCTGTCTGAGATTCCGGCTGGTCCCTGCAGACCCCTGGAAACAGGAGCGGTGTCAGAGATTGCATTTGGGTTGCTTTAGTGGGGGAAAGGCTGGAAAATGCGCTTTTCTCTCCAGCCGTTTCTTGGCACAGAGACAAAGACATCCTATTTCTCACGCATAGTTAACCTTTTCATTAAAGCGCATTGCATAATTATTGTGAGAAGTGCCAGCATCCTCCATTGTTGTTTAATTAACCAGTTAATGTTGTTAGACTGTGCTGCAAACCGTTCATTTGTCTTGCTTAAGGAGCTTCTCTTGCCATAACAGAAGGGAAATTGAGTTTGTTACTTATTGTGAATGGAGACTGTGTGTGACGGTTATTAAATTTTAATAAGCTCCAATTTACACTGTTGGGTTGTTGATGACAGCGAAGACTTTATTATGGCACACCAACAGGGCGCTGGCCAGCAAAGCCTCCAACTGCGTTTTTATCGGCTTTGTTTAAAGAGAGGACTTCCTCGAGTGCCGCTTCAAGAGAAAAAAATGAGCAGCCTGTGGCATTATGTGCATCACTTTATTGGAAGAGAAGGTGGGATGATATACCACGGCCATATGTGAAGTTGCAGTCACTTATTGATCCTGGCAATATTCCTCAGCACTTAACCTTTACACTAGCCGAACGCGATATGAAGTCCCTTATTGAATGTGTACTTTTATGTTCTCCTCTTGTGACAGTCTTAATCGATAGCTTCTCCCTCATTAGCCACCCGAGCTCGCAGACCGGTCACTTCTTACGTAAATTCATCTGCTTCGAGAGAAGAGGCACCAGGTGCTTGTTATAGCAGGTACATTCACCTCCATCCTGTTATCAACAGCATGATGCCAAATCAATGCAGGCCTTGTAGGGTGTGTAAGCAGTGGTAAAGCTTGATATTTGCTATTTCAGCTCAGCTTGCACTAATATAATGAGTAAATGCGGACGATAGGTCATAATAATGTCATAATGCACAATAGAGATCAAGATATTTCATATTTTTAGATTTGTGAACAAGTTGTAAAAACAGTAGTTCTGAAATACATTGTACTTATTCAGTATTTGCAAAAGCAAGTGCTGCTAGTGCCTCCCAGACCCCTTGGTGGCAGTGGAATGGAAATCAGCCTTTTATTCAGTATTATTCATATCAAATGATAAAATTAATTAGTTAAAATATTGGTTTCTGCATAACGTACTTTCTCTTTCTGTCACTTTGTGTGGAGCTCCAGAAGCACAGCTACGCCAAGATAAAATGGACCACGTCACTGTAGTTGTAGTAATACATTTCCAGATATATTCCACAAACACATGTTCCACTGATGTTATTGTTGGGCGGCTACATCAATACTCTCTTAGCTACTATAACAGGGTGTCATAACGGGTTGCCATCCAATCAGATACTGGCTACTCTATAGTTTAATGCATTCACTTTTTAGAGCTTCTCAATAATTTGTCTGCTGTTTTAATGATACATGCAGTTCACAGTTCTGGAAGTACTCAAAATACCTGTGATACTCTATCATATTAAGACATAATTTATCATAATGGTTATGACTTCATATCGTCAAATTGCCCACCCCTACTAACAAGTCTCCTAGGCCCATGATGAAGAACAGGCCTTACTTTCAGAGGCAGAAGGGGGCTGTTCTCTAACACTGTTTTTGTTTTTTATTCCCCTTATGCAAGCAAGACGTTGTTGGCCACACACTATTAATCACTCCCAACCCGCATCTGTTCGTTTTCCGTACACCTCCACCTGAATTTCCACTGTCTGAGCGTGCTCCCACCGACCGAATTACATCCATCTTCAGCGCGCAATCGCCTGACACATTATCTCATTAAAATGTACAAAGAAAACTCCTTCTCTTTATCTGCGATAATCTAATTAGCATCGGGCAGATGGTTTAATAAGCGATATCTCCGCCGTTTAGCCTCCCAGGCGAACCAGGTGGAGAGCTGTGGAGCCTCCTCCAGTCCCCTCTCTCTCTCTCTCTCTCTCTCTCTCTCTCTCTCTCTCTCTCTCTCTCTCTCTCTCTCTCTCTCTCTCTCT
>JBBPCX010000135.1:24404297-24416113 GCA_037974365.1 Hydrocynus forskahlii | reverse complement strand
TCTCTCTCTCTCTCTCTCTCTCTCTCTCTCTCTCTCTCTCTCTCTCTCTCTCTCTCTCTCTCTCTCTCTCTCTCGCCATGAATGGCTCTCCAGGGCTCATATTATTGCTTCCTCTGCCTGAGGGTACCAGCAACTCCCCCTTTGCCCAAACGAATAAAGAACAGAAGGCAAAGGGAATCAAAACTAGATGGAATTCTAATGATTTTGCTTATTAACCAAGTCTAACTAGCGAACAGATGTTAGCCTTTGCCCAGCAAATCGAGTTGTTTGTTCGAGGCGCTTATTTATTTTTTTGTGCAATTGTTTGCCTTGTTCATATGGTTATTGAGGATAATGGCGCTTTTAGAAATTGCCTGCGGCCAGAGATCAATATCATATTATGCAACGGGCTCTTCGGCCTTGCAGCGCGTGTCTTTGAGACATGACTGGGAAGTGCAAGGGAGCATTGAAAGAGTCAGGCCATCATTAAGAAAGGGGGGAAAAAGTCCAGTGTCCAGATTACATTAGGCCGGCGTTTTTCCCTCTTCTGACAGTTTCTGCTGGCTGATAATGAGGCTGCGCGCCCACTGCCCAGACATGAATGCTCAAGTGAAGTCCGGCCGACAGCCAGGGCATGGCCGCCGCATCTGGAATCTAGGCAAATAGGAGCAGGGGCCGGCAGCTTCCTCAGCCGCTCTAAAGCGGAAGGGCCAGATCCGCTCAATTACCTCCTCAACTTTCAGCCCGGGCTTTTCCCGCTGACCAGCCGAGGGGAACCGTAATGAGAGCGGATTTAGAATAAAAAGATGTGCACATCTACAAAGAGGCAGGCGGACTGGGCAAGGATTGACGCTTGGAAATGATGGAGGTCAGCGCTGTCTGTGAAGCATCACCCGGGTAAGGGGTGTAACGGAGCAGTCCAGCAGAGCCGGACCACTGCCCAGCTTTTCCACATCCATGGCACCTCCTCCTGCCCTCACAAATCCACATGCCTGTGGCCCGAAAAGGGCCTAATGTTGGCACTTAACCTTCAAATAAGGAGGGGGCCACAGAAAAGTAGCTTGGGTCTTTTGTTCCTCAAAGCAGTGCCTCAAACAGTGCTTAACACAAACTACCCATCAGAAGTCTGGAGACACCTTCTCTTCTGTGGAAATGTTTCAGTGTACTGTTTAATTAGCTTTGTGCTGATCAAATGACTTTTGACTCAGAGCTCACTGTACTATTCAAATATAATTATGTGATAACATTTTATTGACATACTGAAATACACAACTGTATTTGCATTTGATTTACATTCTATACTGACAGCTTCGGGTCTGCACTTCCAGGATAGCCGTTTTCCTTCATACCAAGAACTTTTCATCACACTTCAATCTTGATAAAATATCTCCTTTTCTACTTCAAAAAAGTGTGAGATTGAGAGTTTCACACTTTCCTTACATTTGACTGAATTTCTCCAGTTGTTTGAATGAGCTCTGAATTCGATAATGATCATCACGATACTCCAGCCTCTGAAAGGTCTGACTGCTAAAACAGCTGAAAGGTTTGATTGCTGATGAGTGCTGACATCACAACAAGAGGATAGAATTTGTGGAGCTTGGCATTATTCCTAATGTAACATTTTGATCAGTTTCTGCAGGGGAATATAGGTAGATCTGAATAGCCTTATCTTTATATCATTATATGTAATATATATACTTATTTGAAGTTTTATAGTTTTTCTGTATAAGTTATATAGTTTTTATCTTGTTAAAATAAAACAAACTGACCTTTTTTTTTTGTCATCACATATTTCCAAAAAACGTGACTGCTACATGTATACACATTAATGCTTCTACCATGTGAATGTCAACCATGTTTACACTTTGGAGGAAATCATAACACACACTATTACACGGTGTGTGGTTGTGCTAATCAGTCTCTGAAAATCTTCTAAAGGAAAATCGATTATTTCTCCATCATCAACGTTTAGAGCATCATTAAAGGAGGCCTGCGTGAGCGGCCTCGGGTTAAAGATTAGAATTAGTGCTTTCAGTGCTAAAGCTACAGCACTGCCAGCATGATCTATGGGAACCCCTCCATGTTAATTGCACTCAGCTGTGAATTGGAACAATATCTAATTGTGTGGTGGATTAATTACCGGCATCTGCAGTTTGCATTTTTAAACAAGAACCCCATAAATAACAGCAGGTAAATTCACACAGATGGGGATCCTTTTGCAAAGCCATCATTTTATCATGGGGAAGCAAACGTCAACAGGCACTTTCTCACAGTGCCAAGAGTAACTGCTGTGAAATCCACCTGAAAATTGGTTTTCACTGGTTATTGTCAGAACTCAGAATAAATACACACTTAGTTTTCTCTGAATATTCGAATCCCCCACCCCCCCCCACCCCCCCCAAAAAAAAAAAAAAAAATTCTCTTAATTTTACCAGGCTATGTGTAGATCTAGCATAAAAATAAAATAGAAAAATATCACATACATTCAGACTGTTTCATTTAGAAATGCTGGATATCCATTTGCACCAACTGGATATAATGAGTCTTTGAAATCTAATGTATCATCTCTCTTATTAAGCTAGTATTAATCATATTATAGCACTTACATATCTTGTATCCATTCACAACAACTACTGTATTGAAAATTATAATATCATGAAAGTGGCCTGTAATATGTTTAGGAAATCAATAATTTGCTTCAAAGTTTAGAAATGATAGAGCCCATGACACACTGGAAAATGTTAACCTAAAAACTAAGCAAGTCTCGTTGTCTTAAATTTAATGGCATGGTAGTCTCAAAATATTAAGCTGACCAGAGTTATGGACTCTTAAGTTAAATTGTTGCTTTTTTTAGTTTGATTTATCACAGGTTGGTATGATCAACAGAACAGCTAATGCCGTGGTACATGCAGTCAGTCTCTTTTTAACAACAGACACACAAGCTAAACTTGCCTAATGAGACATGACACAAACAAAATCATATGAGAAGGTAATAAAATAAAAAAACAACTTCTGACTTCATTCAATTTCAATATAAAGTTAACATGATGTTAAACATAATGTTCTGTTATATCAGCTTTCTACTGTGTCATCTCAAAATGTTGTGATTACTATATGAAACTGTAGCTTAAGTCCAAAAATACCATAAAATGATGAATTCACAGGATCCACAATATGGATTCCAACCTAATTTTGAGTTTGGAGATTAGACATGAATAATAAGGGAGGGAAAAAAGTGGTATAAACAAGATTTTAAATGAACATTTGTATTTTGGAAGAATGATGGCATTTTCAGGTTACATTTTTGGTCCTAGGATAATCCTTCCTTGTTTATTGATATACATATTGGCCCTAGCTTGACATTAATTATTGGGTATTGTATCGGTGTGTCCCTAATAAAACTGTTTTAAATGAGTAAATGCAGTCTGCTCTACTTCTCTCCGCAGCAGCAAGAATCTCATGACTTGCTATTTACATACAACACTGTTCGCTTTAAAGGAATTTGCATAGTCAAATCTCCCCTCGAATCATAAATGTAATTAAATCTCTTAACATGCAGGCAACCTCCGAATGTTTTCGCTGTGGAGGCACTTTTCCCTGCTGTTTTACAATCAATTAAAAGCAGGCAGATCCGGCGCCGTCTCCCAACTGCTCTGATCAGCAGCAGCTTTCCTTTATGAACTGCATCAGTGTGTGAGGTTACCCGGGGTGCGGCAGGTGTGTTGCGTTCTGGTGCCATCTCTAAGCCGCAGCCTGACTCTGCGCGGACCTCGGTCAAAACAAAGACTGTGTGCGCACCGGGTTTGCATTAAGAATATTAATGCCCATATTAATTTTGTATTGACCTTTCTCGGCCGGCTCCATCCAGGCAGTCCAAACAGAGAAGGGAGGCTGTTTTAATTCCCAGCCTCTGAAGACACACACACACACACACACACACACACACACAGTCAGATAGTGATGGCTAATGAAAAAGGCAGTCAAACAGTGCAGCTTTCACAACATATTAAAGCAGCAAGATCAATAGCCTACTTTATAATTATCACCAAACATTCCACCCTCTGAGGCGCTCTGACGTGCCATTCAAAAGGGTTGTCTATTTCTGCCTCAGAACTTGCTTAAATCTACATTAAGAGTGAAAACAAAAATTAAAAACATGGAACGAATGGGCATAAATGTCCATTCATGAGCATAAATGTGCTCAGTGCTTTAAACCAGAGGATTGCTTTGCATCTGAAAAAGAACAGAATTATGCAGTTATGCTGTGTATAAAACAGTTAAATGAATTTGCCAATAATCCAACTAGCAGTGGCTCTCCAGTCACATGCAAAAGTCACTCTCGGTCAAATGGCATGTTTTGTTGATTTTCTATGTGGAAGTACACATCATTTATAGGGAACGAACCTGACTGTGGCATTTTAGTGCACAGTTTCTTAACATTTCGTTTAACATATTGGAGAAAAATAAGAAGCAATATATATGTATATAAATATACAATTTACACATTTCATTTTTCTTTCTTTCCATTATGTTAAATTTAAAAAAATAAACTGTAATTGTGTATTCTCTGTGTCAACTCGTACACAATCACACATCCATGTTAGACTTTGTACAGTCTTCTTGTTTCCTGGCTTACTAACTCAAAAAGCTTTCCACTCCCACTGGAGAGCTCGCTGGTAGCTGAGTAATGAGTTGAAGGAGGCCGTCGCTTCCTCGCTCTCTCTCGTCCCGTACAAGCTCGTACATTTACACAAGAGCAATACTGTTTTTTCTTTTCTATTGCTCCCTTTTCTTTACCCTCAGCCCAACCCAGCACTACAAAAAGTAAATGGGTGACCACGCAAAGATTCTGTGGATCGGCTGGGCTTTTAAACACACACACCCATGCAGACATCCAATCACTCAACAAAGACAACATCTGAGTAATGAGTTGAAGGAGGCCGTCGCTTCCTCGCTCTCTCTCTGTCCCGTACAAGCTCGTGCATTTACACAAGAGTGTTATTGTTTTTTCTTTTTTATTTTTTCCCTTTTCTTTACCCTCAGCCCAGCCCAGCACTACAAAAAGTAAATGGGTGACCACTTGAAGATTCTGTGATTCGGATGGGCTTTTAAACACACACACTCACGCAGACATCCAATCACTCAACAAAGACAACCTCTGAGTAATGAGTTGAAGGAGCTCACCGGTTCCTCGCTCTCTCTCTCTCTCCATGGCGAGGACAACAATTCAATCATTGTACTTAAACTTGAGACAGGTGGACATGCCGTTCGGTACCTAGCAACCCAGCCCTTGCGCTAACAAAGCTCCTAACTACACCTGGGTTGTCTAAGCACACACACAACAACCCATGATGTCACACATCCGTGCCCAGAGCTGTGAACCCCCTAGTATTCAGGCGACAGACTCTGTTGGGGGCGTAACTGAGATGGACCGGACGTGACACTCTGTATTCTTTTTATTTCAAATAGCATAATTTCACACAGAATTCCAGTTTGAATTCCAATGATCATAGCTATCAGGGATTTGCATAGCGTTTCAGTCTCGGCCTAGGACAAAAGCTTGTCACGGGAGAAATAAACCTCTTCCAAGTTTGCTGTTGCATACAAACTGGAAGCTTCAACCTTACAGCAACCAGCTTCTAATCATTTACATTTTCTAATGTAAAATCAGTTCAAGACCTCAGGGGCATCTGAATGGGGAGTCAGATGGAGAAACAAATTTAGATTTCAGCTCCGTTACTGTAGGCATTTAGCCAAACCCCTTTATATTAACACATCATTGTCCTTTATCGCTAGATTTTTTTTTAATGCTTATTAATGTTTACAAAGTAAGATTACATGACTGTGCACAAGCCTCTAAGTTAATGGAGCACACAAGAAAGTCTTTCTTTTGATTTCATACGCGAAGGCCTTTTTGTGGATAATATTCATCATCCAATGTTTTTAAGCTCATCTGTGTTATTGAGACTGTTATGTACCTTATATTTCTTGTGCAATCTGCCCCATGGAAGCTAGTATAAACACTAAAAATCTTAGGGCTAGCTTCACACCCACGCTTTGCAAAGTAATAATTCTAAAAACAGGATTGGACACATCAACATGAGCACATTCCAAAAACCTTCAGTATTGCATGCGTGGCCAATGGAAAAGACACAGTCCGAGTTTTCTGGGGCTTAAGGTTTCAGTGCAGTGATAAATGGATTGTAAGGTAAGTAACTTTTTAGTGAGCTACATCTGTCATATTTAGTATCTTATTCCTTCTCAGTGCTTCATTTCATTATTGGCTATAGTGTCTAAACAGAGGTCACAGCACTAGCTCTGGAGTTTTAGCACATTATAGGCCACCAAAATTGATATTATCCATCAAAAATTTATATTAAACTGAAGTTCCTCTGCTGAGAGATGCTGGATGCACTAGGAGACTCTAGCGAAGTTTTTGTAATTGTTTTTGTAAAGGCACTTTTACTTTTATTTGATTCATTGTTTTGCTGAAGTAACAACATTTTTTAATTGAGTTTGAGTTTAAGTTTAGCCAGTTCTGCTCACCTCTGGCTATATGTGTGTGTGTGCCGCGGCCTGGGTGAAACGCAGCCTTGGCCAGCATGGCAGGGACGAAAGGAAAGGCATTAACACTCACATTGTGTTTTCTAAAAGTTGACTCTTTGTGTAAAGATCACTCAAGAGAAATTACATTTCTGGTTTGATTTAATTAAAGCTAAATATTGGCCAATCGTCAGCGGCCAACCCGGTGGATGCTTGACACTATAATTATCTCCTGAGGTGCTTTGTCTTAAAGGCTGCGCTGGAGCGTGAAACCAATTCCGGCGTTGGCTCATCAGGGGCTGCGTTTTTGCCTCTGTTTGCTTACTGCTTCCTTAAGTCATTTCTAAAAAGCAGTGCCAGATCAAGCGGCCTGCGCTTTTGTGACTAGCACCGGTCGGGGAATTACGGGCACACAGCGATTAATGAAGAAACTAATTCACTCTGTTTGGTGGTCTAGTGCGCGCTTTTGCATCGAACACGAGCTCTGTGTTTTCCTCAGCCAGGGCTTGATGGGTCTCGTCTCCAAACCACAATTAGTTGCGTATGCAGTGGTGACCACAAAAGAAGAAGACAGTACTGTAATTTCATACACAGAGAGCAGACGGATGCAAATGTTAGCAGATGTGAGGGGAGAGAGCATGTGTTGCGTTGCGGTGATGTAAGCAGTCAATGAAGCTTTAGCACAGTGTAACTTGGGGAGCATGCAGTGTGTTGCTTTTGATGGCGCAGCATTATGACAAGGAGCGCATATCCTTCCATATGTTTTCTACTGTTCGTCATTGACTTATCTGCTTCCACTTTCTTTCTTTCTTTTCTGCCTCATGCCTTTTTATTTTGAATTATTCAACAATGTCACTGTAGTGACCCATTCCCTGTCAGCAGTGCCGTACCTGCAACTATTGGCTATGGCAATAAGTGTTCTCTCTCTCTCTCTCTCTCTCTCTCTCTCTCTCTCTCTCTCGCTCTCCCCTGCCTGTAATTTGTGTCAGTGACGGCAGGTTGATGGCTGAGCAGCAGTATGTGTTAGCTCTGTGTGTGTGTGTGTGTGTGTGTGTGTGTGTGTGTGTGTGTGTGTGTGTGTATGAGGAGGGCCCCTCTCTGTCACTGCCGTGTCACTGTGAGGAGTCTGGAGGAGACAGGCTGAGCGTTTCTTCGCCCCGGTGCTCTGCAGCTCACAGCTGCGACTTGTCACATTAGTCAACTCAAATTTTAAGAAAATCAATTCTAAACTTAAATTTGCTCGACTCCCACGTCTGTTCCTGCACTGCTTTCTCGCTCGGCCACTGGCTCCCTCCGCCCACCTCCCCACCCCGACCACCACACAGACACACACCGAAACAGACTCCCGAGGGACACAAGTCATCAATCTTAAATCACGTCCTCAAAACTAATGGCAATCTGCTGTGTCGGCGCGGCTAAACTAAATTATTAGTGGATTGACAAAAAACTGTCAGGATTGTTTTATTTGGGGTGGGTTGCGAGCACCATAATGACAGGGAGGTGATCTAAGTCAAGGTGTGAGAGAGAGAGAGTTGTAGACATTGCACTTTTGATGTACCTGCTCCTCATCAGCAGGTGCCGGAAATCAACCTCTCCCCAAGTCCAGCAGTCCAGTGTGCTTACTTACGATAGCTGACTTTGAAGGACACTTAAGGAATGAAGGTGGCTCAGGTCTGGTAGTTTAACCAAACAGAGCAAGTGAACTAACAAATCTTTTGTGAGAGGTCATGAAAACGGAAGCCGATAGAAGAACCCTTTTCTTCTTTACAGCATGTGCCATTAGCACTAGGTACAGTTCTCAGGTTTTCACACTTATGTCAGTTCTGACACCTTCACTTCGATGGTGATTCCTAAACAGATCATCATATTGTAAAAGTCCTAAGAAGACCACCACAAAGATACAACACTGACATGGCTCAAACAGCCTTTTACAGACAGTATTTTCTTGAAAAAGGTTATATTTCCAGTAGACAGCAACATTGTATTAATCATTTCTTCTCAGGCACAATATGTTGCTAAAAATGCCAAGATTGTAGCTTCTTATTTAAATACAGCTTTTGTGAGCCACATAGACGAAAATGGTGTTCTCTTTCTCATCCAGTCTTCCAACTTCCAACTTCCAACGAACAGTTTAAGGCTCTGAGGTTCTGAGACCCTGAGCTCCCAATTTTAGAGTCACTCTCACGTAGTGTTAGACTAATAGCAGCCTAATCAGACATGTACTGTTATTCGTATATATAAGATGGTTCTACGAACTTGTGGTTATTTTATACCAACCTTTTACTGCACTGAGCATTTTTGTCATCTGACAGTTAACCACCTCATTCCATTGCAGAATGAAAAGTGGTGCAGCTATTATTTGTTTATTGACATTTTCCATATACTGACCATTACTGTCCATTCTGAAAGGCCTTTTTGGATGAAATATGTGTTTTCTTCAGTGAAGGCCTTCAAACTTTTGTGGCTTAGAAAAAAAGGCAAAGCTTCCAAATAATAGTTATAAATTGAAATAAACAACACAATGAACCAGTACTCAAGTATGTCTGTGTGTTTGCGTGTGTGTGAATGTGTGTTTGTGTGTTTAGTCGTGGAGTCTCGCGACACGTGAAGGTGATAGATGAAAGCCATCCTCTCCCCGGGCATGGAGCTGAATTAAGCTGAACGCTGCTGTTTATTCCCGCCTTGCTCCAGCCTGAGAATCAAGTTTGTTAGCAATTGATTCAAGCCAGGGGGGTCTTTGTGCGAGGGGGAAAAAGGCTGCGATTTCCTCTTGATGGAAAAGATGATTAGATTTGTTTTGTCTCTGTCTTCCTTTGCTGGTGTCAGCAAATCAGATCAATGCTCTCCCTTGTCAATGTATGCTCCTTGTCGAGCAGTCAGAGTTAATTTGCCTATGTGCCACTTGTTATATTTTTTTCTTTTCTTTTCTTCTTTTCTTTCCCCTGAAGGCCTTGGGGCTTCTTTTCCTCCTGCTGGAGTGCAAGTCTCCCTGCTGAGCATTTTTTACATTTTTTTTTGTGCTGAGAGTGAAAAACAGGTTGACTTTCATGGTGCTGTTGCAAGTGGTGGGCTACAAGATGATTATGTTATCGTTATCATGATTAATTACATCACAAAACATTTTTCTGTCAGATTTAGACCAATTACAGACAATGCCAAGCAGTGCAAAACAAGTAGCTAATTTGATTAGCTGTTGTTTGTTCCTTTAACAAACAACTTTGCCTTTAGCCTTCTTCGATGAGGAACTACGGTTTTGCTGTGTTGCAACTTGTTGCTAAATATCATGTGATGCCACAAATGATACAGAAATGATACAAGATGAATTGTGCATATTTGTATTCGATACCAGGCAGATATTACAGTACTGCTCTAATTAGTTTTTAAGTTTGGTTGTAGACAAAATGGTTGAATTCTTAAAACACCTAATGAAAAATTGTCCAATCAGATTTTTTTTCTGCATAGTATCTAGGTCCTGCTGAGTACTGGATTGAAGTCCTAACATGTAAAATTAACCATCAGTACAGATAGGAAGTGGCAGAGGAATCAACCAAACATGTTTTGATTTTCAGTATCGTCAGGGAAAACATTACTCTAAGTCTTCTTGTACGCCTCGGCCATGTGTCGCTGGAATGCTCAAAAAGAACAGTAATTAGATCTGAGTCTATTGACTATTTATTACTATTATTATTAGATCCCCAGGCCTAACAATTTGTGTATAGTGGTATCAAGTCTTCAAGTACCATGATAGATATACTCCATGTCTCTCACCCTTAGCTGTTGCTCTCCAGCTTATAATAGGTAGCCGGATTTGTGAGAAGTGAGGCTCTTTCTGAAGCTTTTGCGCTGTTTAGCCTGATGGAGTGGCTCCAGTTCTGAAGTGGGTTGTCAACTTTCTTGCCTTTGTGCTGGAGTTGCGTCTCCTGTGGGGAAAAGAGGGGCTTCTGAGTCGTTATTCATCATTGGCGGTTCTGTTCTGGCTCGGCAGTCTCCAATGGCAGCAGTCTATCTCCCTATCATCCATCATTAGCCCAGAGTCATGTCAAGATGTGGCCTGCCCTCAACAGAGCGGCACAATTAAATCTCCTTGTTTCTTTGCAAATAAACAAGCACCTCACGTTAAATGAGACCAAACATAGAAATTACCATGAGAGCTCCAAAAACAGGCTTATGGCTCCAATGTGATTGATAATTCAGCTCTCTTCAGGGGACTCGGCAGTCTTTGCTGTCTGTCTGTCATCAGATTATGCAGTCTCTCCAGGCCGGCTGACTTGGCCAGGCTGTTTGGGAGACTCCTGTCCTTCTCCTCGCAGTGTGTGCAGGACAGCGAGAGTGGCATTGCCTATTATTGTGTGTAAACCTGTGTGTGCAGCCCTGTCCACAGGAGACTTGTCAATACTCTGAGCCATATAGGTTCTGGCAGTCTTTCTTCAGGGACAACATTTGCCTTGAAACACTGTCTTTCCTCATCTTCAATGTCAGCCCGCGGGCTGGAAGACAACATATGTTCTCTTCATGTCCTCCAGACATGGCTGAGCCACTCGCCTCGATTCAGGCGCATCATGCCGCTTTCCTTTCCACCTCCATCTGAACAGATGGCGCAAATTACCACGGCAGTGATGCTCAAAAGTACTTTGACAAACATAAAGCGGCACCCCTGTGTTGAAATGACAAAATCATTAATTGGAGTTGGGTAAGCTGGTGAATTTTTCTTTTTTTTTTCTTTTTCTTTTTTTTTTTCCATGTGCCTTTGCACAGCATGAAGGCCTGTCTGAAATTTGCAGATGTAAAAGATTAATCTGTTGCCTTCAGGTAGGTGAGATGAAAATCAATGACTAGGATGAGTGCTCCTCCTCTCTGTTTGGACTATTTTTTTTATTCTCTTCATTTTAAACTTAAAAAAAGAGCAAGGGAAGCCAGCTTTGTCCTTGAATAGGACCCTGTGATGATGACTCCTCCGGCTACAGTAATTATGGCAGCTTGAGAAATGGCTTATGACATAGTGATACATCTCACTCATCTACTCACCATATGAAGCCATTGATTTCACCACCCAGGAGGCCAACTAAATACGATCATTTTTAGCCTCCTTTAACTCAGAGTAAGGGTTACCCTTCTGTATTTGTGTTGACAATGCTAAACTAGAAAAGAAATGGTTCTTTGACTCGGACATACTGTCTGAGGGCAGTCATGATAACTGGTTTTGAAGCTTTAGGTCATGGGTCTTTTCAAAAATGCTTCTTAAAAGAACCCTCTTTTGAAAGTTTCTATCACCCCCCCACCCACCCACCACCCCC
>JBBPCX010000135.1:24369407-24398561 GCA_037974365.1 Hydrocynus forskahlii | reverse complement strand
CGCACGCGTTGCTGTTTCTGTGTTGAGTCAAGAGGTCTAACTCTATGCCACCGCATAACTATAAATGTGTTAAAAAATAATGAGAATATATATACATATATATCTGAGTCCTGATCGGGAGGTAACGTCCGATTCCGATCGAGTTTGAAACCACGTGATCGGGCCCGATTTCCGATCACGTGATCGGATCTGGACATCCCTACTTTACGCTCCGTCAAGTTACATGGTGACTGTTGCTGTACTCTTCAAGTCTGGACTCTGATTAGGCCGCATGAAGACGTTCATCCTTTTGTCCTACAGTCACTGTATGGTCAATTTTGCTGTGTGCTTTAGTCATTGTCATGTTGGAATGCGAAACTTCTTCCCATTGAAAAGCAGCAGGTTTTATTCAAGAATTTGATGGTATTTTGCCCCATTCATTTTTTTAATCCTGACAAGTGTCCTGGTCTCTGCTGTAGAGAAACACCTCCACAACAGGATGCTGCCACCCCATGCTTTACTGTAGATATGGTGGTCTCATCTGACCATAACACCTTTTCCACTTGGCTTCAGAATCTTCAAGGTGTGTTTTGGTGTGTTGGGCTTTTTTCTTGCAACTCTTGCATACAAACCACATTTGTGGAGCACTTGGGATATTGTCGTCATATTGTTGCACGCAGTGTCCACTCTTTGCCATAAATTCCTGTCACTGCTTCGAAGTCGCCAAAGTCCTCTTGGTAGCCACTCTGACCAGCTTCCTCCTCGTTCTTTCATCCAGTTGGGAGTAACAGCCTGATCTGGGGAGGGTCCTAGTTGCACCAAACACTTTCCACTTCTGTGCTCCTAAAGTCTTTGAATTCTTTTTATATCCATCCCATAATTTGTGCCTGTCCACAACTTTATCCCTGAGATCTTTTGACAGTGAATTGCCTCCCATGGTTGATTGTTTGCTTTTGGTTGCTCTACCAGGCACTGGAATGCTCCAGGAATAGCTGATTTTATGCTGGACTAATCCAAACATTTACAGCTGATCACAGGTGGAAGCCAATTAGCATGGTGTGCAGTGTAGAAGATGATTAGTTACACCTGATTGGATTTACTGTATTTTTAGGAGGGGCTGATCCTTTATTCTTCTCAGTGATTCTGTTTTTTTTTCTCTGAACTGTGCTTATGTGTGTGTGCCTTTATTATGGGCTGCAAAGCAACAAAATCTGAATATTTTGAAAGGGGTGAGTCTTTTCCATATCTACTGTATGATTATTATATTGCAAAGAAATGTTATTTGCAATGAAATCTTTACATTCTGACCTTTGATGTCAAGTAATGATAAAAATGCAAGGGATGGATTTTCTTTTAGCAATACAATTGAGTACAGACAACGTTTTTGCTGCCTTTTTCTGCTTTTTTCAATAAAATACAAATAAGAAATTGTTTACATAAATTTCCATACATGCTTGTGTTATTGCCAGGCAGTATCTACAGCCTTTTTTTGAAATGCCACCATCAACAAATAGTCTTCAGGTTTAAGAGAGTGTCTTCTTTAAGTGCATCTTCTTTAAGCCAGTTGGGAAAGTGTCCCTGATGGATTCACATGACGATGTTTGAGAGAATGCCAAGATTGTGTAAAGCTGCATCAAGGCAATTCATCAGTTAATGAAGGCATTTGGTGCCAGGGAATGTGGGAAGGTGTTTAGGGTCAAGGGTGGTGGAATTTAAGGCATAGTTTGTCTTGCTAAACGATTTGTCTTTTTCAGTTTGATTTTTTTGACCATTTTCATCAAGTAGAAAGTGTCATATAAAACTGTTATTTAATTTTTAATTTATTAACCCTGTGAACACACCACAATGTGAACAATGTGAAATTCTTTCTCTGCATTTTAACCCATTCACCAAGTGAAGCAGTTGGCTGCCACCAACGAGGGGAGTTGGGATTCAAACCCCCAAACATCTGATTGCAGGAACAACACCCTAACCACTAAGCCATCCAGCTGCCATTTGTGAGAGAGGAGAATATGCACACATGTGTATACATAACTGGCAAGTCTTGTTTTAGTATTCTTTTATGTCCAGGTTTATTAGGAGATGACTCCAACATAATGATATAAGTGCGCTAGTACACACGTTTTGCAGAAAGGATACCGATCCCTTGTTTTTTTCCCATGATAAATAATTTAAATAAGTAGAATGTAAATAATATTTTTTATTGCAATGTAATAATCATATATTTCAATGTTATCATTATTACTCATTATGTACTTAAATATATCATCACTATTGGAATGTTGTCCATTTCTGTTGTTTGTTATTTTGTGACATTTTACTTTGTGAAAATTCTAAACTTTGTTTGGAGTAAAGGGACAAGGAAGGGTGTATTTCATTGAGATTTCCTTTCGCACCCCCCACCTCCTCGGCCTTCCGCTCGAGCTGCATTGAAAGTGGCAGGCCAAATGAATAAACAGCATGTATTTACCCAGCATCATCGCACTGTCAAGCGCACTGTTGCGCTAATGTCTCCTGCCGCTGTATTTATGGCACTCATCCTGAGCCTGTTATTTATTATTAGCCTCGTCGCCTTTATTATCTCGCAGCCTCTCACTAGCTCTTGATGCATGGGTCCTCCTCGGAATTTTAATTTCAGAAATGTGCGATTATTCCTGCCAGGCCTCTATCAGAGACTGTCCTTCATGCTACACTCACAATGATAGATTAACACTCAGCCGCTTAATGAATGGGCCTCATAAGATGTTAATGCTGTTTTAAGGTGCAATTTCTATTAATTTTCTAGCCAGTGAGACCCCTTATTCTCTCTTTTTTTTCTTTTCTTCTAACACGTTTTTTTCATACACTCACATCATTTCCTCTGTTTGTTTCAAAATCGCTACTTTAACACCTTACATGTGAGAATGTATCGTGATTTGTTTAAAGTCATAGCTGGGCCTATAGATAGATATGTGAAAGTATCAGAGGCATTTGTGGCACAGTGGTCCCTAAGGGCTCACCTCCTTCCTGCCTGAACTCAAGTGGAACAAACACTTTTTTCAACATAAAAAAAAGATGAAGAAAGATACATTTTCAACTGCGTTACACAACATCACCCCTGTTTTAGCTTCTGTTAGCTTGTTGCATGAACTTCAGCTTGCCTCAGGATCACTGGATCGGATCAAGCTGCTCAATATTTTTTTACTTTTTTTTACTGTGGTGAAAAAAAGGGATTGGTGTGGATTGTAGGGTCAGTTTTGCTGGGCATCTGCTGTAAAATCTCCCTTCTGGTCAGTGTTTTACGCTGTCTTTCATCGGTAAGTACTGTAATCTTCTGATCCTCGCAAAGGAACCACACACATGTGAGCTGTCTGCCCAAGCCCATTTACACCCAGGCTAAATTACAGCATAGGGGGCTAAGCTAAAACCCTGGTTATAAAGCGCCATGCTTCAGAAAGCCCAGGCTGGATGGCTAATTTACTGCGCCATGCCAAGGCGCCTGGATCCAGACAGAGAAGACGCAGTACCTTGCCGCTCCACTGGGTAGATTATTCTCAGGTATCAGGAGCCAAGAAAGAGGATTATTCCTGTGCAAATAGAGTTGTCAGTTTGGAAACTCCAGATGCAATCATTTCCATCTTGGCATAATTACGGGATCAGCAGTGCAGTTTGCTTGAAAAGCTGGCATGGGATGAGCAATCACTTCCTAATGAAGGATTTCACCCCCTGAAGGTGAGCGAGGTACATCAAGGTGCTGGCTAAACTTCACCACCCTTGCACCGTCCCCTGTACGCTTTATCTCTCCCTTTTTTAATAGTGGCCGGCCTGCTTGACCCTACACAGAAGAGCGATAATTGTATGCTTTGTCTACTTCCCTTGTCTATTAAAGAGGTCGAGAGGGAGACTGAAGTGAGTAGTGTTGACCTCTGAACCAGCTCACTAAAGATACACTCAGTGTAGAGACCCTGTTGGAGGTGGGGGCTCTTTGTGCTTTATTTTGGTCACCTCCACTCAGCGCTGAAGTGGCTCCTCTCCAATTTTAATGTGGTGCACAGGTTACTTTCTATTACTGTGGATAGTCAACAAAGTGATACATTCATTTGAAAATACAATACTTTTTTTAATTTGCTTTCACCATGGTTGGTGGATGTGATCAGCAATTCTGAGGCCAGGCCTCCTTGACCATGCATCAAATCAGCACCGATTTGCTTATTTTGGCTTGAAACAGTTGATTTTGGAAGGTATTTTCGCAGTATACATGAATACACTTTATACATATATTTTTTCCTATAGGTTGTCTGCATGTCTGGAAAGACAAAATGTGTCAAAAAGCAGTAGTGCCTCTCTTTAAAAAAATCAAAATACAGGTTTTTTAAATTTCAAAATGAATTAAAATGAATGTTCAGTGAGTATCTGCAAAACATCATGCAAGTAACGCTCAGAATAAAGTGTTTCTAATAAATGAATAAACTTTAAAAACTGGCTAAATGGACTAGCCTCAAGTCAGGTCATTTTTTATTTTATGATTTTAATTTAGCATCGTGATGTGCCAACTTATCCTGATAACAATAATATACACAGTATGTCCAAGGTCTCTAGATGCCCCTCTAACTGGTAAATTTAGCTCCTTAAAGTGTTTAATGGCACACAAACACACACAGCTTATATAATAATCTGCATAGAGAGGCACTGCCAATAGCATAGGGACCCTAAGGTCACCATCCCTGGTGCCAAGCCTGTAAAGCCATCCAGCACTGTTTTGTTAAAGAGAGGAGCTACATTCTCTGGAGTGATGGAGCTCCATCCTGTATATTTGGGACAAGTTGAAGTGGGGCTTGTAATTTTGTTTCGTGTGAGTGAAATGGTCTTTTGTCTTCGGCCAGTTTAGCAGGGAGGGAATAGTCTGCACCAGTGTGTGTGTGTGTTTGTGTCTTTCAGATGAGAGGTTTCCTGCCAAAACGCGGTGGCTGGATATACCACGGCGGGGCGCGCTCGCTGGAAAAGGTCACCCGTTTGAAGGGATGGCCATTATGTTTGTGTCACTGTATGATGATGTATCACTGCAGCCAGGCTCTACCTGACACACAGCAAGCATGAATATGATTTCAGGGAGCATTAAAAATTCAATAGGCTGACCTAATTATGCTCTAATATTCAGATGCAGGGCCGCGACGCCCAGCAGAGGCTTATTTAGAATCAATTCTAACGTTATTTAGTTTGGACGGTCAATACGGTATGGAGTGTAAGCTCTGACGAGCAAAGATACAGCACTTTAATTGCGATCTTACATTGTTTGTGCATGCTTCTCCCTGCCAGTGCTCCATCAGCTCTGTATGTAAATACGTCTCTCACAGATTCAATCCACTTTTACACTGGGCCGATAATTTATCGGCGCGGTGTGTTTTTCCAGTCGGAGTGTAATAAGTTCTTCAGCTGGCATGTGTGGCATGTAAAGTGAGCCAAATCCTTATTTACAGTGCCTGTCTCGCCCGGAGGCCCATGGCTTTCACTAAAGACACAGAGAGAAGCTGGGATTACACTCAAGATAAACACTATCTCGGCACACAGGCAGCCTCCGAGAGGAGCATTGAGCTCTTCTGCATTGTTCTTGAGTTAAATCAATTCCCCCAGGCATTCACTTCTCCTTTCTTACCCCACTGATCAGGCCCAGTTACAAACAGCCATCATTTGCATGAGAAAAAACGCTGCTCGGATGGCGAGGAGGGTGCATTATCAATATTACAAAGTGTTGCAGGTAGCTCCACTGAAGTCAACAAGGAGCAGAGCTTTTCATGTCTTTGTGCATTGATTTAACGCTGCTTAAAATGAATTGCAGATCAATTGGATTACCTAGAGGCAGATTTAATGAGCTCCACACCACAGAGGATGTTGTGGTCCCCCCATCATCTCAACAGAGACCGATCATTCTCTGTGAAGTGCGTTCAGCTAGTGACGTTCTTTGCTGCGGTCAATGCTCGATAACTTTGTGTGAAGCAAAGGAAAAATCACTTGGCTCCATATTTTGAGTTATGCAGGACCCGCCTATCCGAAGACTGCGTGATTGTGCTTCATTTTCAAAGCTTTTCTCGAGGCTGTCTCATTCAAGCTTTTACCTCAATTTAGCTGGCAGTATTTCCACAAGTTAAATAAGCTTGACCTTCCTCTACACTCTTAAAAAATAAAACTTCCTTGATGGTTCTTGGCTTGGATGTACAGCTATTGGAACAATTGTCATTCATATAGAACTGTTATATTATGTGGAGGTCTTAGGACTTTAATTGGGTTCCCTTCTGCATCTCATTTGCAAAAGGGTTATTTAAAGCAGTGGTTCTAAAACTGGCTCAGGGACCCCCAGAATGGGGATCCACAACCTAACTCACTTTGGATAGGAATAGAGCAAAATTGTGGACCACCTGGGGTCCAGGAGGACCTGTCTGAGAACCACTGATTTAAAGAACCATCCTTTGTAAGGTTCTTTAAGGTATCAAACGAGTTTCTTCTTCCAGGTGTCTAGTCTTATCTAAACTGGGATGGCCAGGTTTTCATTTTAAACATTCAGAAGTACTCTTGCACTGATCTCAGTCCTCAAATAATTGTTAAATGTGCTCCTGCTTGGTTGCAATGAAAACCTGGAAAGAGACCGTAGATAGGATCGGTGATCCCTATTCTAAGGCCTCACTCCAGAGAACTCTTTTTGGCACCTTATTTACTTTAGTTATTTCCATGATGATGAGATTACTCTCCTCCTCTTCACGTCACGATATGTCTGTTCTCCTCTAGCCATCTTTCTCTTTCTCCTTTAATCTAGTCTTTGGCAGACTCTCCATCCCTTCCTCCTTCCCGTCTTCAATTCCAGTGGAAGCTTGGCGAGAAACCACGCAAACTAAGGTTCATCTTGACGTTGGCATGTGCTTGCTTTGTTTGACAAGTGTGTTTTGAGTGTCTCTTTACTTGTCAAACTGAGAGCAGGATAAATATTTATCCTCAGCCGCTGATCCACACCTGGGATCAATAAGGCTCTTGCAATGCGCTAATCAGATTGCCTTAGGATCATGTAATTACTGTTTAATATCCCCTTACCGTATACGGAGGGGGTGGTCTAGGCCCAGCTGCCAGATTCTGATTCACAACTGTGTCATCAGAGCGGTGTTTATACCAGTGGGTGCTGACCACAGAATGCCGACCACTCCCGTGGGCCAGCTGACCTCATGGGTTCATGCAGCAGCCATTCACCTCCATCCTGCCAGAAAGTGAGGCTTTGAGTTCAGATTAGATTCCTGTTTAGATTACTGAGCAAGACTCAGTAAGGAGCAAAAATACATTTTGTACTATACAGCATACACAGAAATGAAGTTAGACATGAAAAGAAATGAATTCACTCTTGGAACAAAGTTTGAAATGAAGTGAAGACTTGTAGCCATGGCTCAGCTACTAAAAAAAAACAAAAACTAAGCAGAACCAATATTTCAGTGATCCAACTCCAGCATATGTTCTTCAACTGGTTACACTGGTAATGTTCACATACTGTTTGTCCAACATGACGTAGCTTAACATAAACCCCAGTCAGCATTACAAAACTCTTCCATATAACACATGCATGCACTCGTGATGGGCACAGTTGTTTCCAAACGAAGATGAGTTTGAAAGCAGGCAGATGACTTTACACAGTCAAGCTTAAATGTGTAGATCATCCTAATCTAAAGCATGCTTCAGCAGCGGACATTAAAACAGCTTCTGCTATTTTACGATATTATTGACATTTTATTTTCTTTTTTAAGCTGTCATAATTCAGCTAATTTATTTCAGCTATCACAGCAACAGCAACCTAATGTATGTGTTTTGAGGAGATGGGCTATTTTAAGTTTGTAATTGAATTTGGGAAAGGGTCGCAAACAACACCTCTACCCTGGAGGTGTCAGGACTCACTTTTCAATACTTTAGTATGTGTTAAAGGGATAGTCTTGGGGACAAAAATCGACAATTTGCCTGTTGACACAAATGCATTCAATTACTCAAGGCATGATATGTGTCCAGTACTTACTTCTTTACTTTTGCACTGGAGCAAGTTGACAGGTAATGGAAATCATGAGTTAGTACTGTGTCTAGTACTGTGTCTGTAATTTTTGTATGGGGAACACACATTTTTTCTCTCTTAAGCCCATAAGATCACTAGTCAAAAATCAAATCCAGATTTTAAAAAATCTCAAATAGAATTGCTTACGTATATGGATTCTGCCACTGTATGACATACTACTGTACATCAAAAAACAAAATATCTTTAAAAACTCAATTCAGGCTTCAACATGACTGTTACTACTGTTTCTAGCTACTCAGTGTACTTGTATCCATTTTGGTAGATAACAATATGTCATAGAGTATCAGAAACCACATACACACATCTATTATACTTCATAGCTGTATGTAATTGCACAGGGCTGTTCTACAGGGTATAAGCTTCTAATACATGCTAGATTAGCCTCATAGCTCAAGGAAAAAACAAAAACAAAAAAAGAAGCAAAGTTCAGATTCTGAATGTGCCTTGGCCAAACATGCCAAGGGGAAATTTGTGTAAGTTAGCTCTACTCTTTTATTTTTTTTTTCCATAGTTTCTTGCTTATCTGCCTTTAGGAGCATTGTCAGTGTTTTGATCCAATGATTTTCCTTACTGAAGGCACTTTATGAAGTATTGACTATATAACTGCTTCCTTGTTTGTGAACAGTTGACGTTGTGTTCGCTGAAGTCTTGTTCTTTCTCAACCCAGACAGACGTCAAGCTGACTGGGGCTCGTGACGCTCTGATGAAGTGTATTTGCCTCCTGATGAGAAGTCAAACTGAGTGGCTGCTAGGCCTGTTCTCAAAAATCATGGCTGCGAGTGCACAAATTGAAATTCAATCACACAGGAGCACTATCCATGCTCCTAAAACCACCCCCTTGTTGACTTGATTAACGTAAGTGGAATCAGTTCAACGCTTTCACATCCACATACATTTTCCTACGTGTTCACACACACACACACACACACACACATATATATATATACACACACATTCACACACATATGCACACTCACACACACAAACAAGCCTAGAACATGAGAGGAGCTCATGAGTATGGGTGTGAATTCAAAGCCTAATAATTGGGCCAAGGTGTTTTGGGCTTGGAGTAGGGGCTGCTGCTCATTAGTAGCCTGATTTTAATGTGTAGCGTGCATGCTAAAACCCCACGATTATGGCATGATGGTCCATTTAAAGAGCAGCCGTGCTCTGAAGATGAAGAAACCACATCAACAGCACATGTCGTACCCTGCCATTATCGTTTCGGTCCCCACTCCTATCCTGCTATTTGTTCCCATTAGAAAAAGCCTACTGGAAGGATTGCAATTCATTCGGTCCTATTGTATGGGGTAATGTACACTATTAAGTGCCAGTATATCGAAACAAACCTTTGATTAAATGTATTTGAATCACAAAGAAACAGCGAGATCTCTCCCTTGCCTTTGTTAAGGAGGCCCTTATTGTGCTACCTGCGCATGCTGACTTTTATGCCTGCGGTTTCAAGAGGCCTTTTTTGTGCTTGTTCTAAGAACTCTCTACTGACCTTAGCTAAGAGTTAATCAAATCAACATGAATAAAAAAGGCTTTCCTATTAGTTTCAACATTTTAGACATTTTATTTTTCAGTAATAGTAGTGAAGGCATGTAAGGTTATCTTTTTGCATACATGCCTATTTGCATACATTTACTTAGAATTCACTGTTTACTTTGGAAGTACTTTGGACTTTCAGTGTTTGTTTTTCAAAGTTTTTACTCTCATATTTAAATTAAAATATTTCATCTTTTGTGCCATATACTTATTTGTGCGTGTGTGCGCACGTTTGTGTGTACTTTCTTAACTAACATGGCTGTTAGTCTCCAGTTTCGTTTATTAGATAAACCTCAGAGATCTGTGCAAATAACTGTACTTCTAAAAGAGAGCTAGAAGAATCGTTATGAAAAAGACTGCTTTTTAAAAAAAAAACATCGAACATACCAAATTCGGGAGGATTGTTCAGCCATGCCAAGAAAGGCGTGCAAATCTATGTAAGTATCACACTGTTTGCATAATAGATTAGAAATTAGCATTTTTGTTCATTTTCCATGTATGCACAGCGCCCTAGAAGAAAAACGCTCCATGCATATCAGATCAGCCTGCCTACCATTTTGCGCAGTATATTATTTGACAATCTAAAATGTGTAATTTGCATGAAATTGCTTAATTAAAACACAGTCACTGGGGGTATTAATTTCTTTGTCTGCCGGGCGGAGTGCGGAGCAGGCAGATGTAAAAGGCCTGTCAGAGAGGACTGTCAGCCAGAGAGAAAGGAGAGATTGTCCCTGTACGGGGCGTCAGGGCTGGGGAGGGCTCGGGCACGCCTGGTAAACGCAGGCCACTGCCCTGAAAAGATACAAAAGGGAGGATGGAAGCAAAGGGGGGGGGGGTTCTTGGCGTGGTGCCAGCATATGAGCTCTGAGGGTGTGTGATAGCAGGCAGCAGACGACAAGTAGATGTGCCTGCTGTACACACTTAGGACACTGCAACACCCAAACAAATGGCAATGGCACACACACATATACTCTCTCTCCTTTCTCTCTCTCTCACACACACACACACAATGGCAATAAAAAACTCTTCCTACTTTTTACGGCACAGGTGACAGGTCAAGTGAATAATTCATTAATTATCTTGTCACTGTGTCACCTGTCAAGGAGTAGACAGCAAGTAAACAGCAAGTCTTAAAAAATAGGGATCTGAGTGACTTTGGTAATAACCAAATTGTGATGGCATGTTCAGAGCATCTCCAAAATGGCCCCTCTTGTAGGGTGTTCCCAGTATGCAGCAGTTAGTACCTACCAAAAGTGGTCCAACGAAGGACATCACTTTTTGTCCTATGTCATTTGGATGTCTAGGAGAAGAGACGGCACCAGGAGGCACTGTGAGAAGAAGACAAGCTAACAGTGGCAGTGAGATGCTCTGGGTGATGTTCTGCTGGAGAACCTTGAGCCCATGTGGATGTTGCCTTAACACGTAACAACTACCTGAACATTGTTTTAGATCAAGTATACTCCTACATGGCAACTGTATTCCCTAACGGCAGTGGCCTATTTCAGCCATGTAATGTATTCTACACACTGCAAAAATTGTTCAGGAATAATTTGAAGAACATGACAAGAAGTGTTGACTTGGCCTCCAAATTCCTCAGATCTCAATCCAGTCAGGCATCTGTGGGATGTGCTGGGCAGAATTCAATTCATGGAGGCCCCATCTTACAACTAATAAAACTTAAAGCATCTGCTGCCAACATCCCAGATACCACAGCACACTTCTGGAGACCATTCCTTGGGTCAGAGCAGTTTTTGGGGACCTGAACAATATTAGGCTGGTGGTTTTAATGTTATCATCAGTATATATTGATCGACTTTTTTAGACTGGTTGACTATTAAGTCTGCAATGACAGCCTAGAAATCAGTTTGTCTGCTTAATATGTACTTGTTTGTGTGGAAATGCAACATAAGATTACACCAATTCCAATGTAAACTGTGCAAGAATACATCCTCACAATTCAGAGAAGGTAGATTTAGGGAACTGCTGAGATCTGTCTCTGGTGTGTACAGAGGCTAGCATTTGTTATATTTTATAATTTATCTAATTTACCCCATTCAAGAATAAATGGACAAAACTTCTGTTATTCACATTAGTCACTTCTAATCCAAATATTGACATTTTTACTAGCGAGGGTTAAGCACCTTTTAAGCACATACTAGTCACTACTAAATGCTGACCAGTGCTTAATAATAAACTTTACTTTTATACTAAAAGAACAAGGCACTAGAACACATGGAGAAATAAAATGGAGGTTCGATCTCTCGCTTTCTCTCTCTCTCTCTCTCTCTCTCTCACACACACACACACACGTATGAATACATGCTGGCTAAGAGTATTGGCAGAGCATGGCAGTGTCAGATGAAATCTCGCATTTACAGTTTGTGGAGTGTCACTGTAGCTTGCGTTCTGTACCCTTTTGTCTTAAATATCAAAGCCAACACAGACGGGTTAACATTTTAATAATTCCACAGCTTCATAAGGGGGAGCGTGTACAATGGGGTGGGAAAAAGGGCGCAATGTAGTGAAGTAGCTCATATCAAAATGAAAGAGCCCCTTCCTTCCTTGCTCACTCGCCCCCCCCCCCCACACCCCTCCATCCCTCCCTCCTTTCATTCTCTCGCTCATTCTCTCTCTCACATCACTGACTGGTTGGTGAAGGGGTTCCAAATCACAGCCCTTGTACCATTCAGCACATACAAAAGGGCTGCGTGGGGCTGAGGCAGACAAGGCCTAATTAAAATCCTTTAGCAGACTGAGAGAGAGAGAGAGAGAGAGAGAGAGAGAGAGAGAGAGAGAGTGAGAGAGAGAGAGAGAGAAATGAGTGAGAGTTGGGGTTGTAAAGGGGGCCTGTCACTGGACTGGGGTGTTGACAGCCACACACACGAACACACACACACACACACACACACACACACACGCAGCTTTTTATGACAGCTCTCCAGAGCAGCAGCCACATGCGCCATTTGCACACAGGGCCTTAATTGGGCCTTTGATGTCCCTGCGAAAAGGTGGCAGGGAGATGGAATGCTCTCATGTATCGCCTCAGATTGTTTATGAAGTACAAAAGAAGTGTTCTTCTCCTCCTTTTCTTTGGCTGCCATCTCTTTTTCCGCATGTGTATGTGGGTACATGCCTCCAAGTCAGTACAGGGTACAGCTCTTAGCAGGGTCATGGCGCCCCTGACTTCTGCTCACTAGTTAATTTTCCCTTCATAAATTCTTGGTAATATGGAGGCAGCAAGCCGCTTCCAGTGTGTGCGTGTGGGTTTGTATGTGTCTTCGTGAGTGTATGCGTGTGTGTGTGTGCACAGAGGGGTGGAGAGGGGTGAATTCCCGCTGCCACCGCTGATCAAATGGAACAACAAGGGCAACGCCTGCTAATGCAGGGAGCTGTTTAGCTGTGGGCTTTCTTTTGAAATGATGATGATAATGGATTCAGTCCGCTCATTAATGGAGTCCGAGTGCTCGTTAAAGTGAACAAACAAGCCGGCCTGTCAGCACTGGAAATGCCAAGTGCCGGCAACTGTCTCCATTTTATCTGAGGAGACCGCGCTCTCGCCATTTACCCGCTTCACCCCTCGCTCACTCCCACACACCACCCCCGGCATCAAAGTCAGCGTTGGCACTGCCCCAGCGCCACCCTCCCAGCCTTCTCCCAGCCACCAGGGTAAGGAGGTCAAGAGCCTGAAATCGATTCCCTCTACCTACTCACCACCAGCTTTACGCTTGTACGCACAAGGTAGAGGTTCTCCTTTCAATTGCCGCTTTTTATACTTTAAAGGAGCACTCTCACATTTTTCTGCCTAATTTCTATCTGCCTCTTCTATAGTGTACAGTCAATTACCACTAACCACCAAAGTCAAAGGGCAGTTGCTTCAGTCAACTTTATACTACAGTTGAAGCAAATGGAGATTACACTGGAAGGTTTATTAAAACCCTATTATTCCATTATTAACCCCTAATGGCAAGGACGTCATGGCAGGTCCAAACTTTCATTGCACACTTTTAAATGTTAAGAATAACTCAGTTGGCACTGTTTTCCAGCGAGTTAGCAAATAATAAGTCATGTATGTAATAAGCCTAGGATAATAAGCCTTTTAAGAGGTTTATTTCTAAATTTAAGTTGACAGCCACTGTTAACATAATATGTGACCCTGCAAATGGGCCTGAAGAGTTAACCTTCAGATTATAACAAAAGCATAGTGTAATTTAACATCAGTTATTTCTCACTTGAATGTCATTAAAACAACTCACATGCCCAAGCCAAGAACAACTTTGCTTGATTTTTAAGGAATTCTTAGCTATTGTTGATGATCTTTCAGCCTCCTGAAGTATTTATTACTTTCAGTGATATTCTGTGCTTTTTGGCTTCTGCTGATGACAGAATGAGTTAGAGAGTTCATTTCATGCAGTACTTTCAATGAAAAAAAGTTCTATTAAGAGAAAGTGCTCCCTGTACGTTGGCATGTTCTTTCTCTTAAGATGCATTTGGGGGCGGGGGCGGGGTGAGTTATTGACTCGTCTTACCTTCAGTTGGATTGCGACTGAAATTCTAAAAGGAATGGAAAAGGAAAATGGCTATGGGATTGATTCTGATTTTTTTTTTTCATGCATCCTTCAATTAAACATTGGCTGAGTTAAACTGAGTCATCTAGTGCATGTCAAACGCTCCTCGATCCTCCAGTGTCTTTCAGCCCATCAAAAAGTAAAATGACAACATCTTGTCAGGAAGTTGAGAGATCAGAAGAGTGTGGTTCCACTCGGGCCTGTCATCGCCTTACAAGAGAACCAGCTTCCAACAAGCATGTAATGATATGCACACACTTCACATCGACTACTTAGGCTGAAATTCTCTGGCTTGGAATTCATTTACATCCTCTTCTTTCCCCTCTTTTCAATTACCACTTTGGGCCAACACCGCAACGCAATAGCTGCTCTCTTTGAGCTGCACCTCAACGTGCGCCACGTTCTTCACACGTGCGTGAATGGCACCGGACCATATCTGCTGCGCGTCAGATGCCAAGCGCGTTTAATGATCGTGTTGTGTGATTTGTAAGTTCTTTTCTTTTTCTGTTTTTTTGTTCAAACACAACAAAGTACGAAGTTTCCAACAACACTCTGTTCTCCATGAAAGGAATTTTTGATCATGTCCTCCTGTTTTGTAGGAGAAAGTGGGGGGAGTCTCACCAATGAAGAGTCATTTCCCATTAAAGTCAAGCAAAAATTATCAGGGTTGCATTAAGAGGGTTTTAAAAAAAGAGAGAGGGAGAGATGTATCATGCATGTGGATATGCATAAACATGACCAAGGAGCTTAAGTAGAAAATGAGATCTGATGCCTTGCTGAAGAAGAGGCCCGTGCTTGGAATGCATTTAAATTTAAATATTCATATCATTATAATACTGAGGAATATGTAACGACTGTATGATATTTTATTGAGGAGGTTTTAAAAATGAATGCTGTCCCTACTCCTTAATAAAAATCCTGCCCGGGCTCTTAGTAGTCAGACTGAAGGCAGTTTCTTCTTTGGTGCTGTGCCAGTCAAGCCTGCCACAGGTCCTTGTGTACTTTTCTCGTGTGCCACCTACACACACACACAGACACACACATATACACAGGCACAAGCAGACCTAGCCAAGCTTTCATGACACCCTTGGCTTGCAGCAGTATTTGCTTTTGTTTTGAATCCTCACACTGTTCCGACACGTTATGTGTGTTTTTCCGGGGGGGGGGGGATCTGACTGGGACTTGAATGCGGCCCCTCGTGTGTTTGCTCACGCACTGGTGCGCATACACACACGCGCTTACTTCCCATTATATGCGCACCCGCAAAGCCCTGTCTGTTCAGGCATATAGCGCTCAGTGGCATTTCCCCTTACATGTATCTAGCACAGGCCATTATATGGAGAGGTGGGAGATGTGTGTATGTGAGCGATGAGAGGGAAATGTGTGTGTGTGTGTGTGTATGTGTGTGTTTTGTAGGATGTGACAGCTGTCACTATCTGCTCCTATTCGCATGTATTACAGTTCTTTTGTCAGCTATCATTTTCCCTGGCTCTGAGACATTTTGTGTGGGACTGGAAGTAAAATAGAAGTGGTGAAATGTCACCTAAGAGAGGAAGAAGGGAATAATTAGCTTCTTTTACTTTTTAAAGATCTCCAACATAGTTGTGATATAGTGTGATAACAACCCAAGGCCTACAGGAGCACCTTGAGAGGGTTTGGTTTTTCTTTATTTTCGCCTGTTAATTATTATTAATATTATTATTATTATTATTATTATTATTAGTTCATAAACAGAAAAAATGTGCACTAAACAAAGTGTAAAACTTTGGCTTGCCAACTTTACTCAGAACTAAGACAGTGGTGACAGAGGCCACTAAATGTAATAAATGATTATGATAGTTATGATAATAATGAATGAATGATTAATGATTACCTATAATGTTCTCTAAAGAATTGCTTTTACATTAGATTTGCACTGTCTCGGCACTTTTGACTTTGTCTGTTTGTTTTCTTGCTTTGATATCAGTAAATGACAAAACGTTTAAAAATGTGTGAAAAATAATCAATTTCAAGCTCTACTTCAGGTCAAAGGTGTTTTCAACAATTAAAAAGTTGTTCTGAGTCTTATGAATAATGGAGTATTTTTGGCAGAATGTACACAATGATCTCCATGAACATCACTGATCTTTGCGGTGGTACCAAAAGCTGCACCGATTATACACTGGAAAGAAAGAGAAAAATATGTATATCATTTAAACATAAATAAAATATACCAACAATAACTGTCAAAAGCAAACAAAATTGGGCTGACATACTGTACTCATGTGGAAATTTGGTTACTTTTGCATCAAGTGAATTCAATGCATCACTGTTAGTAATTTCGATTGGAGACTTTAATAAGCAGAAAAAGTGTATGTGTATTTAGGTGTCATTTAGGTCGGTTTGTCGTAAACTTTTAGAAGACTACAGATAGGACTGTGCAGTATACCACCACTTTATCATGATATTCGCATTTGCAATAACTGATATTGCTGAAGACTATACCATAGGAATGAGCCCTCTAAATCTAAATATATATATCATCCAACAAATGTCAATAATTCAAATGCAAATGAATGAATGAATTAATAAAGCCTCATAATAGTTGTCCTCTTAGATCCATGGTTCCAGATTTTGTTGCTTAAAAGTATTTACATGAGGGCTCTTTAAACCTCAACAGTGGTTTTTCTTAATAAAACAAACTAATCTTTTTCAGTGGCAAAAGAGCCCTTTGGTGGTAACTTTATATTTAAGCTAGAAATTACAAAATAATATAATCGAAGTGGGGTGTTTTTCTCATATCATGCGGTGCTAACAGTTTAATCTACAGTCCATATGTGGAAGACAGCAGGCCTGTATATTTTCACTTATTTGTCCTGTTATTGATCCAGTTATGGCTGTTTTCCTCCTTTTTATTTTTAACCTGCGTAAATCCTTTCAAATAAACACATCTTTATTCCCTGTACATCTGTTACTCTTTTATGTTCTCTCATGTGACCATGTTCTATACGGCTATATCTGTAGATCATCACACCTCACATGCAGTGTTAATATCTGCTCGGAGAGAGGGAGGGAGTGAGAGAGAGACAGAGAGAGAGAGAATGGGAGTAGGAGGGGAGGAGGAGGAGGTGAAAATAAATTGCATTCCCCTCCTAACAGGGAGCCCTCACTAATTATGCTGTTTGAGGACTTGCAGAAAGCAAAGGCTGCTAAAAGGACCTGTGCTCGGTGAACCCTGAGAGTGGGGCTCCTTCCTGAGCCCAGCCGGGCTCCGCTGCCCCACTTCCTGCCGTTAATTATCTTTTGTTTGCCCTTGATAATCCACAGCCCGTCGTGCCCATAATGAAGGCTCTGAATCATCGCTAAGAGTAAAAAACAATGGCATTGTCATCACCACATCATCAGCGCATTATAAATAATGAATGAAACGTGCATTAAGCAGCGAGAGGCAGAGTTTATGAAAATGACTTGTGTGAATAGATTAAATTACAACTATTATTACTTCTCCTTTTGATGTAGTGCATCAGAGTAATTACAAAATTGTAAAAAAAAAAATTAAAAAATAAAAGGAGGGGAGGAGGATTCTCTCCTTCGTGAGCATTTAACAAAAAAAAAATCCAATTTATGTTACGAGGGGAAATCATGTCTCAAGTCGGCAGTACTCCATGTATTATTTTAAATAACATTTTCTTTTAAAAAACATCCCTTTCACATTTCAGGGGGAGATCATTAAGGGCGAGAATGAGGCATTCATTTTCCGCACGGTGAGACGTGAAGATGAGCCTCTTTGTGTGTGTGTACGCGAGCGTCACGCCGAATAAAAGCCCACGTGCGAAATAACCCATCCATTAGAAGTCAGTGTCATATCTCGGCCCCTTTCCCGTCCCTGATGTTGCTTTATGATCTCCGTAAATCTGTCACTAAAACTTATCAAGTGGCGGCATTCGGGCCCATTGGGCCATTAGTTTACAACTCCAGCTCGTCCTTTTTGGCAGAAAATATACACAGGCTTGCGCTGCTTATGGATTGCAGCATCGTAAATCGCTTCAGGTGCGGGATCTTGTTTGGTACGGGCTATTACCGATGCCCTGCATGGATCAGCCTCAGACTCCTCCAGCCACCGTAGAGACAATCGGCCTACCCAGTTTGCAGAGCGAGCCGCCACAGACTGTGGCTGGAACGGCCGCGTTACGGCAATGATGTGCACGTACATGAAGATGATTACCCGTTAATTAGAATGTCTGCTCGTTCCATAGCGTCGAGCCTGCGCTTGCTGGCACCCAGTGTGTGTAAAGGAAAGGGATGAACGAAATGCCATGTATGCCGACGGTCCCTCATTTGTTCGTGGAAGTTTTCAAACTGCGGAAATGATGTTATTACTCGTCGGCAGCATTGTGCCGGTGTAATGTGCTATTTGCCATGCCATGCCTGGGCTTCGCAGATGGAAATTAAGGGGGGAAATTGCCACTAACTACTCAATTACAGCGCTTGATGGTTGTGCTGACCTCAGTTGGCAGCGATGGCAACACCGGGCCAATCATGTCGCGCAGATGGCATTAAATTAGAATAGGAAAAGAGGACGACTGCACATATTCATCGCACAAAGACATTCGAATTACCTCTGATGCTCCGGCTTCATATTGAACAATTAGGTGCAGCGATAGGATTTTATGGGATATTTTGGAAGCAACGTGCATATTGGATTGGACAGAGCGGTGCTGCCGAGAACTGAGAATTAAAGACTCCATTACTATTCTATAGTCCTGAGTGATATTTAAAATATTTGAATAGTAATGACAATAACAATAATAATAATGCCTGTTAGATTGTGCATTTTTGATGGTCTTGTTAGCTCCACAATGATTCTGTAAGCCTGAAAAGGTGCAGGCTAAAGTACCAATATTTATTATGAATCCTGCAGTAAGTGTCATAAATAGCAAATTACCCAGGAGATGGCTGAGCAACTTATTTTAATCCAAATCAATTATAGATCTCACTATTGACTTGCTTCTTCCCCAGGCAGGCCGTTGTTTGTATTCCACCTTGAGTGCTGACTACATCATGATATGTGTACACACCATATATTATTTATATCAAAATTCTGTGCGGAAGAAATTACAATTACCGAAGGCACTGGACTGATTAATGCCATTGAATTTCCGTCTGTGCTCTTGAAGGAAACCTATCATTTGACGCCATTTTCTCAGAACTCCAATCTAAGTTGATGAAGCAACTTTGTGATGAGAGTAATGATTTAGATATTGTTCCTTACCTCTTAAGTGTGTGTGTGTGTGTGTCTGTGTGTGTGTGTGTGTGTCGCATAGGCATTCATCATCTCTTTCCGACTTATATATGCATCTGTATAGACACAGACGTATAAAGCTTCACATATCAGTTATCTTGATTTCATATATATATATATATGAAATATACAGTTTACATTGGATTTATGTTGGTAGCATCTTAAGATCTCTCACATATCTTTTATGTAACCGCTGATTATCTTTTTTTAATATAATTTTAAAATACCAGCAGCCTTTTAACAGAGTCTTATGAATAGACCATCTTGTTACTTTAACTTTTATTGAAAGTTGAGGACATTTGTTCCTTCTCTTGTGAAGTTACTTTTTACAGTATATGAGCTTTGGTTCAGACAGTGTTGATATATGCCTTGTGTCACTTACCATATAGGTTCACTTTTTTGAGTGTTGTATTTTTTAAGCCCCTGTTCACCGAAGGCCTGGACCAGCAGTGCTGTATGTCAGTATGTTAGTGTGTGTTGGTACATGTGGATCAGGTCACACACACACTGATACACAGGCATAATTATGCCTCTGCCATGTGCCTCTGTTGTGATGAGAATGATCCATCACCCAAATAATACCTCACTAGTGGTCCTGTGGGGGTCCTGATCAGTGATGAACAGGCTAAAAGGGGCTAACAGTTGACTACAGTCCATAATTGTAAATTACAAAGTGTACCTGTAATGTTTGTGAGAAAGAAAAATTCTCTGCTTAATGCTGGATGTTCCCTGATCCCTGTCTGGTAACTGTGTATATCCCTGCCTGTATGTGGGCTCATAAGAATTCAGTATCTTCTGCCTCCAGTCACGCTAGGCTTCAGGCTTGGCTCAGGCTCAGCGGCCTTTTCTGTTTGTTTACCCTGTGCTCACACACTGATGTCGCATGAATAGCATTCATCTGTAACTGTAAGCAGCCGCAAAACCTCAGTGCAGTCGATGGCCATAAATCTCTTGTTTATCACTGGATCAATTTCACTACAGCAAAGGGAAGGAGTCTAATTGTTTTAGGAATAATCTTATGCGCAGGTATTCAGCATTGATTTTGCAGAAATGGAAAACGATTTTAGTCTCTAAAGAGTTTTAGCTGTTCATGCAAGAGCTCAGTTGTGCCACTGTGAGCAAGTTGTACTGGGACGGTCTCCAGCCTACAGCTGACTGTCAGTGCGCCCTAATGTTTAGCAGCAAAGCTCATGTCGCAATACAGTTGCATGAATTTTTGTACACCATTGAGCTTAGTTTGAGAGTCTCCAGTTCACAGCAACAGGAACAACAATCTCTGCCGGACCTTTAACAGGAATGGCCCTTGGATGGAGAGTATTAGCATACACAGGTGGCCCAAAGCAGGCGAATCAGTTGAGGAAGGGATCCCAGCGATGACAGATCCGGGATGAGGTGGTGACCTGGAGCACCAGTGGTGGTCAGCCAGGTTAGACAGATGGGCAGGGGTCCCCCTCGGAGGAGTTGAGCCAAAAAAAAACGATGGGACACAGATATAAAACAGAGTTCGTTCTGTTTACATTTACAGGGTGCAAATTATAACAGTTGAGACTCCGGCACACCTATCTATAGCAGCCTAGCTAGAAAGGGCAGAGCCAAGTAACCATGACAAAGCAGCTCTGATTGGTCAGCCTGAAGATAAATGTATTCTTCAACACAGAAAATCCACACACAGCACCACAGTCCATGAATTAATATTCTACAATCAATATTCTACATATTTCTTGTATTATATATATATGATGTACTTTTATAATGTTTGTTGTTTTATGTACCAAAACATTTCATCATTATATGACCATTTTCCAACCTTTCTGAATTCGTTAGGATTAGTTGGGTGTTTTTTTTTTTTTATATTGTGCTTTTAAGACTCTTTTAAGTACAGTTCTACTTGGCTGTACTACATTTAACCTTGTTCAAAAAGCAGCAACCCTACATTAAAGAAGCAATTTGGACTCACGTATCATGGTGACTACATTTTTATGGAAAGTATAAACCTGTAGATTTGATGTTCAAGCAAATCTTTTTTTTCAAGGTGACTAGACCTTGTTCATATGAGGAAAAAAAAATCTTGGTAATGATACACATGAGAAATTTAGGAGGAAAAAGAAAACACTGTGAGTTGCGACATCCCAAAATGTTAGCGATATGACAAAGTGTTGAATACGTGAATAATAAGTCTCTGGAGTTTGATATGTAAGGTGTTCCATTTGCAAATCACTTAACAGACAGGAAGCTTGCTGACTGCAGTCTATTCCAGTTCACTTGTTGTTTGCAAGAGGTATCAAGGCAGCTGGAATAAAACCCACAGTGCTGAACTGTTGTCAGTAAGTTTATGCATTAATCGCGAAGCTCTGAATGTGAATCTTACTAGTCTTACTAGTCTAGATGGCACAGGGTAGAGTAATAGTACATGCCATTTTTCTTTTGTTAGGGGGAGAGGAGCACTGTTGACACTGGTTCTGAAAATACCATGATATTGATGTATTGTAATAATTTTAGAACATCAAAGCAGCCGAGGGACTATTTTAAGGAGAGCTGCTTGGAGATTACCCTCAGCACCTTGGGATGCCGTCTGTATCTGTGAATAGTCTGCGAATGCACACAAAAGGGAAGGTAGCGTGTTCAACATGGCCGCTGATCAAACAGGCCGGAGGCTGGTGGAGATGGAGACGGTGCGGCTGGCGTCTGGATGGTGCTGTTCATGGTGCTATATTCAAACAGCATGCGAACAGAGGGGCCCTGCAGTTTTCAGAAGTGCTAAATGCTGGGTCCCTATAGAGTCTATTAGACCCCATCCTGTACCAGTGTTCTGCCCAGAGGAGGAGGAGGAGGAGTTGTGGGGAGGAGAGTTGGGGGTGAACTGCTGACTTGATCATATTGTGGCATCATACTGTAGCAACATTAGCCAGAAGGAATAATCTTGTTCATATAGTTATTACATTTAACAGATGTACTCTTCATTGCTGTCATGTCAAAGCCTCTATTTTTATATTTTGATGCCATTTGAAAGATGCTGTTTACACTGTATAATGATGACTAGACCAATAGAAATGGTTTAAAAATCTCAAGTGATTCCTATATGGACACAAAATTATTAAAAAAAACTGCCCATTTAAATTGACTGTTTTTGTGATGTCATAAGAACCAGCACATTTACATTCATCCACTTATTCAGCCCAAAGCAGTTCAGTGCTGCTCCTTCACAATAAATGTTTCTGCTTGGGCTGCCTTTTCAATTAAACACAATATCAATCAGAGCCATTTAGAACAGAGCTCAGTGACATATATAAGTCTTAAAGGTGCAGTAATAACAAGCTTGATTATTTCAAAGGGATAAAGGGAGGTTGGAAAATTGTCTTGTAAAAATAAATTGTGACTATTGTTGGTACATAAAACCCACACTAACCTCATGAGTGAACATGGGGGAAAAATAAAATACAAGAAACAAGGAGATGGCTCTTAAAAATCTTCTTACATTCATCACTGTTAATTTATGTTCTTGTCCATTCAAGCAACTTTAAATATGTTTGTTATATTTAAATTACCTTATAGAGGATTTTAGAAATCCTCTATTTTGTTAAGACAGCGGCTTTAAGCTTTTCTTGTTGCATTTAAGTAGCAAGATTTTCATGAATAACACAATTGTTGGACTGCCTCTTGGAAGCAGGAAATAAAGGTAATTTGGTACATGATGATGAAGTGAGTTAGTCCTAATCAAGACTTTGTTTTACTCTGATCTGGATGTCTTTACCGCTTACTCAAATGTCTCTGCCCTGAAGGCTGCCCTCATGTGTACTACAATCACTACAGACTCCAATCACCGCCTTCCCCACACAGTAATCAATATTTTACCCACAGCAAAATCGGCATAGCTTTGATCTCCTCATTCAGATACATTTCTCCAGATTTCATAAGAACCTTAATTCAGAGTAATTGTATAGTGCTGTATGATTATATCTAATGGCAGTGCTGTGTGATTGTACTTTATAGTAGATGACAATCAAGAGTGAAGTCAGACATTTTTGTCTGCATTTTTTCAATTTGCTCTGTCTTTTCTGTCTCTCTCTCTCTCTCTCTTCTCTTTCTCTTTCTCTCTCTCTAGAACATGCTTCCTCTCAAAAGTATATAATTATGGCTTGTCCTAGCGGGTAAACAACCCCTGAGCTGCACTCAACATCCAACACACTCTAGATCATGCATGTAATCATACTATTGAGTCTGATGGGTACAAGAAAGCACAAATGGCGGAGGGGCAACCAGGTGGGCAGAATTAGCACCGCCATGCTGATGTTTAGGCAGAGGACCATTGTATATATTACAATATTTACTGTATATATTTTCTCTCACTCTCTCTCTCTCTCTCTATCTCTCTCTCTCTCTCTCGCTCTCTCTCACTCTCTCTTCCTTTTTCCTTCCTGTAATCTCTAGTTTTCCCTCTTTCTTCTCTCTAATCTCCCTTTTTCTCTCTCCCCTATTTCTCTCTCCTTATATTCTCCTTTTCTTTGCCTCGCCTTTATTAGAGAGGTCTCTAATCTCGTTCTCGCCTTAGCATTCCTTCCCTCCATCCCGTTCTTTGCTTTCTCTAGTGTCTTTCTCTCTCTCATGTGTGGGCATGTTCTCACGCTTTCCACCAGCTCTCTTTCTTTTTCTTCCGCTGTCTCTGTCTTTCTCTTTTAACCTGTCTTTACTTTCTCCAGCCTCTCTCTCTCTCTCTCTCTCTCTCTCTCTCTCTCTCTCTCTCTTGCTGCCTCTGTAATATATAATTGAAAAACATAAACTAAAGATACACTATGCTATTTTAAACCTCCCTCTGCACTGGAGCCTTGAGTAACGGGTTTGATTAAACAGTGTGATAAGCTTTCATTTCTCTTCTCGAATGCTGTTCAGAATCCACTTTATCGCCGCTTCCTTAATTGGAAAACACAGCGTAGGCTTTTTATGTGCCTGTGCCGTTATAAATTCAGAAAGCGCAACTTGATTTTGTCTTTTTTGTGTGTGTATCAGGGCCTTGCTTTATTTAGAACTTTGCTCATGCATGATTATACAGTACATGCATGTATTCAGCCAACAATCTGACAATATACGGCTACAGGCTCCTACTACTGTTTTTATCTTTACTGTGTATCTATATAGACAATATGTGTGTCAGAATCAGTGGTGATCCATGACTATTAGATCTAGGCCTTCAGTTCAGAAGATTTTTTGACAGCTCAAGATTAAACATGGACATTTTATAAAAAACTATTTATGTATTATTGGAAGCTTCAAACAGCCATATTAACATATTAACAATTACCTAGTATGTGGAATGACTCCTTTAGTAAGTCCTGGCATGGAGCTGAAACCAACTGCTTAATCTAACCATCTTATCTAAAATAGGGTCCTGGAGAGTCTGTGTCCTCCAGGTTTGTTGTTCTTGCTGGTCAAATGCACCTAATGCATCTCACTTTTCCAGGTTTAGTGAGTTTGATACAGTAGACGACCTGTGCTGGACGTTGGCCCACGTTATGCACAACTAGCTTAGCATGATGTTTGATAAAATTGGTCCCACCCATTGTAAATTAAAATATGTTTAGTTTGGTTAATCTGACACGTTAAGACAATCCACTACCTGAAGGCCCAACTAATGGGAGACTACCACAGAGAAAAACATGTTATTGGGTAATTTTTTTGTTGCATGTTTGAGGAATTTAATACTATTGTGCACAACAAAATAACAAGTACTACAGAGATGTGTGTTTAGCTCCCAGAATTTATTAGATCTTCTACCCCTTTGGTCAGAATCCACATATCTATGTCTGTAAGAGATTACACTAACTTACATTAACTTCAGAAGGGGCTGACATAGAGTGTGTAGGGCAGGAATATGCCACATTACCGGCTACTTAGCTGTATCTGACTTTAATTAATCAGTCCAATGCTGCTCCTTCTTCAGCTCCACCCAGCCAGTGATGTGGAGAATGGAGAACTACACAGAGCAGGAGGTCAAGACATCTTTCAAGAAAGGTGGGTTATTGTTTCAAAATGCATTTCCAAGGTCTGCATCTGATCTGTGCAGTTGTATTTTTACTGTTCTTGGGCCCATATTCCAAGTTTTGCACATTTATACATGTTTTATGTAGGGTGGAAAAAGACAGATATGCTGTAACATGATGTCATGTCCGAAAATGAGCGGTGAACATGACACTGAGGAAGATTTCTTTTAAAAATTAGTTTGACTGTGTTTCATAGTCTGTTTAAATGATTTACTGAACAGTTCATATTCCATTGCTAAACTGGGGGTCCACATTCAGTGAAATAACCTTAATAGGCAAATACTAATCAGGACTGACAACTCAATAAGTTATCTGTAAGTTTTGTAATAAATTTGTATAGATTTACGACCATTTGTATCGAAACAGCGGACAAATTAGCTAGCCTGCTCTCTCTAAAACTGTAAATCATAAATACTGTCATAAAGGGCCAAAAACTGTCAAAATCAAATAAACACAAAGTTCCTCCTTACCCTAACCACAATCAAGCAGATGATTGTTGTCTGAGGTGTATTTCTTTCGTTTTGGTCTCCTACAGAAGACTCCTAATTCTGGAACAATATTAGGTAAAAAAAAAATAGGTATAAAATTCTGGCTTTGAGAATTGATTTGAGACTTCAGTTTCTGGGGTGTTTTTTGGCATTTTTATGTCACACCATTTCAGAAACCACATAAACAAGTCTATTTGAGATTACTTCATAACTTGGTGTGTGGTTTAGGTGTGCAGTTTACACAATGCTTAATGGATGAATAATACACTTTTACACTTGTTTGCTACGTTAGCCTTTTAGTTCCAGTGCAAATCTAAAGAAGCTAGGAAACTTCAGACCCCAAACATGTCTTGGCTGATTTCATTATATTTAATGTAAGTGGAGAATTGTGTAAATTGTGCTTGATGTTGAGCTAAAGCCAGACCATCATTTTAAATCCATACACAGGGAGAGAGAGAGAGAGAGAGAGAGAGAGAGAGAGGGAGAGAGAGAGAGAGAGAGAGAAAACATGGACAGTGAAAGAGAGAGAATCTCTTTGACCTGGGGGATGGAGCCCAGACACTGTAGCTCCAGCCAAAACAGATCATGCTGGAGTAATCAGTCCTGGAAAATACAAACTTGCCTTAACAGCAGTTTGGCAGGATTTGTCCGGCAGCTCTTTAGCATTTGTGTGCCATAAGTATCTAATTTACAACACGCACTGGCTTCTGGTGACACGTGCAACTGCTAACACTGAGCAAAGACAGACCACTAGCTGCATCACTTTATTTTAATGTAGGTCTTTTTTGCTGCATTAAGTCGGGGGGGGTTAATGTAAAAACTTAAAAGATGCTAATAGCTGTTCCACAAGACCAGTAATTGAAGGAATTACAGGGGAAAGCAAGCGTCACTCGCACTGTGATTTCTTGAGCCGGGCTTAAAACCATAGCCTTGTTACACTTGTGGACTTTGTCCATCAAGCACTTACTCTGCTCTGACTCTCAGCCTATATACTTCAGCCACATCAAGCTTTGATGATGTACAGGTGTGGAGGTGCGTAGATGAAATTAGCCAGACGTGAAGTCCATTCATTAACCGAAGGAAGCAGTGTCAAGCGTCTTTCCTGCCACAGCCTCGGACATACTGTTTAAGGAAGATGTCGGAGTGCTCAAGAAGGGCATGTCTAAACTCACCAGTTCTGCATGAACAATGACTTCCTATTATGATGATGACACCATCTCAGGAGCCAGAGAGACCTGAAAGTTTGCTTTGATTTTGGATTCGCTATGGCTTTAATTGAGGAGATAATAGGGCTGATAAAATTTGATTGGAAGGAATGGAACTGCACAGGGCTGTGTCATTATAACGCCTGATAAAATCTAAACTACCTTAAAGGCACATTTAAAGGGGCCATACCCTTTTTTTGTGTTTTATTTTTTCCTCCAGTCCACTTATATCAAAAACGATCCCAATTCATTTTTATATGACCACTTTCCAAGCTCTCATTGTTACAGTTAAAGAGGCTGTTTTTATTGCTGTTTTAAAACTGATATTTCTAAATGACCTCTGTTCTGTTCTTTTATCGCTTTGTGTTGTCCTACAGTCAGTAAGCAGTCAGACTGAAACACTGTATAACTTCAACATGAAGGGCTGCAGTAGGTTGAATAGGCAGATATGTCTAATGTAAATGCAGTGTTTTTTGTGACATCACAAAGATACCAATTTAAAAATGGGATGCTTTTGAACTTTAGTTTCTTAGTTTAGTGGCTGGATGGACTTGTACGCTTGAAAACCCCAACTGTTAAACTTTTAATTCAAAAAGGGAGGATAATTCATTTTCCCTGGACACGGAGCCTGTTAAGTGTGTTTCTCAAAGAAAATGACCTTTCGCTGTGATGTTTCTTGCTCTAATTTCATTTCACAGCGTTTATATTTGAATATAGTAAGGGCTTTTAAACCACAGTAACCTGGAAACAAGTGTAGTTTCTCTCTATGGGTGTTTAACCAAGCCCAATTTGCAGCTTCAATGAGAAAATACTTGTGATCAATGCTTAATAGCACCTTATTAACCTCAATTACCACAATTAAGCCCGACTGCCACTGGGCCCCTTTGATGACTTAATTAATCTGATTCAGTGAAGAGGCCACAGTGTCCCCCCATAGTTCCCAGCCTTGACCGACCATGTGGCCCTGTTAAAAGCACATCTGGTGGAACAAAACATCTCCTTGCTGGCAGACAAATGCCTCCACTCGGAGAATGAAAGGCAACCCTCTGCTCTCTGATGTTCATAATGAATGCAACAAGCCCCTTGGCACTGTGCCTTATTGGGTGGCTTGGATTGCTGCCCAGTTTGTTCCTGGCTAATTGCTTAATTGATGCATTGTTTTTACTGACGATACGGATTCCTCTCATTTCGGGGCGACAAAAGGCATTACACCCTATTAGCGAGTCGTGCCTTTCACAGCGAGCTGTATTGAAGATTTAAGGCCATTGTGCAGCAGGTCTTTAGATTTTGTGCATCAACGTGATTAGTAAACCATGCTTCTCAAAAAAAAAAAAAGAGAAAGGGAGAGAGAGAAGGAGAGAGAGCCACACACACACACACACTCACACACACGCTGGGTATAAATCATGCTGCATTAGTGTTCTACAAACACTCTAAATATGGCAGACAGCAGGCGCGGCCTGCAGCAGATGGAGATAAATGCTCATTGTTGCGTAATTTTGTTATTATTTATGCAACATGTGTTGAAAATAAAGTGGCGGTTGCCCATAGCGACGGCTGAAGATGCTCTCGTGCCTCGGCCCGCCACACTGTTGATATTTACCGCTGCCCATTTGCTGCGGAAGGAAATGAAGAGGCATTTGACTTAGCAGTTTAATTAGCGGGCTATGGGTTAATAAGTTCCTCCTCAGGCTGTGGAGTATCTCCTCAGGAGAGTTGACACTTCCATAATGCATTCCCTTTCTCTGGTAGACACACACACACACACACACACACACACACACACACACACATACACACATACATACATATGTGCTGGCATTCTCTATCCCTCTCTCTTTTTCTTGCTCGCCTCCCTGCATATTCCCACTGAAGTCTGGGATAAAGAGCTGTTTTCCTCTATCTCTCTCTCTCTTTCTCTCTCTCTCTCTCTCTCTCTCTCTCTCTCTCTTTCTCTCTCTCTCTCTCTCTCTCTCTCT
>JBBPCX010000135.1:24325935-24344451 GCA_037974365.1 Hydrocynus forskahlii | reverse complement strand
TATGGATGTAGCTGAACACTGCAGAGTAATAAAATATATTCAAAGAATTTAATCTGGTGAAAACTGGCATCGTTTTTAAGACTCTGTATTTCCCATATTTAGTCCACATCAGTCAATGCCACTGGCCCTGTCTCCTACAGCCTATATTTAGCCATGGCTGTAACCTGTCGACCTCAGTGGCCATGAAGGCAGCTCACTCTCACACTGCACTCAGTGTCAGACCTGAAAGTTCGTGCCCAGCCACTCTCCAGAACATTCTAATTACCAGTCCTTCTTTATTATGTATGCCATGTCATTGTGAAAGGGGGAGAGCAAGAGTGAGCGAGCAAGTGAGAGAGGGAGAGAGGAGAAAAGGAAAAAAAAAATTTTAAAGGAAAAACTTCAAGCGATGTGGACCAATTCCGTAATTTCTTAATCACTTTTTTGGCAACCTTTTGCATGTGATGGGGTTAATACCATAAATTGAATGTTACTTTGGTTTCCCCCTAAATAGGCTATCATGCCACTGCTTCGGTGCTTAGCGAAATCTATTATTATAATTTGCATAGGCCTTTTTAGTGCACAGATCCTACAAAGGCTAGAAGAACAAAGAGCTCATGAGGGAGAAAATAGGACAGAAATGATCCGGCATGGGCTTCAAGTGTGACGTCAGCTCCCTAATGAAATCTTTTGACTGAGACCATGGCAAATGGTGGAATTCATATCTGACACTTAATGGTTTGCATAGAAATTAGAAACACCCCCCCCCCACACACACACACACACACACACACACACACGTCACTTGATGTCCCTGATTAATTTACAGGACTTTTGTTATGTTGGCATCACTGAAAATAAATTTGCTGGGTGATGATAGTAGGAGGTTTGGGGGAGGGGAGAAATATATGTATAAAAAAAGTACAGTATAAGAAATGCAAGAGCGGATTAAATAAAACACCAAATTGCCAGAAAAGTCGCCAAGCACGAGGCTGCATGCCATTTGGGAGAGCTGGCCACTTGATTTTCTATGAAAATTAATCGGCTATCAAACAATCTTCGTCTGCCGAGGATGATTATAAAGCAGCGAGAGGGAGAATGCCCTTTGTGTAGGTGAAATGTGTCGGCGACTGTCATCGTAATATACCTCAGTGAAATGAAGGTTAATTCTGATGTACAGCCTGCATGGCAGTCATTATCAGCGAATCATGAAAATAAATTAAGCCACTGAAATAGATACGTCCTCCTCGCGCGCGCGGCGGGGGATCCAGTGAGGGATGGACGGATGAACTTTACAGATTATTATTGGAAAATAGTGCCGAATTCAATTAATGCACCTAAAAGACACCTTTATAGAGGGCAGCCATAATTTAAATGACAGCAGGGTGTAATTTTGCTTGTTATAAGTCAAATTTGCGGAGTTTCATGTTCCACATTTTTCATTTTTTCACTTTCTTTGCCGCCCCCCTCCCCACCCACTTTTTTGTTCTTCTTCTCTGTCATTAGAATGGCTTCCTGAAAAGACTGATGTCTCCCTGTTCTCGCCGGTCCCTCTTAACTGAGACGTCCGATGCGTCTGCGGAAGTGATTTTTAAAAAGTCCTCTGGAGGGGATGTTTGTGGATGTGGGTGGATTTTTTGTAATCCCTCATGGCAGGCTCCACATGTGCTGGTCCCCTTTCAGCCCCAGCCAAATGAAGCCAGTAGTGTGTGTGTGTGTGTGTGTGTGTGTGTGTATGCACGCTCAGCCGTTATGCAGATTGCCAATACCACCTCTCTTCTGATTGAGGGCCAGACGAACGGGGTAGATGGTTAACCTCTGACCGCTCAACAACAGGAGGGAAGAAAAGAGACAGAGGGAGAGAGAAAGAGAAGGAAAAAGAGGAAAGCTCAGGTTTAATCCATGCAGGCGTCTGACAAGCCCCGGTTAGGCTTCGAGTCCATATCGGAGTGACCCCTGCACGCTGCACCTTTATCTGCTAATCTACACCTCTCTTAACAGCCTGCTGAATTAACACCCAGGCAGGGGTGCACATGATTAGCACACACACTCTCACACACACACACACACACACACATACACACACACAGTGTGAGGGACACACTAGATCCACAACCGCTGCATTACAAAAAATTCAGGGTTTACCCGAGTAAAATTTCAAGCATTTCCTCACAGCACATAAAATAAGAAATGAATTAAAAAAGTGAAAGAAATGATATAAATATGAGTCTTTTTGTTTTTACTTCTATAACTCAGTCCTTAACTAATAGTACATATTTTGTTGTTTTTGTCAAACAAAAAATGGTGTCATTGATGCACAGCTTATTAGGTTTTATTTTATCAACACTAGAAATGTGCCATAAATAGAAAGATACAAAGAGTAAACAAAAAATATAATAAAACAGGATAAAAATAATACAAATAGAATAGGACAACATAATACAAAATTTGTGCCATTCACAGTATATTATTCATAGTACATGAGCATTACAGATAATTATGAAATTGTATGACATTCTTAACATCAAATTCTAAAATATTATAACATTCACAACATCACCAAAAGTAAGGTTTTTTTTTTCCTAAATTTGTCAAATATTTTTACAATTATTTTTTCTTACCCTCTTCCTTTTTAATAAAAAACTGAATAAATTCTCAATTAAATAACATTTTTCAAATAGATTTCACTCCCAAAACTCTATTTATAGGCAGGGGATGAGCTCCCATTTCTTCATGTGTTTTTCATCCGTTTTTTCTCCTCTTCCCAATTCCTACTAATGAAATATCCCCTCAGTATCATTATGGATATTGAACTCATATGTGAGTGGAGGAATCAGGAGCGGATGATCACTCATTGCGGCAGATAGTAAAATCAATAGGCACAGTGAGTGTGTGTGTGTGTGTGTGTGTGTGTGTGTGTGGCAGTATTTCCGAGCAGCCGAGTGAGTAGGAGAAAGACGGGGGAAGAATGAAAACTGAGGGAGTGGGGCCACCTTTTGACAACACCAACGCACAGTCACACAGACCCCCTCACACACATGCGCACGCTCGGTCGCTCCTCTCTCACGTCCGTTCGCACACACACACACACACACACACACACACGCCTGCATGTGCAGCACTCAGACCGAGTAGGGCCGGCTAATTCCAATGAGAACTAAATCAATCAAGTCTTTTTAATCACCACTCCACTTTTATAGTGTGGTGGTAATGATGAAATTCTATGTAGGGCGATCCCCTAAGAACTAAACGCTCACACACACACACACACTCCCCCCCAATTGCACGTTCAGTACTCCAGGCGCTCACTCAAGTCTGATGATTTTCATTTTTCAATTACATTATCCGGTTAACCAATCAATTGACAGCCTTATCAATAATTAATGCTCCGGTGACTATTAAAGCCCCCCAAATAAAAGCGCATCATGGCGCATGCCATCATTTAATGATTTCAGCATTGTGACGTCTGAGTGCCTCATTTGCAACATTCATAAGTAGAGCAGGCTGAACATTCCTATTTCTTATTGTTACGTCATAATGAGAGCCATTACAGCACTGTTTATTTCTCTTTATTTTCTGCAGTTGCTTTATTACGCACATGAGGGTAAACACACACACACTCAGTCAGGCCCAGCTGTTTTTTTTCTCCCCCGTGTCGATTCATATTGTTGTTATTGAGCCGGACACACAGCGAAAGCCTCTTAGTGTGTGTAATAGAGCTGCTCTTGCCACAGGCTGATGAGCAAGCATGCTTGCTGGGGCTGGCGCGCGCAGGGGTGTTAACGTGCACGGTTATGGATCGATGTTTTACTCCACTTCCCCGGGCTCATGCTGCCGCTCCTTGCAGAGCGCGCCTTTTGTGTGGGCTCGAGCCGAGCAGCCGGCAACAAGCTGTTTACACGCGGCTTTCAGAGCCGCCGGGCCTTGAACTGGGCTCCACCTCACAGCGGAGGCGCCTTTGATGCGGCTAATCTAAAGTGCTAAACTCGCTCGCCTCCATCGCGGCTCTCCAGCAACGGGCCCGAGCTCTCTCTGCCACGTGTGTTTGGGATTTTGTTCTCTTCTTTTTTCTTTCTCGTGCTCAGTGTCAGGGAGGATCCTCGTGACCGCCCCTCCTCAGTACTTCATTATTGGCCAGGCTTAATCATTAGCTATTAGCATGGCGCTCACTGAAGGCTCTAGCGCTGGGGGTAGAAGGTTCAGGGCCGCTCGTTGGGCTCAGTGCTGCTGAGCAAACTGATTTGTACTGTGTGTGTGTGGTGGGGGGTCCATGGTGGTTTTAACCCTGGTTTTCTACAATGTAACAGTTAAAGCAATGGTTCAGTTCAAAATGTACACAATTCTCCCCTTTATTTAACATATATAATCGGTCAGCCAAGACAGCTTGCTTCCTTAGTTTTGCTCTGGAGCTACGTGGCTAATGGCTAAAAACCTCAGGGTAATTCCATGACTGGGGGTGCTTTTTAGCCTTTGCAATTTTCAAAAATGTAACTGTTTCAACATTGAATCTAAGAAAGCATGCATGTAAGCTGTCAAAAATTTCCTCGCATAATCTCCAGGAAATATTTATAATATATTGTAATTTGTAAAACATTCCAGACATTCACAGGCATGGATGCGTGACAGGATTATAGGGTTGAGTGAATTTTGAGGCGCATAATTAAAACATTTTCTTAACTTAGAGTTGAGGATTCATGAAAAATTAGGTAGGAAATGTTAAATGGATTCACATATTAATGCAAAAATGGTGATTTTAAGAAAAATATTTTAAGGTTGCTGGTAGCAATAGTGAGTAGAAAGAGAGAGATAGAGAGGTTTTATTAATCTTTTAAGTTTTATCTGAAGGCTGTGAAAGATGATGTTTCGAATGTTTTTTGCCTTTACATGCATGTTTGTAATTGTAATAACAGTACGACACAAATCATGGAATCACTCAGTAGGAGCTGTCACAAAGCCTGAGTTTTGTCCATGCTTTTGACAGACACATATTTTATAAATGCCATTGCTTTAGCAAATGCTTTTACCCAGGTGGTCAGTCAAAAAGAAATCTTGCCTATAAAGTAATGCTTAAGGTGAGCCTTACGAAGACCAAATTCTACATTCTGTAGCTCCAGATGTTGGAGATGGTGCTAACCATCTCAGGGTGGAGGGGAAGAGAGAGAGAGTGTGAAAGGGAGAGAGAGAGAGAGAGAGACCGGAGAGACCAGAGAGAGAGGGCAGGCAAAAACATCTGTCAGCACTCAGTGTGCTGTGATGAGGAGACGGGCTGGTATGCAGCAGTTCAGCCCAGGAATCAGTGGGGCTGGTGAACTTGGCAGTGCTGCGTTGTTTATTTGGCCTGACCCAGCGTTCGCCGGGAGGTTACAGCAGCCACTTGCTGAAAGGGGCTTTTGTCCTCCGGCAGAAATCTGTTACAAATATTTACCATGGGGGGAATGCAAAGGCCTGGGCCTCCGCCAGCCAGACAGGGGCTATAAAATTCACTGCACATTCTTGAATTAGTCCCCTTTCAAACGGCACTAAATTTATACTCTCCTTTTATTAATGAGATCATGCTGTCACTGGTTATTAGCCATTTAGGCCGTCAATGTACGGATCTCAGGATCCCTTTCAAGTGAGAGCGGCGAGAGAGTGGCGCAATAATTTAAAGCGGAGAGAGAGGAAGTACATATGTGCATTTTAACCTCTGGACACGAGTGAAATTTTAATGTTTGTTGGCCATGTGTACGAAGTGAAGCCTCCCACTTTGCCAGGGCGAAACTGAACATGTGAGTTTTTTTTTTTTTTGGAGGAGGAGGAGGAAGAGGAAAAATCAGATCACACCAAGGGATGAGAGGGTTCCTGGTTGTTATGCTTTAGTACGAAAAAAACAATCATACTGCAAATTCTGTTATTGCGATAAATGCAAGAGATTACCAATCAACATGCAAATGATCACTGCCTGACCAAAATCTCTTCTTTCCAAAAACTGACTTTACGGGAGAACTTTCAAAGTTAATGTACAAAGATTGTATTCGTTTTGGACTGTTTCTATATGTCTTTACAAAATTTCACATAGTGAAAACGGCAGCTGGCATTTTGGAATTATGTATAAAAGTAAAAAAAAGCAACCAAAATGTTTTGTTCCCACCATGATGTTATGTTATGGACATTATTCTATTGCTGCATTTCACATTCACCTAGATTTATTGTGAACCGTAAAACAGGAGTAATGCTGCTGAATTCATATTCAAAGTGGGTTTTTTTTTTTTTGGATTCTGTTATATGAATTTTTATGCATTTAAATCCGATTGTGATAAAACCAAATACTCTGATCCTTTTAATTACAAAAATGTTCCTACCTATCCTTATCATATCCCCCTTTACATTCACATTCCCCTTTACACGTTTGGGTCAGTGGGAACAAATACACTTTCAATTTTACACAGGGAATCCCTGCCCCCCTTTTCAAATCTATATGCATTTCCCTGTAAAATTCCACACCGCCGCTATAACTTGAATACATCTGCCTTAACCAGCAAGCGTGCCTTTTACCCTCGCAGCCGGACCTTGCCAACAGCCTCCTGCTCGCATTGACATGCAACAAAGCTAATGGTGCCCAATACAGGAGGGCCTAATCTCGACTAACTGACAAGATTTAAATTGAGGAGACATCTTCCGCTGATTAGCTCCCACACCCACAATTATCCAACTGGGGTGTCAAGCAAGGTTTAACATCTCCACTGATTCCGCTCTCTGGAGAGATCTGGGAGGAAACGCAATCGCTTTTAATAACTGCCGCCTCCTCCAGCAGCCTGCTCCCTCTGCTGCACCGTTCCCAGCCATTCAGGCTCCCTTCAAAATTAACCTTTCCAACGAAAATATAATTTCGCACAAAATGAACCACCGAGCCATTTTTCCCCCTCTCTTCCACCTTCTCTCATTCTTCGTCTCTCTCTTCCTCTATCTCCCATTTCTCTCTCTCTCTCTCTCTTTTTTCTCCCCAGAATAATTTATTCAAATTGCCTGACTCAGAACAGCGGAGCAATCTGCAGGCCCTGAGTGGACCCCCTGAATTCAGATTTTATTCTGGAAAAGGAGAATAAGGAAAGGAAAAAAAAGTTTATGTACCTGCCTGTCTCCTGACAAATAAGGGACACTCTTGGGTTCCTCCAGGATGTGGCCCGTTCTTGGCCCAGCTTGTTAAAATTCAGCTGATCTGAATATTTTTAGTAAATAAGGTTTGATGGGTGCTCTTGTCGAAGAGGGGAATGCGTCTCTGTGAACCACTGGGTGCCACGCATCGCTCTCAACTTGGAGTCGCTCCGCTTGACCCGGCCCCTTGCACATACGGCGTCCTGGGCCTGGCCGTCCCGTCACCCAGGAGGTCGCACTGCATGACGGACGTTTCAGATAATGTGCAGCTCTGGATTCTTCTCCGAAGCTCTCTCGACATCAGCGCAGGTTAAAGCGCCACTCAATCAAGCCTTTTCCCCTCCACACTAATGAAGTGTTTTTCTTCCTTTCTGATAGTGATGAAACCAGGCCACAAAGCAAAGCCATGAATTATTTACTGTTTAGCTTTACTAATTGATTTGTTTGGGGAGCAGGGATAAAAGTGCAGGTGCATCCCTTAGATCACAATGCTTTCATATGGCATTTATCCACAAGTCACCACGCAGTCCCACAAGGTGCATAATGAACTAAACAAGATCAAATAATTATCACCAGGGACTCGCTGAACTTCCCCTACAAACAGCGGAATTTACCTCCATGCTTTTCTTTTTTTTTCATCCGTCACACAACAAAAGTTAGAGCAGGCTCTTTTTTCATCTCAAAGGTTCTGTTTGTAAAAAGAGAGCATTCTGAGTTTGGCCTTGTCTTAGTTTGATGTGCTTTAATGGTGTTGGGGAAAAAATAAAACAGTGTAAAAGTAGGCTAAATCTACATGTGCATAAATCTCGGCCCTGTGATCGTGAAGGAGTGGAGGCTGATTGTATTTCTTTCCTGTCATTCTTACACAAATGTGTGTGTGTGTATGTGTGTGTGTGTGTGTGTGTGTGTGTGCGTGTGTGTGTGTGCATGCACGCCCACTTTATCTGTTTTAAGGGACTGAGCTCAGACCGCAGAGCCAGATTACAGCAAACGTTGTCAAAAGCATAATTAAAGACTTAAATTCTTGCAAATGGGATGAGCTATTTTTTGAATGATCTCTTTTTTCAAAGAGATGTGATTGTGAATAAATTAGCTAGATTATCAGACCAAATAAACCAAAACACATTTTGTTTAAGTGGGAAAAAAATAAATGCTGATTATATAGATGAATTTACACAATTAGACAGATCAGTATTTTCTAAAACGTTGTTTGAGCTGACTTGTGGAGTTGTGTGTGTGTGTTTGTGTGGGAGAGGCAAAGAGAGAGAGAGAAAGAGAGGGAGAATGATTTGTCCATTGTAAGCTGATGTTTACACAGCTTAACTGGCATCCTCTAATGTCCCGGTAATGTGTTCCAAGGTCAGGCTTTAAGCCGTTTTATTTTTCTGATCGGGATATTTTCCACTGTACTAGGCTTTCTGTGCTTTCCGGCTATTAGCACCCAACTCTAAGCCATTCTGCGTGTTAATTTCAGAGAAGGGAGTGCGAGATACGAGTTCCTCTCTAGCAGTGCAATACCGAGGGGGGATTAAAATGAAATAGGATACATTTCAGTGCGGTAAGACAAGGTCTTAAAGAAGGAGGATGAGGAAAATTATGTATCGAGATAGTCATCTCTGCTTGCTCATGGATGAAAAATACCATGCTGGAGGAGGAGGAGGCCCTGCTTCTGCAGATGCACTCCCCTCTGTTTTAAAACATTAATAACTCGATCGATTTTGCCTACTTTGTATTCATTAACTAGTTTACAATCCATAATTGTGTCTGCAATAAGCTGAGATAGAAGTGTCTTCTATCTGCATTCGCTTGCCAATATGCAAATCTTTGTCCTTTATCAACCGAAAAGGTAAACGAAGCTGTTAATACGGTCAAGTCTGAAATGTGCTCTGAGCTCGTCTGAGCGTGTATATGAAAATGTTTAAATTTTTTTCAGCTCACACTGTAAAAAAGTGAGCTTGCCACATTTATAATATTAAAGGGCACCTGTCATGGAAAATAATATTTCCCATACATTTTTTTAAATAAAAGTGTTTGGTGTAGAATGTAAACATTGTTTCAAAATATGCCATTCACTACCCATCCATACAATTCATAAATTACAATGTATGCTTTTGAATACAATAATTTTGTCATTGAAATAATGTCATTGAAATACGCTCATTTAATTATATATATAAGGAGTGTCTTAGCCTGGACATTTGTTTGAATGAAGCACATCACATGGCAGCCAATCAGAACAGAGGTCATCTACAGTCTTAAAAAGACACTAACACCAAGGATTGGTAGGTTGGAAACTGGTCATGTAAAAATGCATTGTGACTGATTTTGGTACATATACTCAGAGATATTGTTCGCTGACCTCAGGAAAAAATGCAATTATAGAGAAAATGTAAGATATGGGCCCTACTGTAGCTTTTTATTTGTTTAGTCTAATTAATACACTAAAGAGAAATAAAAAATTGAACGTGATTATATATAAATATAATACAATATGCATCTTGTTGGGATTCCCTATAAGCTACAACTGTACAAAATTCCAGCCCTTCAAACCAAACAGAACTGTATCTTTATACTAATTTTGGCTGTTGGCTATGAATGGGTTAATGGAGCGCTTATTTAGCTGGTTGCATTCAGGTTTTTTTTTTTTTTTGCAGATTTTATTAGATTGACTTATCCCTTCCTTAACCAAATTTAGATTTGGAGTGCAACCTCCTTTCCTTTGACAACTGTCTCTTTATCTGGCAGGGAAGAGGAGTGGGCTTAGCTGCCGTGTGTTCACCAAATATAGTAATCTCTGTTAGTGCGGTGATATAACCAGCACAATGGACTGTCATAATTATAGCCTCATCCTGATATTAAACCAGACAGATCTATTTCCAAAGCCGAAACCCAAGCTTAAACAAACCCTTGCTGTCAGCAGTGGGGGCCATTCTTATTTTTTTGCAGAGTCGAGCACATCTGCATATGCATTATTTATGGAAGAAATAAGTCATTTAAGCAGTTTAACCCGAGCATGTGACCAGATATTTGTGAGAGACAGGCCTCTCATCGGAGGCCACTGTTTGAAGTCTTAGTAACACATATGAATGGGCCCCAGGTAGCTGCAGCTGTCTCGGGAAACTTATTTTTTCAGGGTTAGAACAAAGAGCTCTGTGTTAACAGCTATCATTTGGCATGTCTCTCTCTCTCTTTCTCTCTTTCTCTCTCTCACTCTCTCTCTCTGTCTCTCTCTCTCTCTCGCTCTCGCTCTCTCTCTCTCTGTCAGGAGCCTATGTTCTGTTTCAGATCACCTGCTTTACCACACTGATGGACAGTACTGATGATAGATGGTAAACGAGTGGGGGAAAAAAGCAAGGGATTGTTGACCCAGCCTGTGTTAATGAACATTTCTTTTGTGCAAGTGTGTGTGTTCACATTTATATGTGCACATTTGTGTGTATATTCTCTTGTGTGTGTCTGTGTGTATTCTGCCTCTTCATGAGGATTTATTTCATTCATAATAGATTTGGAAACTCTGGCTTGTGTCTTTTCTGACAGTTTTAGGTTCTTTTTTTCCTCTCCTCTCACTGATATGGCCCTAATTTTTTCTCTGACTACACAGGCTTCTAGCCCACATCCTGTTCAGAGTGTCACAGATGCAAAGAAGCTCAGAAATTTTGCTAGGGATGGATTTTGCTAGGTAGCGACACAAACGCTAATGCATTCTGATGCTGTCAGTGGTTTTCATATCCCAGCTGGCATTGAACGTAGAGTATTTCACGATGTGTATAAACTAAGGGCTTGGTTCATACACTAAAAAAGAGCTCATGAAAGGGGCGAGGCTTGCTGTTTTGGTATAATAACTATATAGTAGGGTATATCAGACAAAGCCCGCTGTAGCCGAGTGCCCCAAACTTTATTTTGGTGGTCCCTATAAATTGTCTACAGATGCTTTCACTTTTAATGAACGATCTGATGAAACTAAGTTGATTGTCAACAGCATTAGGGTTAGCTTTAGGTTTTGGTTTAGATTTAATAGAATTTATTACATTTAACTTCATTAGCAGTTGAATTTAATAATCATTTGGTTTGTTAAATGCAAGCTGAGCATCTACAAAATCATTTCAGGGGTGAGTGTTGGGGCTCCTGAGTGGCGCAACTGCCTAAACCATGGCCTTATTGTCAGAAGATCATGTTTTCGATCCCCACAGCCATCTGTGGCTGGGAGTCCAAGCATAATGGTCTCACGCTCTCTGTGTGGGCAGGATACCCCCCCTTAGCTGACATGACAGAATAACATGATGTGTTGGCAAAGACATGCTGGTGCTTCAGGGAACCACATGCTGGCCATCACCCACCCTGCCTCACTAGAGGGTCAGAATTATCCACTACCCAAATTGGTAAGAATGTCGGATAAAAGTTTTTAATCGAAAAAGAAAAACTGCAAATGCATACACTGTGACATTACAGCCATCAGATCTTTCATGCAGTACAAAATGTAGGTACATGTGTGAAAATCCAACCAAAAACAGACAGGGGAATGAAGCACGCAGAACACGCTTGGTGGAGTTATTTTTTTTTCCAAAATGAAAATCAAAGAAAATTTGTGCATAAAGAAATTAAAATGAAAAATGATTAATTTTTTACAAAGACTATCCTGGAGGCTTTTCTGCATACATAAAACTCTGCTATAGGTTAATGAACAAGAGTTCTTGCTAAATGCATGTATTTTTGCCTTTTTGTAACCATCGTCTCAGTGATGTAGCTGCATGATCTCCTTCAGCCTCTGTGCAGAGCTAAACAGAGCGGCGTAGCTGCATCAGGTGGCAGACCCCAGCACCCCACAGCCAGTGCTACCACTTAGCCCTGCTTATTTGGATGCACTCGAGGACACAATGGAAGTACATTACTCGCCCTCCAGCCTCACAGCAGCTGTAATTTCATAGCAGTTACTGCATGCATCCTACTTGACACACAATTCACTCTCTCCGGGAAGAGAGCCAAATAATGGGATTTAGCCTGGCTGCTAGAGCGAGCATGCCACCGCTCCCCTAATTACCCTATCCAGACATGAGCCCCTGCACTGTCAGCCCCGCATCAGCCCACATCCACACCTAACGCCCCACTTCACCACTGAGAGGTCAAATCTGTTTTTCGGAGCAAAATGGATTAATGGATTGATATTTCCGAGCCCTCTCTTGCTGTTTTTGGCAACTTTAGGCTGGACTTTAAGGCATTTTATAACATGCCCCCCAGGATGTTGTGCGGATTCTGAAACAGTTACTATATGACACAAGTAATGGTATGGAAAGAGATGGACCATGAGGTGGTGTGTGTAAATAAAAAGGAGTGATTTCGCAGGCTTTGTCTGTGCTATTTCTAGCCCTGTCATACGCCATAACCTCTGACATCTTCTCACCAGCATGGAGTTAAGCAACCAGCCGAAGTACTTTGCAAAGTGTTGATGCAATAAAGAAAAAAAGTGCAATAGTAAAGTAGAATAAAACAAATAAAAAGAAGCCGAACAAAGCAGCTGTGAATGTGGTGTTGTGCATGGCTGGCTGTAGCCGCATTAATTTATTCAGGTCGTCTGGAAGGTTTTAATAATTACAACCAGCAGGCTCCCTATAATAGCCACCGCGCTGTCTGCGCTGGAGCTGTCAAAAACACGCTGGAACAATTTCATCTGCTCCTGAAAGGGAATGCTTACGCGCGCTCTAATCAGCCATTGGGGTATTATTGGCTTGTTTATTTAGTGATAGGGGGAGCGGTAATGTTGCGGCAGGCCTTTGTTCCCTCCCTGTGACTGTCACACAGCATCCGAGGAAAAGATAGGGTCAAATAATTAACCAAATTAATGAGTTTATTCTAGGAGCAACCAAACACAGGGAGAGATGAAAACCGATACCTCTGTAGAAACACGAGGCGCTATTGCTTTGTGTTTGTGTTGGAAAGGCGAAAGGGAACACACATCTCATTAAGCCTGGGAGCTGTTGAGAGTTATCAATTTAATTGCAAACTCTATTAAAAAGTGTAGCGCTATTAGAATGAGTGTAGGGTTCACTGATCAATAGTGGAATATGAAGGCTTAATGTTATTGTCATAATTGTTTTCCCCCCCTTCACTTGCGCAGATCAATAAGCGAATGAGGAAATAAACAGAACTGGAGCTCAGTGCTGCAAATTAGTATGTGGAGATATTGGTGTTTTGCTAATTTGCACCACATCCAGTTGGAATAAACTGTGCACAAATATAGAACCCCTCACCCCATGAACTTGCCTAAAAGGGACTCTGTTTGATGCCGGACACTTAAATGGCAGGCCTTTAATGAGGAGCCATCTTGACTCTTAGGCTGCTTGTTTCGGGCTTCATTAGTAGTTAGAGAAACTGATGGTGACGCGTGATCCCGAGCGAGCCCACCGACCTGGAGATGACACCCCAACACTGTAGCATAGTTACAAGGGTGGGTGTACGTGGATGTGCGTGGTTTTGTGTGTGGCCGCTACAGGGTGACACCTCAGCTGTCTCTGATCAGTGTATAATTACCCTAGGACAGGAAGTGGTGCAGTGCAGGATAGGGCGGGCCATGATGAATGGTGACCCCCCCCAGTTAAGATGGCCCCTGTGGTGTCAGTGCACACCACCCGGGGGCAGAGTAGGAAATGAGGGCTCTTTAGAGGACACCGCCACCATTAGGTCACGGCAGGAGTCCGCTCTTCTCCTACCATGCACGCACACATGCTTAGAGCGCAGCACAGAACAGGTGTCAACGAGCAGAAGAATGACCTCGCTTTGTGGAGTAGCTACCACTATAGCTCAGGCCATAACAGTCCTATAGCCCATAAACCCCCATAATCTCTCTCACTCTCTCTCCACTCATTTTCTGTTTAATACCCCCCCCCCACACACACACACTTTCCCCCTCCCCACTGTCATGAGCAGACAATAAATATCATGTCACGAGGATGGCGATGCTCCTTCATGGAACACCGGCTGTTTATTAGCAGTGGGGCTAACTCTAAGAGAAATGCTAACAACGCTCATTAATGGGCCGCATCCAGGCCTGATGAGGCATGTCAGCGCGAGGCCCCAGCAACATCAGTGGCATATAATGGCACCCAGTAAACGGGGGGCCGTAATTGTTCGTCCAAATTGTACAGTGAGGCCGTCCGAGGACTGACAGTGACAGAGCAATTATGGCAAGCCAAGCGGGCTGTGTCAAATTAGCGCCTCTGACGAGCTCTCATTTCTCCAGCCCTGCTGACGGAGACGAGTGATAGCTACTTGATTGTGAGTGATAGGCGAGACGCTGTGGCTCGCGTGCCCACACGCTGATTTGTCAATTGGGTCGGCATGAGCAGGCCATGTCAGGCCCATGTATTGAGATGTTTGCGGCGGGGGTGAGCTGGTGGCTGACCTGACCGGGGGAACCAGGGGAAAGTCTTTCACTGCGAAGGTCATCAGTCACTGTTCCTGTCAGCCAGAGATCGTGGGGTTCGCAGCCATAATTACATTTGACTGGAAGGAGGGAGATGTCTTCTTTTGTGGGGCCTACAATGCCTGCATAATTTATAATTGACTGCAGTTAGGCGAGCCAGAATGACGGGCCTTTGTATCGAAGCATTCTAGTTCGTTAGCAGGTCATAAAACCTTTAAGACGTAACAGTGCAGTTCTTAGCCAGTTTATGGATCCAAGGGGAAAAAATGCACTTAAGTCATATCTGTGCACCTTTATAGTCAAGTGGACTGAAAGTAGTCAAATTATATGTTGCCATTTTAGAAGGAGCTCACTCATAAAGTGATGTGGATTTGATTAGCTCTTTTTTGGCATAGTACACAATGTTCTCAGCTCTACTTGCTGGGTGTTCGGTGCTGTTTTCAATGCACCTAATTAAATTGCTCTTCTCTGTAGATAAAGGACTTTCTCATGTTGATTTGTGTTGATTGTCTTCTGACTTAAATAGTTTTTCTCCATTCCACCTCCTTGTCATTATTATGTGCATAAATTAGGGCCTCAGATTTACTTATAGATTGAATATGAGTATTCGTTTGAACTTGAATTTAATCACCCGCATGTTCTCATGTGAAAAACACATTTGATTGTGTCGCAAGTCTGTCTGTGTGTGTGTATCAGAGAAAGCGAGTCAGAGAGAGTATGTGTGTGTGTGTGTGTGTGTGTGTGTGTATTCGAATTTGCATGTCTTAGTTTGAGTCTAAGTATATCAATCGCGTTTGTACCATTAATGTCACTTTCAGCTCATCACTCTCAAATTATGTTTAATAATGAATGGCTTTTGGCCATAAATGTTAATGCAGGATTGCGTTGAATTTTATGTCCTGGAAGTGACTTCGTCTATTTAACTTCTTTCCGACTTGCATCCCAGTTTTACACAGTCAGTAAAAAAAAGAGAAAAACTAATGCCTGATGCACCCCCATAACTTTATACTCCAACTCTTTTTACTTATCCAAACACATTAATGACCTTTTTCTTTTAAAGCATCACAGCTCTTTTGGTTATGGTCTCATCATGTAAATGCAGTAAAACCAGTGGCCACATTTCATTTTTCATGTACCGGAAGTTAAGCGGGAGGAAAAAGTGACTAGAAATCTTGCAGCTTATTTCTGTTCAAGGTTACGGTTTTAGAGGAGTTGATGATATATTTATACAAGATAGATGTAGCTCCAGTGTAACGTTTTGAAATAGGATGTATTCTTCATCTCTCAAGAAGGATTTCATTGACGTTTCAGTGCTGTAAAACTCTAATCACATACTGTGTTATTTGGACTCAAAAAATTCTGGCCATACCCATTTCCCAACATATTTCCTTTTGTGCCTTGAATGATATCTGGGCTTCCAAACATGATGAAATAGTATGTGATTCACTTGTTAGCTGGCCATATAACCCATACTAAAGTGTTTAGATCGATGCTGTCGTGGCAAGTGAGTGCAAACCTTCTTGTCTGAGGACAGTGCTGTTGATTTCTCTCTTTGGGGCTCTGCATGGCCTGCATTTAAGCATAACTGTGTATCCTCATGAAACGAGATGAGTATGCCAAAGCGGAGAAGCGTGGCATTTAATTATTCACACTGTCCTTAGTGCAACCTTTCTGAAAGTGTTTTTTTTATTCAGGTTTTTCCCATCTAAAGCGTGTGCCGGGCTTTACACACTGGAGATGCTGATGGGTGTGGGCTGGGGGGGGGGGGGTTGGGGGGTCTGACATGTTGGATTCACTTTGCCTGGGATGCTTGGATGCATGTAGCATGTATTGGGAATTTAGTCAAAGGGCCATGAACGTCATCAGCTTTTAGCTCGCTTTGGCTTATAACTGTCTGCAAATGATTTTTTTCCTCCTCATTTTTGAGCTCTTCGCCAGTCATGAGAAAAAAAACTGGGGTGGTGGGGCGGGGAGGGGGTAGAGAAAGATACTAAAAATCTATTGTATTCACTGAAACACAGCCCTAGCTGGTGCAACGCTGTGGAGTTTGTGTAAAATTCATGTTGCGTTGCATGATTGAAGTGAAGCTGTGCCGGAGCCGCTTTAATAAGAAATAGAACAGATCCGCTGCTTGTTTGTCAGCTGTTTTGGAGGTGGCACCGCGAGACTCGGAGCCCTAATGAGATAGAGAGAGTTTGACAGGGACATTTATTTCATTCTCAGCCCTGAAATCTTTCTCTCTTGCTCTCTCTCTTTCTCTCTCTCTGTCTCTCTCTCTCGCTCTCCTCTCTCCTTCTCTTCACCTGACATGGGGCATGGTGGCACATGGGATTTGTTCTAGTGGCCGGGCGTTGTCAGGCGAGACAGCCAATAAGCAATCAAAGTGGCGTGAGTGGCTGAAACAATGGAGTGGGGGCCTTCTTTAGGAGGTGCGACGCGTGAGCCTTGCATGTATAATTAAGCGAGGGAAGGAGCCAAGGCCACTTAATCTTCCCCCTAATGGCGATTCTCTCCATCACCAGCTTCCTCTGGGGGGCATACCCCATAGACCGCTCCTCGGGTCACTGGTGTCCCCCAGTTGTCATTGGAGAATCTTTTTTATCAGCCTGAGAGGTGTTTGCTTGCGATCTGGCATTAATCCATTCATCATCGCTTTGTTCCTTTAAGAATTCATAGGGCAGACCAAGGGTCCGTCGCGCGGGCGATTTATCATCGGTGCAAAAAAGAGGAAAGATATATACGGGGCCGAGATGCATATTTCACACATATGCGCATGCGTATGCGCCCACGCTGCCATTGAGAACTTCTGCTTTTCTTCTACCTCCTCTTTTACTGGTTTGAAAAGTAGCACTGCCACAAGCAGAGTTTAAGCAAGATCATGTAGCGACATTGTGGTAAGGCAGTAAAGATGTACACAACTCGTCCAATTAACTCTGCACTCGCTCTGCCCACCTCACACATTAACTGTGGATGCTAATTAGACTGCTGTATTTTATTTGACCTCACTCTTTAATCATCTACTACACTCTAAGCATCGGGTGATGTTGTTTAACAGTGAGGAATTGTTGATTCTCTCACCTTTTCTCACTCAGATTCATTTAGCAGAGCTGCCCTCCACCTCCAAAAAACAAACAGTGACTGCCCATCATAACCCTTAGAATTTTGTTATTCTTGTTGTTCAAATGGACTGTATTCATTTTTACATAATTATGCACCACACTTTCCAGAAATATAGGCCTACTTGCTAAAGATGATTGAAAAAGATTATTAAAATTCATTTTATCACTTATCTTCTTATATTGAAAACAGAAAAAAATTGTATCTTTATTTGAGGTAAGTTTAGTCTGAGAATAAAGCAACCATTCATGAACATGTTGCAGTTATTGCCTGTCAAGAAATTTGAATCAAGAAAATTTAAATAATGTGTGATCCTACACATATTGGGAATGCAATTTAAGTTGGCTTAAGTGTTTATAAACCTTTAAACAGTCATCAGTGATATCCTGTTTTACTGAGGTATAAATATGAGGTGACACAGGGATCAAAACCTTTAGTCATCCATGGAGAAGATTCCAGAGCATTCCATTGCAATAAGGCGAAAGGGTGTTACACAAATAAAGGAATGGATACAGGAAAAGTCACAGTAAGGAGCCACATGATCAGAGGTTAAAAAACCCTTCAGAGGCCACAGTTTGGTGGCATCTCGAGGTCACCATGTCTTAAAGGTCCCATGGCATGAAAATTTCACTTTATGAGATTTTTTAACATTAATACGAGTTCCGCTAGCCTGCTTATGGTCCTGCAGTGACTAGGAATGGTGATAGGTGTAAAGAGTGCCTTGATTATCCTGCTCCGCCATTGAGAGAATGACAGCTCAGATGGCCCAATCTGGAATTTTCCCCTCATGTCGTCATACGGGGAAAGGTTACCTCCCCTTTCTCATGCTTTGCCCGCTTTGCCCGCCCAGAGAATTTCGCCACCCCCCC
>JBBPCX010000135.1:24287233-24311720 GCA_037974365.1 Hydrocynus forskahlii | reverse complement strand
CATAAACTGTAGAAGAGAAAATAAAACCGGTCTCCAAATTACTTGCACTTGCACAGACACCATTCTAAGAAGTATCGTTATCGGTACTCGGTAGCGGCAAGTACACAAATAAAAATACTCGTACTCGTATCGGTTTGTAAAAAAGTGGTATCGGTGCAACCCTAATTACTATGTTTGTTGTCAGTAGGGTTACTTGCATCCTACAACTGAGTTTCTCTGTAGAAAATGCTAAAAACGCATTATGATACATATATAATTATGACACATGTATAAAAATGTGTAATAAGCCACATTTTATGTTTATATACAATTCAGTTATACATCAAAGTTATACACCAAAATAATTAAAATAATCAGCAGTAAAATGTGCAGAAGTGTGTTCTCTGTAGAGGATATGTATTTATTTTGAAAAAGAATACATGTCCTTTGACAACAATACATGTCCTTTGACCATATAATGCGTTCAAACATTTCCGTACAATTGTATTTAGGTATATAAGAATTTAACATTCAATTACCATAACATCCTGTACCAACCAGATCTTTTTCCTTCAATTTTGAGATCAACAAATGGAAAAACATGGTAAAATGTAAATAATACTTTTGTTTTTCATTTCTGTCAAGCAACACTATATTCACAATTTTAAAAAAAATCAAATTCACATTGCAGTAACTACTTATGAAACAAAAGATGAAACAATTGAAAGCTTAGAATCCTAATTTCGGACAGAATCAGACCAATAAGCAATGACTGAGGATTCATTCATATCTAATGACGTGCAGTAGCAACTGTAGGTCCAGACAAAGTGATACTCTTCCCAAATGACAGACTTGTGTTTTGTTTCTGGAAATGAATGTGGTGATTTTTTAATGACTCCTTATTTTCCAAGTGGAAGATATCGATTGAGATGCAGAATTTATGAAGAGCTGGCCTCTCTTGGCTCCTCTTTTGGTCAGGATGGAGCTGCCCAATCCACTGGTCAGGTCTAAACGGGGTGCTTTACCATTTCATTCCATCTGTTGTGTGCTGTCCTGTAAAACGAATGAATCTTGCCTTTCAAATGAGCATCCTCAGGAATTCATCTATCTTGGTTTGGCTTTGTCTGCATTGTGACTCACAAGCAGAGGCTCCTTTTGTTGCGTGAGGATTAATGCAGCGAACAGTGCAATAAAAACGTCCGAAAGTCAGGCCACTTTTGAAACACAGAGCGGGGCTTTTGTTCACACAGTACATACTGTATTAGAAGATAACTGCTTCAACACAGGTTAGCTTTGTTGCTTATGATTTACTACCTGTATTCCCTGCCATGCTGTCCGAGCCTTTGCACTTGAACCATGGGATGTGAATAGCATTAGAGCATTGAAAGGTAATATACTACATTTTCTATGGGTTTATACGCCAGAAATGCATAATTCATTTTTTATTTCATAGAATGAAACGGGCTATTTTAGTTTCTGCGCTGACATTGTGTTTGGCTGCCCTGTATTATTTTTCATTTAAAAAAGCAGGACAGAAGCACTCCTTATAACATTAGTGTAAATGTGCGAGTAGATGTTAAGTGCTAAAATGACTAAATAGGCAGATATAAGTAGGTTTTTGTGACATCACAAAAGCAAATGTCAAAAACAGGTAATTTTAAGCTAGATTTTAGATATTGATCATATGGACAGACATGTGAATGGTGCATTTTGAAACTAGCAAAATATTTCATGATATGGACTCTTTAAAATGCACTTTCGACCAAATCATTTAAATTCATAGATACATCTCTTGTGTCTTTGTAGGAGTACAACATTGGAAAATTAATTAAAGTGGGCACAGTCGACACTGACCAATGAGGAAAAAAATACCCTTCTGTGGTCGTGAAAAGGGAGTAAGCGTGTGGAGATCACGGAAACAGCTCATATTTAATCATTACAGACAGTCTTATCACGAGCGCGAACCGATAAGCATCACACACTAAGTTTGCCATCCTTCATTAAGCACGCTCAATGTAAACTGTGCACAAGGCCTTCGTTTGAATGCAAGCCAGGCTTATAATTTTTTTTCCACTAAGGTGACATAACCAAATAAAAGAAGCAAAGCATGGAGAAGAGACTTTTTTTTTGGTCTCATGACAAATGGTAACCTGACACCACTGAATTACCGAACTGTGTCTGAGGACTAATGAGAAAAATTTCCCAAGGGAATCTTTATCTATTGCTCCTTGGAGAGCACCTTGGGGACTCACTCTTATGTCTGTCACCCACCACCCTCCCCCCAAACACACACACACACACACACACACACACACACCAACTCTCAGTGACACTCCTGCTTCCTTAGCACTGTCGTGGAGTGCAGCAATTCCACTTTACACCTCGCAATTAAAATCAGAGCAAGAGAGCGAGACAGACAGAGTGAGAGAGAAAACCAGACAGACAGAGAGAGAGAGAGAAAGAGAGAGAGAAAACTACACTGAGAGAAACATGAGAGAGAGAGAAATGCAGTGACTTTCATAGCTTGTACTCACCTCTTCTAGCCCCTCCACTGGGTGGTGTACCTACAAGCATGCAACGTGTTACGAATTCCAGCCTTGAGAGTGGAGACAGGTATGGAATTAATTAACAAAAGAACCTGCACAATTCCCCCCAGCTCGAGAAGATAAAATCAGCTTTTTACACTGTGCCTGTATGATGGCATTAAGGCGATGCATTCTTCAGTCTGAGAGAAATGGCAGGTTGAGGAGTCGAGCAGTGTACAGTCGTTGTCGCAGGAAAACCGTGTCTCTAAAATGCTGACTTAAGAGGAGAAGAAAAAAAGGTTATTAACTTTAATGTAATGAGGTTTTAAACTTAATCGTGTTGGACCATTTCTATTGGACCATCCATCATGAAATTTTCACACAGTGCAAAGATAGTGTAAAACAATCAAACAAGAAGAGTCCTGAGGTTTGATATGACAGAGGTGATGTGCTGTGTGAGTGTACTGTTGGTGTTGGGGAACTGGACTCACTTCTTTTGCTGGCTGGAGTTCTGCAGCGAGCTGCCCTGTCGTTTCAAAGAGGTGCTGCGAGTGTGTGTACAGTACAATTGAGAAGGAAAAAGTGTTTGATATGCAGTGTTACTATACTGACCTCTGCAGGATGTGTGTGTGTGTGTGTGTGTCTATGTATGTGTGTATAATGTGTGTGCGTGTCGAAGTTTGTATTTTCAGAATAAACTGTAAGGAAAACAGAAAAATTGGGGTTTTCTTGCCACTGATGTAAAGGTTTAGCTCAGGATTAAGTTTAGGCCTAGAAAATTAATGTTACCTATAGATACTTACTTTTTGTTTCATGTTACCTGATGTTGTCAGCTGCCATATACACTGTACTATTTTTTTTACAAAAGGTCCAAAGAGGCCTAAACATGAAACCATGTTGCATTAGCCTACACTAAAATTCAAAAAGCTTTTTTCTGTCTCCTGTAAAGTTATTGTTTTTGGAGATACAACATTTGGTTCAGACAGTGATAAGACATATATATATAATTCATATAATTCATATTATTCATGTACCTGAATCCCAATCTATTATTCTGGAAAGTACAAATAAACATTTGTGAAGAAAGACAGTATTGACTCTGTGGCAGCAATTATATTTCTGCTGATGGATTCATAAATGTGTCAGTGAGTATAAGATTAAAATGGGCATTCTGTTGCAAGAATTTTGATTTCACTAAGTAGTCATTTCATTTACTACACATTACTGAACTGTGACCGCTCTATTCTGTAATCATGCCACCGAATCAGGTGTGGGAGCAAGTGAGACAAAAGCCTGGTGTGACAGTTGGATTAGCCCCACATCAGAATGAAGCTCAGAAGCTGTCATTTCTAGATGTATGTGCTTGTTTCCTCCATTAAAAGAAGTGGTGCATTAAAAGAAGTGGTGCTCCATTATTGAAAGGTGATCACCAAATTCTGTAGTTAGAAAAAATATTTGCCCACTTCAGCATGACTTTCTGTTTAAACCACACCCGGTTACAGTCTACTGTCTGAAGATAGATACAGAGATCCATCATTCTGATCATATATATACACATACAGTGTATACAGTCCATTTTGGAGTTATTATTAAATTTAGGCACTTACATGTATATATACACATACGTATAATATATATTCAGCATCTTATTACATATAGACAGTTACATATTGTCATTCCATTTTGTTCATCACACTCGGCAAATATTCCATGATTAATGGACCAATAGAAATACTCCACAATTATGTGAAATCAAATTTTTATGATTTTTCCTTTTCCTGTAAAGTTACCATTTTAGATGTGATATATATATATATATATGTGTGTGTTTTGGACTTACATTTTCTGGTAAATATATGGGGTCTCAGGCTGCCAAGCTGTATGTAATAGCTAATGTCTGGGTCTTGCAGCACTGTTTGAACACAGAGCCACAAACACAGGCCAGGACAGGAGGGGCTCCTGTTTCAAACACAGGGATCAGTAACAGCGACATACACACACACAAGTCAAAGATCAGGACCGTGCAAACAAGAAGCTTGATTAGTATTTCATAACTCTTCAATTTTTCATTGGGCAACAAATTGGAATGTGGTGTGTCACATATTAGTCTTTCATGGGCTCTGATATTAAACATCAATTGCGGGTCTGAGCGCTCCGGAAACACAGGAGAACGCAATCTACTCAGCCTGCAGAAGAGTAAGCTGTGATCCGCTTGTTTGTATGTATGGACACACTGGATTTAGCCCTGGTTAAATGTGAAAAGCATAAGCTGTCACATTAAACCTTTTTCCAGTGCTTCACCAGGCCTTATCAGTCCAAATAGGTTTAGTCTATTCATTGAAGCTCTCTGTATCTGCCTCCTCTCGTATGAGACTTAGATGTTGTCTTTGACAGAGCCACTTGGACCACGTCTTATATATCACAGAGTGCCGGCAAGTAAGAGACTGCAACTGCCACTCAGCAAAGAGCTAAATGATATGGTGCTGATGGTCCTGATAGTGTCACCCAGCAAGCCAGCAAAAAAAGAGTTCTCTTTGAGAGGCCCCTTTAGTGTATCTGCTGATGCTTTAATTGTTAACAAACTGGGGGAACTGAACATTTTAACACTACAGCTTTCTTCCAGACCTGGGGGTCTGGCCTGGGGGCCATCAGCATGGCTCAACATTTTCCCTGAGTAAGAATGGATTCTCATTTGCGGCTTCATACAAGAGATCATGCAGCTCTGTGCACTAAGAGTCGAAATAGGAAATAAAAGACTCTCTCATGAACTGCCTTTTCTTGATTGTCAAAAACAGTTAATGGGGTTAGCTCATTATTTTTCATTTTACAAAAACAGCACAGACAGATGTGACATATGGCACTGTATACAGGAGAAATCCTCCTGTGTGAAAACAACCCTACACTGTTGAACCCTCCCCCCGAATGAGCCCAGAATCAGTGGACAAGTGTGAAAATGCTGATATCAACTCCATTAGGGATAGAATGGGGTTTAGTATTAGATTTAATAGAATCTATTATGCTCTGCCTAAAGTTCAGTTGCATTTAATAGATGTTTAGCTGAATGTTAGTTAGGTGGACTGTCAAAATAAAGTGTTCTCAAGGTTTTTCCTAAGATCATATGTCCAAGCCAATAACTATTTCGGAACCATTACAAGCATTACCCACAAAAAAACCCAGCTTGATGTTTCACCTGGATAACAGGATGAGTTTCTTCATATAGATGTTTCAATCTTTGTGTGAAGGACACTTGGAGTACTGGGCGAGTTGACCAGGACCCATGACAAAAACCGATCCTGGATTATTTGGTCTATCCAAAAGCTTGTTTTAGAGATATACCATAGGAGAGCCACTTTTAGAACATGGTTTAAGCTGGGTTTTCCACTGAAAACACCTCTTAAGTCATAATTTGAGAGAACCCCCTTTGGCACCTTCTATTTCAAGAGTATAAAAGTTCTCTAAATATAAGCACCTGACCTGATCAAAACAGACCTGACAGTTATTCTAGTCTTTCCAAACATGTTATGAATAATTACCAGCCTCTTAGTGCCTTACATGGGGCCATGGATATAATTGTTTAGCTTCAAACTCATGTAATCAATAGGCTTGTCATCTAAAATTTATGAGAACACTAGTTTCTGGTTATTTGTGTATTTATTTATTTATTTATTTACTCAAGCTCATTCACTGAGAAATCTTTACCATATGTGGCAGGTTCTCTCTCCCTCTCTCTCTCTCTCTCTCTCTCTCTCTCTCTCCTTCCCATCAGGGGAGCTGGAGATTATAGATTGAGGACAGCAGTGGCAAAGATGATTGACAGTCGATCCGTCCGCTGATGATGAGGTGCGCGTGTCCGAGGAAAAGCAGACATGATGGAGGTTTGAACAGGGCTGGCTCTAATTTCTGCTCGGTGTAATTATGATTAATGATGAGCCAGGGCAATCACCAGGCAACACAGTTCTCCATAGTCACCTTCAAAGAGCGTGTTTGCTCAACAGAGGAATCCGTGCCGCATCCCAATTAACCTCCTCCACTGACGCTGGCTGACAACACCATGCCCCCCCGCCCCCCACCTTATATTAAAACTTTGATTCCGTGCCTTTGATTCTATTAGTGCGATACCACTTACCCCTGCACTAATGTTGGTGCATCTTTGTTAATTTGGTCCGCGCTACACGGGCAGTATTACGCCTCTGACCACTTTCGTCCCTGTGATTGTTTGGAGCGGAGGATGTCTCAACTTAATTCCAATTACGTGTGGTGAAGGCTCTGGTGTGAGTTATCCTCTGGACCCAATTAAAGCTGTTTTCCACCTGAGAGAGACTCCTCACGAATAACCATAACAAACAGAGAACTCTCACACGGGCCTATGAAAAATGCATCCCCTGCTTCTCTGAGGTGTATCCTGTGTCAGGAGCGATACTAGATATGTGTGGTTTAAAGATTGTTCTTTAGTTCCCCAAAGATCAGTCACCACAGACTGAGTGAAAGTTAAATGTGATTTTTTTTTTATTCTAAAACTTTAAGGCTTGGGCCTCTTCATTTGTATGTTCATTGACGTGTTGTCTACAACTACATTCTCACTACTGTATAATGCTCCGGTATAGACTGCATGCTATATGGTGCTCTGTATCAATAGTTAATGGTAAAATGTCTAGTGTAAGATAATAATACTGTACAACAGGAGAGTGGTGTGACTAGACAGGTTTATCAAGATGATAGCATGAAAAATCATGGAACATATGGCCAGAACAGCACATCACCCAGGGATCTTTACTAAACTGGGAAAATTTATGTTGGACATGATCAGTACATGAGTAGTATGCAGTTTTTTTTCAAACACAGCCCAAGTCGAACACAGCAGGAGTCCTGGAGGGACAAGTGTCCTACACAGTTTTATAGTTCCCCTACTCAAAAAAACTAGTCCACTTTGAATTTGTGATGTCACAACCTGGACATAATTACGTATAATTCAGCCTACAGCAGCTCAGCCCATGTTACTGCAAATGTGTTATAACTGCTTTTGGGACTTTAGAATTGTGCAAAAAGAAAAAAGTAAATAAATGAAAAAGATGAGCCCAATGGTTGTTTTGTTTCCATACCAGGCTTTCATTTCTTTGCTTTTTCATCCTTCATTCCCTCTTTCCATTTGTGGCATCATCTCCAACATCCACCTCCAGGTGTCTTTCCCACTTTTCTTCCCTCTCTGTTACTCTGTCCGTGCCTGTTTCGTCTCAATCTTCTTTTTACCCCTCCATCTCGCGCTCTGGTGTTTCCTCATCAGTATATTTGTCTCTTTCTACCTGTCCATCTGACTCTCTTCCTCTCCCCTAGCCTCCGCTTGCCTCTCTCGCTCGCTCTCACTGTGAGAGGTAGTAGTAGTTAGCTGAAGCGCTCCTCCGACTGTGGCCTGTGTTGTGTGTGTCTCATTACCTCTCAGCCCATCTGACAAAATACGCACGTCTGCCGGCCTCTCCTCCATGTCAGCTGCGTTTACCCTGCCTTTGAACGCCTGGCCCTGCATGTTTTATTGATTGCTTTGTTGGTTGATGCCGGACTCCCCCCACAATGGCCTGCGATGGGCTCATGTATTAAGAATGAGCATGCGATGGGTCCAGCCGGGATGAAAGCTGCTCCGAGCCTTTTCTACGTTTTTCTGATGCAGCAGGAGACGAGGTTTCATTCTTCATCACACACCTGCATTGATTAAACACAGAATTTTCATGAGTGGGTTGACTAAAAAAGTGGAGCAAAACACTTTCATAGTGGGATTTGCACAGGATTTTCATTATCTTGTTTAACATGTAAGGTAAAAATTCCCAGCCTTACGCAAGTATACAGAGGCATATCGGAATCAGAATCAGAAAACTTTATTGATTCCAGAGGAAATTGCTTAACACATACCTTAAGGTCCATGGTGCACTAAAAACACATGACCAGTGTTTACTGGAAAACACAGTTTGAGTGACAGATAAAGACCAAAGGAAGCATGTTTGAAATGCCAGTTAACATCTGAGTTATTATTGCTTTTCGTACACATGCACTCCATGATAAGAAGAATAAAGAAGGTCAGATTATCATACGTGTAAATCAGTGAGTGAGCGTGTGGAGTGTGTATGTGTGTATGTATGTATGTGTCTGGATGTGTGTTTGTGTGTGTGTGTGTATCTGTATCTGTGCATGTTGCACCTTGAACAACCTCATCTTGGCATAAAGTGATTATTTTTTACCCAGTGCAAAAACCAAAGGTGAAAGTAAATCAAGTGGCCAAAGTGGTAGAGCAGCACCTGTGAAGAAAGGAGGTTGTCTGCAGCAGGCTGAGCAGCTGGTGGAGCAGAGATAACAGCAAAAATAACAAAACCAAAAAAAATCTAACTTCCCCATGTAAAGAATTTCTACAAGAATTCATAAGAAAATCATGGCTTTGCTGAACACACTGCATACTTATCCAGAACCATTGCATTTTTGGTGTGCCTTTACATGCATGTGTCCAAAATATCCAGACATGCCTAAAAGTAAAAAAAGGAACTTTCAGTATAGTAAAGTAAAGCTTTATTGTCATCCCAGCCATATACATATAGTACACAGTGAGACGAAATATCATCCTCCTGGACCGTAGGTGCAACATAGAACACAACAGAACAGCATTTTTAGATTTAAGATTTATATTATTTCTATTGGTCCATGTATTACAAAATTCTGACACACTGTAAAAGGCATCTGACAAATTATGTCAAAAATTAAACAAAACAAAAAATGGAGAGGTTTTGTTTTGGCAGCAAAACATTCATTTTTCTCTCATGAAATGACTTTTTCTAAGATGTGAAGTGACAAGATACCCTCTGAACAAATCCGTTGGTGTCAAAGAGCAGGCGAATGTTGCCTTTTGAGTGTGCGGAGCTGAACCCCAGCAGTCCCACGTTTCACACTGTACATGAACAAACACCATCTAATCAAGAGATTCAGCCACCAGAGAGACAGGTCTAGTGGAGTAAAACAGTGTTGCCCAAAATAAGTGAAGTAACATTAATTAGTTCTAGAGAGAGGTGAGTGGAATATATTTCTGTGAAGTTGTAATTACATTCTTAGTTTAACCTTTTGACTCACTTCTATTTGTTATTGGGGAGACAGAAACATGCAGACGTGTCAGGACCTGCATTAACACCCCATATTTTAGAGCTTCCGCAAGCTGCAAAGTGTTATAAAGCATCCTCAGTTGATGGGGCTCTGGCTTGTTGTCAGCATGGCTTTAGCACATCTGCTCCCCGCGGCATTCTCTGCAACTCTTTTGTTAATTCGAATAACGCCTCGGCTGAAATTGTTACATGATACTTCTTGATATTCACCTTAGCCTGTATTTTCCACTCTCCACCCCCCAGTCATATCACAGCCTGTTTGTTTAAGAGTGCTGTAATTGTTGGGACAATGTTTAAGTGAGACGTCAGCACTAAACAGATGTTCGCGGTTATAGCTGACAATTACGCACCCAGGAATCTCTGGGAAGAAAAAAAAATAGCCGCTGTTTATTTGAACAAAACCATTACATGGACTTCCATCTCACTGGCTTGGCTGGGATTTATTTGAGATCCGGGACCGTTTTGCTGATACAAGAGTTGCTCCCAAGGCCCGGGGAGCCATAATCTCGCCCTCCTGTAGACTAAACACAAAATTAAAAAAGCACTCTCGCCATCTATCTCACTCTCAGCCTCTTCTTCTCTTTTTCTTCTTCTTTTTTTTAAGAGCCCGGCAGAAGTGCACACCAGCGACTCCGAGAGATAAAAGTGGCAGCGGTAGCAGCCGGGGAGGATAAGAGCAAATACATTTTTTGCATATGTTATGGAGCTTGATTAACAGCGGTGCCCACATAAAAAAAGGAAAAAAAAAACTAATTATTTTATTGAGTCAGGAGACGGGATCTCCCCCAGGAGGATTTGGCATTAGCTTTAGAACGGAGGCTGCTTTGACAGAGGGATGAGCCCCAGGTATGGGTGGTCTCAGCACATGTGTATCAATAAGGAGCTTACTGGCAGAACTGGAAAAAGGAGGGAATACAATACCCCAGCAATTTGATTTTAAGCCCCTGGGGTCAATCCGCTGAACCCTCTTTTTCTCCCTCCGCATCCGAGCTTCACTCGTTTTTTTCATCAGAGCACTTCCTGTTTCTACATTCCACGTGAAGAAAGATTGCTTACAAATGAGTGTCTTTCAGGACGTCTTCAACTGAGTGAAGTTCATCGGAGACACCTTGTCTCTCCATGGTCATCGTAATAGTGCAGAAATTAAGTGGCAGACACTTTTTTTTGCTGTCCTTAAACTGCAAACGTAGCTTTCATCTGTGATCCACGATAGAGTGACGCAATCACACTAATGTTTAAGTGTTATTTTTAGTATTTGTTTAATAGCTGGAATTTGGCGCCTCTTCTTCTCCTACAGGTTTTGAAATATGGGCATGATTCCAACATCAAAACATCCATGAATATCCTCCTCAGTGCGCATGCACACAGCTTATCGATTAGATGATCAGGGGCTGTGTCAAGTCACAGAGAGAGGACAGTCAAGTCACCTTTAAAATGTGTGTTGGAGACAGAATCTGTGATGTCATGGATAAGGAGGCCAGGACAAAAAGTGGAAAAATGGAAAAAAACAAAACATGGAGAAACAAACGCAGAGCAAAACACACAGCAGGCTCATAAACAGTCTCCAAGACACTAAAGCTCTGGTCAGTTCTATAAAAAAAGACACGCGTCACTGTTTGCTGTGGTCTAATAAAAATTAATGTGCTGCTATGTGTTCAGTTCAAGAGCGAATTCCTGCCCCCATATGGCGCAGCACTAAAGCGCCGACTTCTGATTCAGAAGATCTTTTTTTTTACTCAAACTTTTTTTCCCTATAAAACCAATGTTTGGCTGCCTGAAAATACTTGTTTTATAGCAACCACACCATCATAATTCACTATTTCTTGCAGAAATTCATCTAGTTTTTCTTGCATTTGTGTGTCTTACATGTGTCAAAATGCCCTTTATGCCCATTAAATGTCATAAATGCCATAAACCCATAAAGACAATTTTGCAACCTCTTTATTTTCAGAATTAAACAGTTTTGCAATGGTTTTACAATTAAACATTCAAGCAGTTTTTCAAGACTTAAATGTATAAAATGAGGCGGCTGACAAGGTGAAAAACATCTTATAACGTCAACAGAAGATGCTGTATATACAGTATGTATATGCATTAGTTTTTATAACCAAAAATTTAAAATGGACCTGTTTTTCAATTTAATTTTCCTATATGGACTATTTATTGTAAAGCTTTCTTCATAAACTACATCGACTTTTTTTTTCCCTAAAAAAAATCCAGCTCCTAGGAAAATTCAGTTTTCCTTTATATAGGCCCTTTAAAGAAACCGTGAGTCTTGGTTACATTTATCCAGCTTAACAATCCATATCTGAAGCTGCGGCTCTCTGACAACAAATTGCCCCCCTGTGCAGGTCTCTGTCTCCAAATGCTAAGGTTCGCCTTTAATTGTGACGCGAGGGGGGATAGTGCAGCGGTTATAGACAAAATAGCGACGCGCATGTCACAGGACGTGTTGTGAATAGTTCACTTAATACCACTGTATACACAGTGGACGGAGAGCGGCCACCTTTGCACCGCTCTCTGCAAATCTCTGAATAACAATCTGACATAAATTCTGCACATATAAAATTAGTAAATGCCACTGTAGCCATAGTTAAATATCACACGGCTCCCTGGGGAGGCCCCTTGCAAGTTACCTTGGCCTATTTTGCAAAAAAAAAAAAAAAAGAAGAGGAAAAAAGAAAAGAACCAGGAGGGGTGAAAAAGAAAATGGGGAAGGAATACAGCTGTATGCAGGTGAAGAAAGGTGAGGGTGTAGGAACAGGGAAGAGCATTGAATTTTGAGTAAGCCCTCCACTTTTCAGGACTCAGCACTGAAACTCTCAAATAAAAGGCGGCATATAGAAAAGCCCTCGTCGGGCTTCTCCTATGGCTCATTAGGGGTTAAGTGTGGCCTAATCTTTTCTCTAATAAAGTTGCTTTGAAGTGAGGAAAGGGGGCGAGATGGGGGCTGGGGTTCTTCACACAGACCACTTTGTAAATGAGCTCAACCCAAAGCCCTGTGTGTGGGAGAGGGTGTGGGTGTATGTGGCTGTCGCTTTGAACTGCAGTCAGGTTTAAAGAAATACACTCTGGAGTTTGTTCTCACAAATCTGGAATCCATCTCCATCCTCCGTTAAGCTTGAGAAGCGCTGCCGCCGGCTAGGCCTACATGGGAGAATTTTTCCCTTTTTTTTCCCTCCTCCTCCATACCCGCCTGTTGCAGGACTGGCACGGTGCCAGGCACGGACGGGAGGGAAGCCCCTCATTAATTTACCCGCAGATTGCTGTTAACTTCTCTCACTCGGGTGAGAGGTGTTTACAACAGTTTAGCAGCAAACTGTCACTGGCTGAGGCCTTAATGTAGCGCTGTGTCACAGCACGGGGACGGCCTTGTTTGTTTTTTGCGCTGAAGGCATTTCGCCTTAATAGGCGACGCTGGGCCCCAGCCAGTATTACAAGCCAAAAAGCAACAGGTTCAATCCACCCTGTCCAAAAAGAGAGAGAGAAAGAGAGAGATGTGCCTGTAGGCAGCTATGCACTTTACCAACACATCACAATATGGTTGTGATTCACAGTGCAAATGTTATTGTACTGGTGTGTGCCTGTGTGTGTCTGTGTATGTGTGCATATGTGTGTCGTGTGTTTTCCATCCACTCCCTTAGTTTTTTTCCTTCTGAGGGTAAAGGGATAGAATGTGCTGGAAGGGGTCTAGACTTTTTCTCCAAACGGATCATGTTAAATTACCCAAAACCATTTAACGTCCAACACACAAATGGCGTTTTTAACATATGGAACTCTTTATTTAATGTTTTCCTTGTTGATATACAGAATCTATAACAAATGGTAATGACTTGCAGCTGCTGAGGAGATGTGGCGTGGTGTCAGAGGTTTTCTCCGCAGCCTGATGGCGAAGATGATGAAGTACTGCATTTTTTTTTATGTATTTCTGATTGGGCTTTTGGTTTGACTGATCCTACCCACTAAGGAGTCATGAAAACATAATTGAAAGGCTTACTAAAAGAGCACGTTATCGAAATACATTACTCGTCAACCTGATATATGCGAATGTTTCTGCGCGTAGGTTATTTTTGAGGTAATCTCAAACATTTCTTCGTTTTTTTGTCCACTACGTCTGCATGTGACTTCACAGAAATGGAACCACATGAAGGATGTATGAGAGGGTGGAAAACCTTAAATGAAATCTTCAAACAAACATGCCCAGTGGTGAAAATTTCACTTCCTTTACATTTGTATGTATTACCTGGAGGAGCACACGCACCTTATTCAGCATTTCCATGACTGCGGGGACCCCCCTTGCTCTTATACATTGCGGCCCTGGTTAACTCACCATAGCGTGTTTCAGTCTGTCATCAAATTGACTTGATGTAGCATAGCATGGCAGGGAGAATGTTGATTTTCAGAGACCTCAGGCCTTGATTATAGCTATCCGACTGTGACCAAAGCAAATCATAACAATAATCGCACATTCGCCAGTCCCAGGGGGGGCGTGATATGAATGCTCAGTCAGTACCTTAATAACTGATGTATGCGCTTCCATGTTTCCACCAACAAATCGGCGCTGATTGATGTGAACAGGCATCATCTGGTAAAACCAGGCTGTGCCAGTCAACACTAAGTGGGACTGACATTTGAGAGAATGACCAAAAAAAACCACAGATTGTTCAGTCACTTCTGGCAAAGTGGCCTGTTAATGGAACATAGAGAATACTGTAAGTGTGTACAGAGAAAATAGAGAGGTGGGCCATGAAAAGCAGACAGAAGGTGTTATACTGTGAATGTTCCCTTTAATGTTATTTCATTCGGGTAAATATCAGGTTTGGGGTTAAACTAAGACCAGCATTTTGGGGTGCAGGGTTGATTTTACACACAGTTTTCTAAATGATTCTTAGCCTGCATTTAATGCTCTTGGAAAATACCTTTAAAGGAGGTTCTAATGGGATAGAACATTACACTATGTGGGGCTTTTTCAAAAGGTCCATCTACTTCATTCGTCTTTTATTATATCCAAGACATTTAGGTTTGTGTATCAAAACCTGTTCATTCTTACATGACCGTTTTCTAACCTCCCTTTATCCGTTAGAGTAAATCAGGTCGCTGTTGTTACTGTGCCTTTAAGACTGTTCTATATTAATGACTCTTCTTATTGGCTGAGCTGCTTTGTGCCTCATTCGCTCAGTAAAAAATATTCCTTATAACACCAGTGTGAGTGGGGGGAGCTAAACTATATGTTTGGACTATATGTCTAGAAACTTTTAACATTTACATACAGCATTAAACTCTTTTGTTAAAGAGTTAAACTTAATCACATTCACAAACATAGTTCTTTAAAGAACCATCTGCCCTTAGTGCACGTTATTTTTATAGTTCTTAGTGCACTTTATTTTAATTGTCATTTATCTGTGCTGATTTTAGTACTGTTGAAGATGCACAAATACTTTGCATTAAATGCTGCATTGATTTGACAAGTTAGCACAATGTAGTTTGTGTGAATTCTTCCCACACTTATTAGTTAAAAATCCATGATGATTGTGTGATTTTTATTTATCTCCTCAACAAAAATATCAGTCCTCCAATGAAGAATGATCACAAGGCGCTCTGGGCTGTCAGTGTAGGCTGTACCTGTCTAACTGATTATCCCGCTATTACTCACACATGTTTGCTTGACAGCCTCTATCGATAAAGATAATCTTTGATCAAACAGTGTGTATCGAACCTGACACTAGCCTGTGCTGAATCCCGAGTAAACAACAGCTTCCTCCAGCTTCACTGGCAGTGATATGTCCTCTGGTATCCATTTCGAAGCTGTTTTCTGAGCCTTTCACTCTTTGACAGCTTCATATGGGACTGTTTTTCTCTCTTGAAGAGCTTTAAAGAATCATGAAGGCTGACAGCGGTGGAGGATGCTGTGTTTGGAGTCCATATTGGTATTGTCAGCTCTTTGTGTATTCAGATATTTACTCTGTTTTCATTCCATTCATTCTCAGCCTTCAGAATTCTCTTTCATAAAGCGCATGAGATGAATGTTGCTGGCCTGATTATGTTTTAACGAGGGGTGCCTTGTTGTTGCAAAGGCAATATTTTGGTAAAGGGTGGCGTGGGCTGAGCCAGGGTTGTTCACAAGTGTTTATTTTTGTGTTTTGTTTGGTTTACGCATGTGTTTGTCGCCCTGCAGAGATTGGCAGCAACTTGGGAGAGCGCTTTGAATAATACAACAAATTACGAGTGCTTTTTGTCCTTTGGCAAGCACGCTCTCAATTAAATATCCATTATTCACAGTAACATCTTGTTGGCATAAGAGAAACAGTTTTGTTTACTAAACATGTGAATGTGGAGATGAAAGCGTGGCGCTGCATAATTCATGCATGCCGTGTTTGCGCGCGTAAAGCCTGGCATTGCAAAAATGTTGTGGTGTCAGGCTTCTTCCCCACACATTAAAAATACACCAGTGTAACACAGTAAAGCTTCCCGTATTGTTATCATTTATTCAGCCGCTCCGACATTAATATTGCACATGGCTCCTCGGCACACGCCTCATGCCCTGCGAGGCTGTTTTTCCTTGTGACTGGAGCCATGGTCGGGAAAAAGCGCCCAAGCCAGTCTGTCTCCGAAAATGAATCCTTATTATAATGACGGCATTGGGCACCTAGATTAGCCCAGGTGAGGGCCCCCCTCGCATCCCCCACCCCCTTTGCTGCCCTTCAGGGCATCTCGGCACGCCGTTTAATCCAAATGCCAATTTGGCGTGGGTTTGTTTGGAACGGGGGGATGTGGTGTGCACACGTGCCAAGGGGAGGCGCTCCTCCCAGCTTGGTGCGTCTCTAATTGGGGTGCAGGGAGCGACCGTGGCTGCCGGGGTGTCAGTCAGTGTTTAGGATGCCCCCGGGCACTCCACTCCTATGGGTATCAAAGTGCTCTAATTAAATGCGGGGTTCACAGCACGGCCCTCCACATCACAGGTCGAGAGAGAGCGGCCTGTGTCCTCCTGCCTTTGACTAGCCACAGCCTCCGCTAATTACCCATTGTCCAATTGACTTGCCACTCGTACATAGCAATGACCTACCCCCCAATCCACGCCATCCCACCCCCTCACATACTCTGACACTTTCCTGTCCAACCCCCTCCTTGCTATCTATTTTTATTTTCTCCCTTTTCCGCTCTCGTCTTTGCCCAGCCAGCCTAATTAATCTTATGGAGATCTCCCCCAGCCAGGTTGCTGCGTGCTTGGCCCCTTGTTTATAATTTGATTTGGGAATGATAAAAGTGCGCGTGGCTGTGCAGGAACAGTGTCATTTCCCCAGTGCTGGGGAGACGTGCAGGGGCCATCAATCTTCCCCCACGTGCCCAGCAAACTGATATCCCAGAAAATTAACTTCAATTAATAACACAAATCCCCCGGTGCGGCTGTGGAGGCTAGTGCCGCTTTGAAGGAGAACCTTCAAAGATGCCTCTCCGCTCCCTTTCATAGCCGGGCCCGGGTTCGCGCCTTTTGTTTTTCAGGCAGCATGGGAAATATTTGCTGCATCCACACAAATATTCCCTCATCAACATGAAAAATTGATTATAGTCTCCCGGCTGCATGCTAAGCAGCATGGCAGATCCTAACGAGGCTTTCAGGACACTCATTAATTCGTGCTACTAATACCTTGTCCTTCAGCGCCTTGAAGCAGCTCTGCTATTGTTTGTTTGTAATGTGGAGGAATCTCTCTGGACAGGTTCATTGCGAGTATATTCTCTTTAGAGAGCTCAGTGCGTCTTCACGCCTTTACATCACCATTTAGGCTTCTTTCCTACGACATTTGCAAGTCATTCTGCTAGTCTTGAGACAGAGTGAGAAGAGTGGCAATGAGAATACTTTTGGCCATTAGCCTCATTCATGCAGCGGCCACACTTATTATTACATAATTCACATGGTGGAAACAAGGCAGTTAACCAGTCAACGACAAATGTATCTTTGCAGACCAATTTGTCCATTTTTCAATAAATACCTTTTCAATGAACAATCATATGAAAAAGTATTTTAAATTGTAGTCCACTATTTTTGTTTCTTTGCAGAGTTTAATGTGCACAGTATCTTCTCTGTAGGGGATGTTCACTCTACTTTCACACAATCAACAAATTGTGTAATTTGACCAAGAGGCCAAAACGTGCAATTTGGGCCCCCAAAATTTGGCATATGACTATATGTCTACCTCTTTAGACTGTAAATCTGTCGCTGTAGAAAGCAGCCTGTCAGTTAACGAATGCTGGCTTGTTTTGGTTTAATAAGTCTTAATAATGTCTCTTTATGGGAGTATAATGAAAATCTTAAATAAAATGTATCAAAATACCTCCTGGTGTCTAATTTATAGTACTTCAATCTGCACTGTATAAGAGAGGACATTTTCATCCGATGAAGTTAACATTTTGGAGAGTATTTTTTACAGAAGCATCTATGTGTCTGTGTGTTTCAGTGTTTTCTTGTGTATGCCCCTGACCTACTGGACCCCACTTGTCAGAACACAGGCTCCAGCACAGTCTTGCACCTTAGGGGATGGCAGCTCATCTCAATTATAGTTCATTCTCCCTGTAGACTGCACTCAGAGGCTCATGCGAGCCAAGCAGGCCATGTCAACAACCAGGCAAGAAGCACACATGCACTCTCTCGCAACAGGCATGAAAATGAAATCTTGATAGCGTGGTGTTCTTTTGAAGGGTCAGTCAGCCCTGTCTTTTAACATCTTTGGAGCATTTTTCCATCTCCTCCTGAAGGCCTAACTGTGAGGTAAAGTACACAGTGCCGAGCGTTTACAGCAACTTAAGCTGCATTAATAATGAATGATGACAGTTCCTTATACTCCTGCAACACAATAATGCCTTTATTAAGCCGCCTTGAGAGCCAGTGTGTCAAAAACCATTGCACACCTACAGCTCAGTCAATGGGAATATTGTGTTTGTAAGTCTGTAATGGTTTGGTGTGTGTGTGTGGGTGGGTGGTTGTGTGTGTGTAAGAGAAAGAGTTCACTGTGTGTGTATATGCCATGAGAAACCTGTGTTTCTTGCCTCCCTACCCTGCCTCAGGCACTGGCTCCATTGGGATGATTTATATGCAATAGTGGGCTTCTGCTTATTGATCAGTGCTAATGTCTCAATGATCTCTTCATGATGCCTCTTTCTCTCTCTTGCTCTCTCTGTTCTGCTCGCTCACTCTCTCTCTCTCTCTGTCTCTCTCTTTCTCGGTCTCTCTCTCTTTTGCTCTCCCTCCAGTGGGGATATTACAGCACAGCTGCCTCCTTCATGTTACAGTCTGAGTTACAGCTGCTCATTAATTAGCCTCCATGCTAATGAAGAGGGAGCGTCTGACTACTACGCAGGCCCTTGCTGCTGTTGTATGGCCTTTGCTGGGAGGGAATTAGAACTTATGTAAGTATATGTATTTGTAGGGTACTATCCTAGTGTCTCAAATCTAACTCTTGGTATAAACCAATACCTGATCCTGATTTGCTCAGTACTGAGTACTGACATCATTATTGGGACTAACTCTGTCTAACCTAACTACTCAATCGGAACCATTCCACTTTTTAAAGATTTTAGTAACAGCAGAGTGCACATAGAGAAATATAGTCTCATTGGTTCTGTGATTATAGAATCAGTCTAAAGCACAGCGTAAAACCATAATCACTGAAAAAATGGATTAACTTGTCAAAAACATGAGTTAGACTCAAATAATGTATTTTACTCAATGAACATCTGCTGAGATGACCAAGATGCCCTTCTTAACACATAACCATTCTTCTGACTGAGTTTCAAGAAGGTTTAAGCTAGGTTTCTGCTCAATATTGCATTCTTTACCCTTACAGGGTCCTCAGAACAACCAAACCAATAGAGGGAATAAAATCTAACAGTTAGCAGTGAAGAAGAATAACTTTTTCTGTTCTCTTTTTTGCTTTTTTGCTGCTTTTCCTCATTCTCACTCTTTGGCTCCGCATATCCTGACTCAAGCTACATTCATGTAATGTTAGCTGCCATGTTGGAGTCAAAGCATATATCATATATCAGGTGAGTGTTAAGCTATGTAGTGGCAACGCTGCTGGCTTCAGTTAAGCTCCATCTTCTGCTGCAGGCTTCTCTCAGTAGCATGTGTCAGTGCATGCACTTGTTTCTTGGTATCAGTGTTCTCTAGAGCAGATACTGATATTGTAATTAAATGCCAGGATCATGGCAACACTACTTTAAATCTTCTGTAAGTTAGTCTTGTAACCTATGAAATTTGTTTGGCCTGCAGAAACCTTTCAAATGGTGACATTTTGACTTTTGGGCTTTTATTTATTTATTTATTTTAAGAAAATGAACTCACAGATAACTTTTTGAATTTTTGGGATATCTCAATCAGATATGACATTTGAAATTAAATGTAAATGGTTTTTTGAGCCAGCATTCCACCTACTGCTCTGTTTCTTTCACCACTTCAGTAACTTTCACTTTCATTTTCAGTTTTTGGACCAGATGAAACTTAATTATTATATGTTAGTAATTCTTGGAATCGCTTACAAGATGAATGTTGTACATGTTAAACATAAGTGAGATTGTTCATGCTGGACTGTGCTGAAATGTTTCTACCATTCTGTGAAGTATGAGGCATATTACTTGATGAGACAGTGACACACACACAGACCCACTTGTACATTCATACACACACACACACACACACACACACACACTGGCCACTACATACATTTAGCTTATTTTACTAGTAAATTGTAAATAATTAATAGCAATGCATAAGTGCTGGTAACTGTTGTTTTGCTTTACATGCGCCTTGAAAAAAACAAACATTAGAATCAAGCTATTAGAAACTCCAGAAGATGCAGAATTTAGAATATAATTAATAATTTATATTATTATATAACATAAATTATATAATTTAATTATAATTCAATATTATTCAATATTATAATTTAAGAATTTAATAATTAAATATATAAAATAATGAAACATTGCATCGGTGCTGCATCCATTGGTTTACCTCAGCTTTAACACACACAAATATCTAATCGCTTAGTAAAGGCTTTGTTGCATCCCTGTTCATTATTCCTTTGAAGTGCAGTAATAGGAGGTCAAACAGCAAAAGGGTCTGAAAAGTTTCTGACTTCATGCTGAAATTTCCAGTGACTCAATAAACATGATTGCAGGGCTTCGAAGAATTATTTCCTCACTTTATTTTCACACATCTTTAAATCTGCATGAGTGGCCTGGAAAACAGAGGAAAGTATTCTCTCTCTGTCTCTGTCTGTTATTCTCTCTCTCTCTCTCTCTCTTTCTTTCTCTGAGTTGTGTTTGATTATCCAGAGGCTGAGCAGCCTCCTTCTCCCTCGTTTGTTTTCATTAGGGTGATTGCCTCAATGTCTCTGCGACCTTCAGCCATCCTCGCATTCCAGAAGAAAACACACACACACACATATACCCACACCATGTCTGCCAGTGACTAATGGCATATGTGTACAGATCTCTGTTAGCGTTACTGTTGGGGCATAATATGTTTTGGGTAATGAGGAGCGGTTTGAATGGCATGGTAGTAAGGCTTCTTTCATTTGTGCTGCTGACTGGCTGTGGCCTGTCACTCAGTCGTAGCCTGAGGAACTCCCTCCAGACCCACATCCAGCTCCCTGCTGGGGCCCTACACTCTCCATGCCTGGCGCTGACACTTTCTCGCCTGTATCTTTCCACCTGTATCCTTCAGCTGGATTAGGGTTGATGAGGACCTCTTTCTGTCGGCCTGTCTGTCTGTGTGTGTGTGGGACCATGTATTTAGCTTTTTGTGGGAACCAAATGTCCCCAGGAGGAAAGGAAACTGTTGAAAAATGTTGGTATTGTGTAAGGGTATCAACCTGGACTCCCCTAAGGATTACAGAATTCAGTAGAAGGAGCCCACAAAGATGGGAATACAAACCTGTATATGTTTGTGTGTGTGTGTGTGTCCATGCTCCTCTTGGGCAACATATTGCCCACGTTATGATGGAAAACAACTGTTGATGTTTAGAGGTCATTAACCCAGTCCCCATGATGTTTATACAATTACACATAAATGTCCCACAAAGATGGAAATTCAAAAGTGTGTATGTCTGTGTGTGTGTGTGTGTGTGTGTGTGTGTGTGTGTGTGTGTGTGTGTGTGTGTGTGTGCGCACGCACACGCGTTTACATGCCAGTGCTTAGTGGTCGACTGATGTCCCCAGAATGATGGCAAATAAAAATGTTGTTGCTTAGGAGACATTAGCCCAGTCCCCATGTGGCAGATATAGTGCTCAGACAAACAAAACCACTTAGTATAAATATAAGTCTTTGAGGGGAGAGGTGTGTAGACCCAGCTGTTGGTACGACTGATGACAATTATAGAGTGGTTTATAGAGCAAAAACTTGGACAGTGGAAGTGTGGACCTGTGTTGTGTTGAAATGCTGATGAGCATTGAGAAAGAGAAACCGCGAGCAAGACAGGGAGCTTGCTGTGTTAAAGGTGCTGAAGTATGTTCCTCTCAGATACAGCTTATTGCAATAAATTATACCGACACCATTTGGTACAAAATCCCCTCAGCAGAGAGTGATTAATTATGGCTACAAAAGCACTGAGCACACACATGCATGCACCCCCCCCCCCACACACCCCAGAAACACACACACACACACACACACACACACACACAATCAAGTGTGGTGAAGGGCGGCATAGTATAGATAGAATTGATTTCTGTGGTAACAAGGCATAGTAAGTGTGTGTGTGTGTGTGTGTGTGTGTGCCTGTCTGTCTGTCTGTCTGTCTGTAAATGGAGTATTGCGGTCACCTGTTCTGAATATTGGCTGTCAGTTTGTGTTTTTGTGTAAAGCACCACAAACAAACTTGAGAATAACTTGGACACAGTCAAGGATAATGTTGTTTGGTACACACATATACACACACATAAAAATGCTGGTTTTATGTATAGGCAACTTTACAATGATTTTGCAACTTATTCCATTTAGGAATACCTTGGAAATAATGTTAAGGCATAATTTAAGGAATGAATGTACAAGCAGTTGTGTGAACAGAGGGAGGTCATAGACAGCTTTGTGTTGGTTGTGGAACTCTGCATACTGACTTAATGATGAGTTTATAACAGTCAGCAGCATTATTATCAGGTTACGTCATAGTGCCGAAGTGCTTTTGGCCTCAGCAGTGATGTAATTAACCTTTACACTGCTCAGCATGAGCCAACTTTCTAAAAGCAGGTGTGCCAGTTTAAACTAGTCTACGCCTCTTCTGCTGTGACCCCCCCCCACCCCCCACCCCACTCTCTTCACTTTTCTCCCTGTCCTTCTTTCACTCTTTCTCTCTCTCTGTCATGCTACTTTGGCATTAGAGATGTTTTCCAGCAGAAAACAGTCTGCACTAGTGTGTGTGTGTGTGTGTGTGTGTCAGAGAGAGAGAGAGAGAGAGTGAGAGAGAGAGAAAGAAAGAGAGAGAGAGAGAGAGAGAAAGAGAGAGAGAGAGAGAGAAAGAGAGAGCGAGAGAGAGAGAGAATGCACTAGACAGTCTTGTTACAAATGTGAGCACCTTTTACATTTCAACCATCAACACAAAAGCTTTTCCTTGCTTTTAAACAATTTACCATTCCCAGGAAGCTCATGTGTTAGGAATACGCTTCAATTGCTTTGACGCGACGGAATATTTCACTTTTTTTTCATCGCCTTCACATTGCCTCAGACCGAGGTGGGAAATAAAGCCCAGAACAGGTTTGCTGGGAAAATGGTCACATTATTCATTCACAATTGATCCTTCCTGTCGTATATGGAGGAGTAAATATATTATATGATCAGAGAGAGTGGATATAACAAACTGCCAGGAGAAGAGCACCTGTAATTTTCAGAATACAAACTTCTGCGATATACCATGGAGGTAAATCTTGTCTTTTGAATCAGGCCTTAGTTTAACGGATATGGTAGAGCAGCTTTCTTTAATCATTTTAAAGGTATTTAAGCTAGAACAATATGGTTTTATGAGCCTGGTCTCACGAGATTTTGTGCAGCCATCACAAAATACAATTTAATCAAAATACATGCTGCGATCACGATTTTGGGGCTTCGCTTTTTCGTGCTAGGACAACGCTAACCCTAACCCTAACCCCTAACCCTAACTCCTAACCCTAACCCTAACAGTCAGCAGTTAGCGCAGATACTGGCAGTGTTACGTACTGTGCTTTAAAATACATAGGGTAGTGAATCGTTGTCCTAGCACAAAAAGGTGAAGCATTGTCCTAGCACGAAAAAAGCCCTAAATCGTGATCGCAGCATGTATTTTAATTAAATTGTATTTCATGATGGCTGCGCGAAAAGTCGTGAGATCGGTTTGGGTTTTATACAGACAACCTATGCACCTGTGGTACAACAGAAAACATAGGTCTTTTTTTTTTTGTCGACATACTTTAAATATATTTACGAAAAAATGTGACTAGAAAAAATAGAACAATATACTTTTTGGCCACAAAAAAGGAAATATCACTATAATTAAGCCCAAAAAGTAAGATTTTATGTGCATACAAGCTTTCGAAAAATAAATCTTTTAAACCGGACTATGTGTGCACACCAACAATAATACATTCTATGGCTTTCACACACACACAACTCAGTAATCAAAAACACGATCAAGACTTGTCTGAAACATGAGTTAATGAGTTCTGGGTGAGTCTCATGAAATATCAGTTCGAAGTAGGGCTGGGCGATATGGCTGAAAACTGTATCACGATATCAGTGTTTCATATCGGATCGATATCGATAATTATTGATATTTTTTATGACCCATTTAAAATAAGGACCAGGAGAAAAATATACTACATTTAAAC
>JBBPCX010000135.1:24260008-24278006 GCA_037974365.1 Hydrocynus forskahlii | reverse complement strand
CTCTCTCTCTCTCTCTCTCTCTCTCTCTCTCTCTCGCTCTCTCTCTCGCTCTCTCTCTCTCTCTCTCTCTCTCTCTCTCTCTCTCTCTCTCTCTCTCTCTCTCTCTCTGTTCCACACAGTGAGAGGAAACAATAAGCAGCCATTCATGCTTGCACTGGTATGCAGGGGAACCTGAAATATTTAGTGTGATCCTGCCTGGTGTGATATTGTTAACTAGAGGAGTGTAGACGTGGTAAACATGGTCTCTTTTCTTTCATCTTGCAGTTTTTAATCCTGATTTGTATCTGTGGAGATGATCTGTTCCTCCGCTGATGGGTTTAACTGTTTGTAGACAGTTCTGGGCTGTACTCTCTGACTGATGGTACAATAATGGCATTAAACAAGATTCCTCACACACCCTGGCTAGAGGTTACTAGTCAGGGTGTGTGAAAGGAAGTGTTGTGAAATGCTCTGTAAAGAGGAAAAGTTAGTGTGAAAGAACACACACTGAGTTCACACATGGAGACTGGTTATTTTTTTCTGTTGTATTTGTAATAAGTGCAGGTAAACGGGCAGACCCTTTATCATGCTTTTCCCTCGCTCACACACACGTCGCACCCCCAAACCCAGGCTTAGCCGTGTCCTCCAGCGCAGAACATTATTTACTAAACTGGCTCCCTAACAAGTGAAGAGTGATTACCGTGAGGAATGCAATAAAAACACAGACGCTGGAGGAAGATCCATCATAATTGATGTGTTGCAAAGCAGATTACACACATTAGCGCTCACAGTTTTAAATATGACAGCTCCAACCGAACATGAAAAATTTCATCATGTGGGGAGTGGAGGGATGAGAGAGAGAAAAAAATTGGCTTTTTATTCTCAGGTTATTAGGATGCATGGTAAGTAACAAAGCGGCATTCACATTAGTGTGTATCTGAGTCCCCTCATGCCTCCCCAGCCATAACAAGCCATTATTTGTCGCTGATTTCTGAGGGATCTTCTACAGTGCGTCTTCTGCTGTGCTGTTGCCTCTGCTTCATAATGCCACCCAAGTCAACTGGGCTAATCCATAACAAGCTATTAGATACACGAGTCTGTTTGATAAAAGAGCTTCATGCATGTGCTCTTATATGCAAAGCAGGCTGCCTTATGCAGCACACAGAACGTACACAGACCATTCATTATGGTGCTATTAAATGACTGTGAAGCAGTTTATGGGTAATAATAAATGAGAGGGTATTAGTGGCTAGAATATTGCTGGAAATGTGCAATAATTAAAGGAATATTGTACCAATGGTGGATTCATTTGCATTATTGTGATCGTTACCTTCCTCAAAATATACCTTCCTCTATTATTATTATTATTATTATTATTATTATTATTATTATTACTCTTGCGCATTAGCTCAGCTCTCTTACACTGAAAGCCTTGCATGCTGGCAAGTGCAAAATCAACAGACTGTGGAAACATTTTCTAATTTTATTTGTCTCCCTGAAAAGGTAATATTTTCTTACATGTGTTTCCTGTGATTTAACTAATCTGGGATGATTTTTAATTTGGACTATCATCCGCATAATTATAGGACTAATTAATTGTTCTTCAACGAGACTGAATCTGGAACGTGTTTGCGAGCGGAAAAGCCTCTTCAGAAAAGTGTCATTAGTTTCCACGCCCACTCTCGAGCCCTCCAACTCACACTTCAGATTAATCACCCTCAGCACCACAAAGGTAATGAAATATTCCACAGCTTCGATAAGATTTCTGCACACCCACCAAACCTATTTCATCCCCCCCCACCCTCCACCAGCACCCCACCAACCCCAAAAAAATAGGAGTGATGAGGCAGTCACTGTGTGAAATTGTTAAACATCTGTGGAAAAACTGAATACTTCACATCGCTTAAAGAACCTCCAAAACAATAAGTTTTCCTCCTTCAACAGCAAACACAATACAACTCCTTTGCTCAGCCATCTGCACTGATCCATATTTAGCCTCACGTCCATTGTTTTCCACAAGATTTACCAGACCTGATAAAGAAGTTCAGCTTTTCTCGTTGTCTCAAGTGTGGTGGGACCCCTCGGCAGGTATTCTGCTATCATAAATTGTAAAAAAAACGTTTGCTAACACTTAGAGTCAAATCTGTCTGAACTGTAATAACTGGTGAAATTATCATTACGATAATTACATAGTCTGTTTTTTTCATTCTGGCTAGCTATGATTTTTTTTTCATTTACATTTGTGTCTTTCTTTGTTGGGAATGTTTTTAATAAGTGCAATACAGTCAGTTCCATTCAAAATTCCTTTTGTGTCGTTGAGTTCCGTCAGGGTGTTTGTTCGTGTCCAGATCATGTTGTGCTGTGTGTTTTACTGAGAGCTGTGGGTCAGACCACACCAGCAAACAGACACACAACCCTAATTCTGCTCCAACACTGACCTCTAGTGTCCAGCACCTTCTGTCCACATTCTTGAAGAGAAAAGACTTTTTATCAGATTCAGTAACACACACAGACACAGACACAGACACACACACACACACCTAGAACTGCTCCAACTGTCATGTTCAAGCCTCCACTCCTTCACTAATGATGTTACAATTGCCCACTTGCCATACTGGCACTGAAGAATTCCTGTAATTGGAATTTCAAGAGTTTGGCCCTCTTATAATCAAATCTCAGAGGAATACGGAGCTGAGTGAAGCCTGTAGACTAACACAGTGCGAGAGAATGACTGGTTCTGGGCTGCTTTTTGGGGCAGCGGCCTTCCTGTTTTCCATGGGTTTTATTTTAATAACTGACCTATGGATCCGGCAGTCTTCTTGCAGCATCACCTTTGGTGCTCGGACCCCTATTGTTTTTCGAATTCTAGGCCTACACTTATGTTAATATTTATTCATGTCTTTAAGTCCTCTACAATCATAAATATTGTATCGCTGTCTCCCTTTTGACCTCCCGAATCCCTCGGTGTGTATCCGCAGCAGTTAGCTCGTTCTTTTTCTCTCCTCATCATCCTCGCCATCAGCACCTTTCTCTTTCCCTCTGCTCCAGATCTGTGAAATATGGTAAAAACGGCCGGGCTGCACTGTGCAGTCTGTAATAGGCGTAATAGGGTCAAGGCAGCGCATTTAATAAACAATTACCCATTAATAATGAATGAATCCACCTCTAAAGGGCCTGGTGGCGGCCCGCCGTCGGATGAATAATGCACAGAGCCGTGGTCAAACGGGCCCATGCAGCGCCAATTATCTCTGTGTGGTAACGAGCCAACCAAACCTGACACCCTGGACCATACACACACACACAAATTTGTTTTTGTACAGTGTAAGGACATGGTGCTATACACACAGTCATGTGTAAAAGTCTCAACACACCTGGTCAAATGACATGTTGTGTTGATTTTCCCAGGGAATATAAGCACCTACAGAGAACACACTTCTGCACATTTCAGTTAACAGTTACTGTTCATTTGCTGAATATAGTATAATAAAAAATAATAAAATGACCTCTGTGAAGTTTTATGGGGTTTTTTTTCAGTAGGCTATATTAAAGTTAGCAATTCATGGAAATTATGCGCTAGGTTTAGCAGAGAAAAATGCCATATTTAAGTTTGTTCTTTGTAGAGGATGTCTCAAAAGTGTGTGAATCTGAATATGAAGCAACCTATGTGTAAGACGGATTTTCTAACTTTAACCCTGAACTTAAACCTAATCCTAACCCTACCCTCAGTAACTCCAATAAATTATTTTGCACTCCCAGTTTTTAAAAAATGACACATGTAGAATATGTAAAATTACAGAAAAAAGGATCATGTTTTTGTCTACAAAATCAACCAAATTTTGTCCTCAGAATGTACAAAAATGAACTCTCATACACACTTGCACACACTAACAGGTACTCTCAGAACAGTGTAGAAGGACCATAGACCCAGGCCGTCGCACATTTGTGCGCACACACTCACACACACACACACACACTCGGATTAAACTTTCATTCGGCTTATTTTATTTGCCTGATTTCCCCTCAGCGCTTGGCTCCGTTATAGCAGCCCGTGGCTCCAGACCTGTCGCTCTCATTTTGAATTACAAATCAATCACAGGTCCCGTCCGCCGCTCTGCCAAGGTCACTCAGATTAGCAGAGGTTACAGCTAGAGAGTGGCGGCCGGAGCGGCGGATTAGCATAGTCCCGCGCAGGGGCCTGAATTAAACAGAGACAGAGGCCTCAGCACTGTTCTCCATTTGAATACGGAGGCACAGATAGGCAGGGCTGAGGGATCAAACAGTGAAACGGTGAAGCGGTGCAGTTAAACGGGCCCAGGCCCCAGCGGAATGGTTCTGCTCCACAAGGCCCCCACAGGCCCCCTCTTACCACTTTTAACGAGATAAGCACCTCGCCCTTTTCACACAGCCCTCACTATAGATATTAGACAAAGGAACGGCATTGAAAAGTAGATCTTTAATGTGCTTTACTGGTGCACTCATAAAGGTTTCTAAAAGCTTCTTGGATTTTGCCTCTACTGGTATAGAACCTTTAAATTATGAGGAGTTTCTTTAAACTTATCAGTCATAACCAAAAGTGGTTGCCTCTACTGAAGAACCCTTGAAGAACCCTCTTTTTTTAAGGATGTACTTAATGCGGTAATAAAATTCATTGTTTTAAAATAGACTTTTTGACCATTTAATTTATTGACCTTTTAGTGTTATTTCTTTGTTTCCTTTTAAATATTGGATCATTGCTTTGGCCAGTTAATAGTTTGGATATCTCCTATTACATCAAATTAAAGTAATATAGATACTGTAAACATATAAAGATACTTAATAGATCCCAATGGCTAAAAAAAACCCTAGAATATACTCAAATGACCTCCTCCATTAATTACAACCACATATCTGAGTGTTATAAGAAATAGCTTCATCATTTGGGTAAAACGATAAGGTTAAAAGGTCAGGCACTGTTTTCATACTTGAAGAGAATCAGGGTTTCAGATGTCATGTTTCAGATGTCCTCAAATGCACTATTTGTAGTAGCTACCCCATAATTATTTTGCATTTTTGGCTTATTAAATAATTTCCGGGCTTAAATGTTACATGCTTGCACTGTGTTGAAGTTAAAACAGCAAATATGCATTCTTGCAGAGCACTGAGTATGGGAAGAGCTGGTGAGTTTAAAGTGTTTCTGATTCGACACTGGTTAGCCGTATAAAAAGCGAATGCCACTAAGCCTGTGTCCATTCATTACAACCTTTCAAATATATGTATAGCCATAAATTAATATGCACTCATGCATATGCACGGCTGAGCTGGAGCCGCGAGTGTCCTCTGCCTGTGATTTCATTTTCAGGATGAAGGTTTTGCTGAAGATCACTTCTGAATTAGCATTAAAGAAACCTCCCGGCTAGATGACAGCATACTGCTTCCCCCATACCCCACCGCTGTGTGTGTGTGTGTGTGTGTGGAGCGCTGTGGATTCACTTTGTCCTAATAACACACTCTTCTCTCCTCAGCCACATTTGTCCTCTCACATCCTGTCCCACTCTGCGCTCGGGGTGATTTAAAACACACTCCGCTCTGCCCTGGCTTTATTGTGGCCCGAGACACCTTTTGCAATCCCCCACCCCACCCCCCTCCATCTCCCCATCTGTAGCACATCTGGAAGTGTGCACTCCAATAATTGGAAGTCAATTTGTTTGAAGTTATGTTTTTGGCATCTGGTTCGATTCAATCGAACTGTCTGGAAATCGCATCGAGGGCTTTTATAGTGCTGGGCCCAGCTGGAGGGTTTTCATCTCTTTGTATTCCGTTGTTAATACGCCGTTCTCCACCCGCTGATGTGGGCGTCGGAGAAGTGCATCTGGGGTGCGGCCCCCATAAACACAGAATAGACCTGGAGCCCCAAAGGACGCTGGGATGGCTGGGCATGTTTTGGCCAGGTAACAGACATGACCCGGGGTCATGACACATACACTCATTCCTGAAAACATGGGTTCTTCAGAGCAAGGACCAAAGAAGTAACATACTTGGTTCCCTTCAAGAACCTTTTAAAAGTTGTTTGTTTAACAATCTCAGTTTAAATTAAATGGAAAAAGTGGCCTTTTTGGAACATTTATTGTGAAGAATGCAGAAGGTTCCATCCGCACTAACGCTCTTGAAATGGCTTAGGAACTGTGGTGGTTTGGTTTGTGTGACTTTTGTAACACTTGCTACTAATTTGGAGAGTACAAATCATATGTGTGTGTGTGTATGTGTGTGTGTGTGTGTGTGCAGTAACATAGCACACTGGAGCTCACGGTGCAGCCCCCCTAAAATCTTTACTGGACCCCTCATTTGGGTGCTGTCACAATCACACCCAGGCCTCACAGGAGGTTATCATTTTTTAACAACACCCCTCACCAGTTAGTTACCTTCAATCTACATCACACATGCTGCCTGTATCTCCATTTTATTCATAATGCAGCTAATATTCATCATTAATATCTCAGAATGCATGGTAACATTTTTCAAACTGATCCTTCACAGCCTGCAACATGATCTATTCACTATTCACAACCTTAAGATCTTAAACAGGGAGTCTAACAAACGTTTAGATTAACGTTAGATGTTTGTGGGGGGAGTGACATGCCTTTAAAAACATAAACTTGTTTGAGACATAACAATGGTAAGTTACACGACCATATGTGTGTGTATGCTTGCAAACTTCTACAATCGCTTCACAAAATAACATCTAGTTTCTCCTTGGTACCATCACAGCTTTCACATTTTTTTAAAGATATTTTTACATAGAAACTGATTTTTACCCTGTGCAAACACTTCATATTGAATTAAGTGATCCAGAATACTCTGAATAAAATCTTGCCAAATTTGCCTGCATCCAATTAAATAGATTCACTTTATACTAAATAAGAAGTTTTCATAAAACAGCAAGCCACTATGAAAATTAATAAAAAAAGTGAACTGGAAACAAATCCTAGCATAGAATCACCTGTGCAAGACATAAATGAAGTCAGTTTCAGCCAGATTAAGGCTACAGAAGGCTTCAATTGTGATGAGACTTCTCTGCTGCAGCCTCTTTTACAACCTTGTGTTTGTATTTAGCTTTTTTGTGGAGACCTGTTAGAAAACATATTTTGACACAGGGAGGACAACTGGCTGGTCACCACATTAAAAAATACCCTTTTATCTCTCAAAATAACCGTGCATTTCTAAAAACAGATTTTTTTGTACTGGGAGCTTTGTGAAAATTTACATCTAGTAATATATATGAGACATGTATTTGCATACTTAAAAAAGAGCAGAATCCTAGCCGTTGGAAGATGTTAGAATGAAAATGTTAATTTCATTGTCATGATACACTCCAGAGAGAGGACTTTACAAAACAGATTGATGAAATTGCATTGTTCTATTGTTTAATCAGGAAAAAAACATTACAATAACATTACACAACATTATTTCAGTATACTTTATTCATTGAAGACAGTACATTTAGCAAAAATGAGAGTTATGGATATGAACTGATGAACACACTGAAACAAGGATATCTCTACTGAGTTTGACACTTTAAGAGTAGATGTTTGAGAACGCTGGTAGGACCAAAATCACCATTTCTGCTTGAAGGATATTCTGGTAAGATTTGCTCTCGACTCCTGGGGTTAAGTTTAGGGTTTGGTTGAGCAGCAGGAGGTCATGAAAATGTCCCATCAAGATAGGGATATGAACTTGTGTATATTATTGTGTGTAAACCAGGGTACTAACCGCATTTAACTTGAAGTCGCCGTTGGTCTGTTAACTAAGTGGTGTGTGTGTGTCTAAGATACACATAAACACAGTCACTGCTTGTTGAGGATGCTGGGATAGTTTCATCCATGCTGTCTGCTGGCTTGTTTCCCCAGAACTGAATAAATGTAAGGTGTAAGCGCTCCTTTTCAGAGTGCTCCATTCTCCACTCTCCTGCTGTTTTGAGGGGTGATGTGGCTGTGACCGGTGTGAATGAGAAACAAAGTACTGCTGCTGAATTCTGAGAAGTGTGTATTGGCGCTTGCCAGCTATAACGATAAGAACTGAGAGGATTATGGAGAAGCAAGAGTGGTGGGCTGCATGGAGACAGTGTGTTATCTCCATCTACTGGTAAAGCAGGGGAATGAAGGAAGAACAAACAGACAGCAGTGAACAGGGCAACACAGGACATGTGCACACACCAGTAGAAATCCCCATAAAATACTGTTGTTTCCTCATAAAACTGCATGTTAAGCACTTGATGGCTTAGTAGAGTAAGTTAATATGTTAAATATAGTGATACTGTCATAATTAAGCTCACATCTTATACCTTTATAAGAAAAAGAAAAACGTTCTTAGCTTTTAAATAAGGAGCTTTTATTCCAAGTCATTTTTATCGGTCCATACTTTATTTAAAACTATATTTTCAAATAAAATAACTAAACATAGTGGACATGGATTTAAAAGGGAGGTTTTGACCATTTTTCTGGTTCATTATGAGCTTGAATGAATGACCCTAAATACATAAATACTGGTTATAATTCATTATAATTATAAATGAGTGTGTCTGGTGTATGTGGTATCTGCTTTCAGTGTATATAACAAAAGTGAGAATGTCCAAAACATTTCCTGACACGGTCTTTGATCAGGCATGTCCATCTCTAGCCATACGAGAGTTTAATTAATGAACTTCTGTTTCCTAAATAACGCTCGGCTCTCTTTTGTGGACTGCCTCCAAAAATAGCATACCGTTTTGACCTTTTAACCTGTTCGTGAAGTACCCCCTCTGCTGCCCCAGCAGTGACTGCACCTCTTCTATAGTATCTGTTCTGCATCTTTTTTTTCCTTGTATTCTTTTTTTAAAGCTTTTCATTCCAGGACAAGTGGGTCAATAGAAATAAAAACCTTGTTACGTTAATACACATTTTTCTCCTCGCTTGTTAAGCTACCATTTCAAAGATCTGAGATTTTGTCACAATCTGCTGACACAAAATTTACAGTAATTTGGAATAACGCATGGAACCTCATAGGCTAGGATAGTTTCCCCATCAACTGCTCTCTCTATTGTCAGACCCTGACATAAGTGGCAATAAATTCCAGCTGTTTCATTATGCAAAGTCAGCTAAAGCCAGTTAGCGATGGAAGGCCAAATCACATATGAGATGACACCCCCCCCCCAGGTGTATTTTGCAGTAATTTTTGGATACATTTAAGTTCCAGAATTCCAGAATCTCAGATTTACAAATGTAAATCTGGAAAAGCATTGTTTCAAAATCTACAACATTAGCATGAAAAAAAATCACATAAAACAAAGATGAATTTGTAAATTTTAAGTGTATGACAGAAAAGTGAGTGAGTCACCATGAAGTGGATTAATATGGCTTTGACATTCTACATGTAAGAGGTCCAGATTGTGAATTAATAGGATGTTGTGGATTGCACTTAGCTGCAGTATCTGTAGCTACAGAGTGTAGGCCCCTCAGGCAGGGTCGGCACTGATAGAAGCGCACATTGTGAACAAAACAGCACAGGCAACTGAACACACCTTCACAGCGATTACTATGAAAATGATTTTAGTCATTTTCAGTTAGGTGTCTTATTCTATAGTTTATAGCTATAGAACATGTCTGGGATGTTAACATGCAGGAATACACCAAGTACAGGATAGTTACTGTTATTTCATATATAGACCTACTGCAAGTTCCTTGTTTCCAGAACAATACTGTATATTTAGAGCTACAACTGAGCTCCCAGTAATGAACACACCTCTGTGTGTTGTGCTGCAACAAATGTGGACCATCTGAGGTGCCATAAGGACCAGCACCACAGAGAGATTAATGATTTATGAGTGTAAAGAACTTTTGCATAATATTTTTAAAAATTGGCATGATACAGCGTTTCTGTATCAGTCTGAGTATTCTAGACCCTTACATGAAGGACTTTTAAAAGTTTTTACAAAAAGTTTTTACAGTCTATTGAAAGGTTCTACAGATGAGTGGCATTGTTAATAGAACCTGTTTTGGTTATTTTAGAACCTGTTTTGGAGATTTTACTACTCTCCTTTTCTAATTTAAATGTGTAAACTGGTTACAATGTGTGTAGTCCAAATAAATAAAAATAAATATTTGTATCTATTTTTAATGTCATATTTGTTCTTATCTACTCCATTAAATTCAGCTTAAGACGGGAGCACCTCATTAGCTTCTGCGCTGTTGTTCTAAACACTGAAATATTTTTCTTCTGGAGGGCAATTGAGCTGGCATGTATCAAAGTGTCTGTATTTGCAGATGTAAAAGACTTCTGGAAGTGGCTGAGAAATGGGAAAAGTTGGATTGCACTCATGAAAATGAATTTCATATGGCGTTTCAGAGCCTCTCTGTGTTTTCCTTTTAATGAAAATCCATATTTACTTTCTGTAATTGCGTCGGCCAATTACCCGTAAACATCACTCGGCACTTTGTAGTCAGAGTATCTGCATTTGATAATGATATGGTGGTTCAATTTTATTTTCTGACTATAGAGGAGGCACGCGCTGAAGCTTTCGATTTCATTATGGGGAAACATATAAGCTAATAACATTCTAAAACATTAATTTAGCCAAGCTTTGATGAGGAACACAGGATATCCACTGAAATGCTCTGGCATGTTTTTTTTTCCCCACTACCAGTGTTTGTTGTATTATTAATGCATTATTTCATTTTTGAGTTTGCTTAAGAAATCTCAGCTAATGAAATGTTTCTTCAAAAGACTCCCTATCGTACCGCACTAAAACAAGCCCAAAATTAAACTTTAAATAAACTCGACTAAAAAGAGACTCTGAGCATCATTGGGGAAAGTATGATAAGTATTTATGATGGTTTATGTTTAATATTTAGCAGCAGGCGTGTGCTTTTAGGAGGGTGGGGGTATGCGGGGTGGGGTCCGTGTGGGAATTTGGCCCAACAACCTGCTCATCAGACCCCTGATACTAACAGGCAGCTGTGTTTCAGCAGCTGTCTGCTGGGCCTGTGTGTAATTATGGGTATTTTCCGTGTCATTAGTGGCTTGCGGCAGGGGTCGTCCTCATCAGTGGTCAATCAGGATGTCACTCAAAGCCAAAACCTCTCAGCGGGCTGTTCTTCAGACAGGTCAAGACCTCATCAGTCCTACAGGACTGTAGAGGGACTCTAAAACATAATCAGTGCTGTATTAATGTGTGTGTGTGTGTGTGTGTATAACACAGGTCTGGAAACATCCTCAATATTGTAAAAATGAACTTTTTGAAAGGTTACACGCTTCTGATGGTATTCAGATAGTAAACAAATAGTCTGGTATCTAAGGAGTAAATGTGTAGCAGTTAAAGTAGTGTCAGGTCATAATTTACATGTTGGAAATTAAAGTACACATAAAAGTATCAGACACAATACAAAAATCAGATATACCCGCTATTTCTCACTTTTGTTGGAACATGTACTTATACATTTAACTTCTAGGACCCTGGCTGTGATAAGCAGCTCAAGGCATTAATGTGTTAAAAAAATTAACAGGTTTTAGATGCACAAAGAAAGCTGTAAAATATCAGGAATTCCGCAATTTTAAAAATAACATTGCCAGAGGTTGAGATTTTTTTAAGAATGTAAATAGATCACGGTATATCATTTACCACTTAAATTCAATTTAAAACATGGTATATTACTTTTAATTTAAATGCAATTAAATACCTCTGTGTGCATCCCAGGATAAATAATGACAATAATGACTCTTACTATTATTGTGTATAAAACGTAATATCGCAAGTGATTCCAGACCTTTGAATGTTAGTTATCAGATAAACAATCATACTGTTTAATATTAAATGTGCAAAGAATGTACTAGATATTACTTCTGATGGCTACATATTGTAAAATCACTGTCAACATATTGTAAAATCACTGTCATCACTGTCAGAGCAAAACATACATCCAAAGATGTTAAAACACTCTAACCTTTAACCGATGTTCATGTCAAGTTCATGTCATTAAACACTGTAACAGTGTGAACAGCAGCATGTGTTTTAGAATTCTCTTTAAAGACAAAAAATGATATACACGGTTTAGTACAAACAGTGACTGTGTGTATCTAAAGTGACCATTTTTGTCATACGTGAACACACCACAGCACACACAGTGAAGAGTGTGGAATTCTTTCTCTGTACCTAACCCATTGAACAAGTGAAGCAGCAGGCAGCCAGGAACACGGCAGCCAGGAACACAGCGCCCAGGGAGCTCTGTGTGGGGACGGTACCTTGCTCAAGGGTACCACAGTGGTGCCACTAGCAGTACTGGGATTCAAACCCATTGCTTTCTGATCGCAGGGGCAACTCTCTAACCACTAGGCCACCAGCTACCCACAGGTTAATTATTAACTTAGAACTAAAGAGTTATATTCAGTTACTCTCCTGCAGAGTTTTACTGCAGTACTAATCATGTTCAGAAGCTCCTGAAGGTCTGATTAACTGAGTCAGGAGTATTCAATTAAGAGTAAATAATTTAAAAACTGTAAGCTGCTGTTATCAATTCATATCATGAAGAGTTCTGGAAAAGCCCTGGTTAAACTACAGGTCACTAAACACATTGTGACAGATGTTGGCAACTTGATGTAATTGTACACTGATTTGTGTTTTATGTATTTAAGACCACTGTTATACTCTCTGAATTTTAGTCAACATTTGAAAAAAAAAAAAAACATTTCAATTGAACACATTCACCCGAAGAATAAGGAATGAAATGAAATCAGTCCTGATTTATCAAAAAGGGGTTTATTGTATTTCCCCCACCCCAAACGTTATAAAAAACAAAACATGTTAGATTGTTTAGGAATTTGTTTAGAACAATACAGGGATTAAAACATACGTATAAATACATAAATGGATATCTTCCTTTAAAAATACTTTATGGACTGAAAATACAAACATAAAAAGGCATGTTAGGCTTTTTTGGCTAGTAATTACTCTTGTATTTCGTCCTCTTCTCAGTGGTTAGAAAGCTAACCAGGTTTTGGGTAAGGCACAAGGGGGAAACAGCTCGCTTCTTCTCCTTTTCGTCTTCATTTGTCCTCTTTTACTGGTCAACATGAACAATGCCATTATGTTACATTTCAGAAATATACAGTTTTTCAAACTCCAGTGGATGCGATTGACCAGTGTTATAAGTTTGACCAAGGATATACAATAAAGGCCATCTGTCAGACACAGTAGGCTGGACAGCAGGTAAGTATCAGCACTTCAGTCAGTCTCCCTTTTTCTTTTGATGTATCTGACTCAACACTGGCGCAAGACATGGAAAAGTATATCTCCTTATCACTGTAGGCCACATCTTGCCAGTGCCAAGTCTGGACATCTACTGTCCCGCAGAGTGTAGTTCCAAACCAAAGCCAGCAGACCAGCAAGCGGCTGCACCTAAGCTTAAGCATAGGCTAGTTATGGTATATGTTTTAAACATCAGTAAATACAGTTTGCAGCACCCAAATGTAGCTTTTACTTTGCGTTTAGTACCTACTAAGTATTTCTAAATATTTTCTCCAACCCTTAAGCTGGTGTATATTGCCATGAACTTTTATGCACTGAATTAGCTTGACTGAATTGTTTATCATTTCCATTTGAATGAAATACATTATATCAACATAGCCGTGTTACGTGAAAACCCCTGCAGCCCTTAGAGCATATGTTATGTGAATCTTTCATAATAAATAAGACCAGTAGAGATGATACAAAATTCTTGTTAAATTAATGTATGTCAAAGTTAAAAACATATTTTACCTTTGCTGTTTTAAAGATTTTGTTAGAAATACAATATGAAACAATGTACATCAATATCACTGGTTCTCAGTCATCATTCCAAATAACTCTAATTTAATAATATACATTAATACACATTAAAGTTACTAAAATGACACCTTTATGGCTGAGGCTGCTGTGTTAATTTGGGGATTTAGATTGTATAATGCTTTTTTTTATACTTTTATAATGTTGCTTGCTCTAATCAGTAGATGGAAACATATTTACATAAATGCAATTGGCAGGTGCTCTTATCCACAGTTACTTGCAATTAAATAATTTTACAGATGTAGGCCAATGTAACATTAGGAATCTTGCCCAAAATAATGTGGCGTTATTGGTGTTATTGGTGTTATCAACATTTGCAGCCATTCCTTACATTTACTGTATCAAAAAATGTGTCAAATCAAGAATTTCATGATTCGTTATACCCCTAAAACCTACCACTTCAGAAATGTTACAGCAGCCATATATTATTCATGTGGAAATGATGTGCGCATTTAAATCAAGCAAACTCTATGCATCTATGTTTTCAGTCAAGACTTTTAGGAGCACCGAACAATAGAGCTGAGTCTGCTGGAACTAAACTCTCCAGGCCAGTAGATACCCAGGGCCGGAGTTGGGCACCCTGTAGTCCATTGCAAAAAGCGGGAGTTCAGTTACACACCCAAGTATGCAAGGGCCCATGCTTTGTTCCCTCTTCCAGACGGTGCAGTGGAGCGTCCAGACTGCAGTAGTCAAGCTCTGTCAGAGCTGGGAGGTTGGCTGGTTAGAGGTCGTCACCGTCGTCCGTGCTGAAGCTACTCCTGCGGCTGCTCCCTTTGGAGGCAGCTGGGGAGGTGGCGGAAAGCAGGGGGTCAGCACCAAAGGGCGAGAGCGCCTCCTCCATCAGGATCTCGTCCAGCCGTTGCTCTTCTTTCAGTGTGGCACTGAAGAAGTCCGTGAAGTGTGAGAGCGGGTCCGAGAAGGTGGTGGAGACGTCGGGCTGCTCATTGCCTCCTACACCTCCGCCTCCTGCTGCTGAGATGACTGCAGGCAGGGAGTTTCTCTGAAGGTACTCAGGTACAGTAAGCTCCTCTTGAGGATACAGACCAGGCTGAGAGGCCTGAGGGGCCTGCGGTCCCGGAACAGCCTGAGCAACCTGCTGCTGCTGCTGTTGCTGCTGCTGCTGCTGCTTGAGGAGGTGAGAGGAAAGCTCCACAGCCCCCAGAGTGCTCGGCAGACCATGAGCACGAGCCTGGATCTCCAGCTCCTGTTGAAAAAACACACACCCACACATGTAAATTTCTGACTTTAAAAGGCTGCATACAGTGCATTTACAATTCTTTACAGTAACATAACATTGTAAGTTTTGTGCAAGCATGATTTAAATAGATCTGTTCAGCATGAAATGTTCAATGTAAAGAGAAAGGGGCCATTTCAAATGATGCACAAAAATGGCTACAAAGTTTTATATGAAACCAACAATGTATTCCCTGCCCCCACACACTTTATCAACCTCGCCAGCTAAGGAGCAAGCCCTAAATTTTTTGAGGGGTATTCATCGCTCTCTCTCTCTCTCTCGCTCTCTCGCTCTCTCCCTCTCTCCCTCTCCCTGTCCATCTTTCAAACAAATGTGCAAAAAAATGTGTGTTAATTTTTAATCTAACAGTTATTACCTAATAGTTAAGTTACATGTAACTTGGTAATTACTTCACCTGACACTCAATAATACATCAACAGATCAAGATAATAACTGATTTCTACTAGTAGTTAGCTGTTATTACCTAATAGATAATAAGCAAATTATTAGCTAATTAGTAATAATAACTGATAATAGCTGATTGATAACCATTAATTGTTAGCTATTATTAGTTATTACTGAGTGGCTATTAAGTAACATAGTGTTTAACTAATTGTTTAAAAACTTATGCAGAAACCGACCCACCCCTGACGAAACACTGAGTCTTCCTGAAGTTACAGTGATGAACAAGACTGTACATCTTTGTGTTAAATGTGTGTGTGTGTCTGTATGTGTTGGTGTGTGTGCGTGTGTGTGTGTGTGTGTGTCTGTGTGTGTGTGAGACTTTCTTATATACTCATACATAAATAGGGGTCCATTACTGTAAATTATGGGCTAGTTTCTTTAATCAAGCTCTAATTAGCTCAGCCATTTTCATTTGTAAAATTCACTGTACTGTACAGCTGATTGCCTGACAGGACTGGCTGTGTTCAGGCACACAGTGGAGGATCAGTAGCTGCTGGATAGGGAGACCGTGGGTAATTACTTTGGAGGCTAATTGCGATGTCTCTGTGTGTGAGGACTCCTGTAATGTCTCTGCCGCCTGCTCTGCGAGTATGTCAATACTGCAGGAATGTAATGCATAATTTTAGATGAGGAGGGACTCTTCTGTATTATTAGACCTCATAATCTAATTCCAGGCCCATTCCTCTCCTGACAGAGCTGTAGCTTCACTGTTTATTAATCAGGTAATTACCTGAGCCCGCTCAGCTTCAAAGCAGGAGGGGCTTTAACTGCAGTTAAAAACATCAGTATCACAGGCTGGTCCGCTATCAGACAGCAGGGGAGGACACAAGGGTCATGGGGTGAGTTGGGCGAGGGACAGGCTGTTCTTCTGACTGTCATTCTGCACTGTCTTTCTTTTTCCTTGGTCTGAACATGTTTCTTTTCTATCTGGAACCAAATGTTTCTGAGCTAAACTTCATTGGTTAACAACGGTCTGCAGTTACCTTAGCACTGCTTTGTGTCTTATTGCCAATGATCTCATCTGAAAGCTTCATAATGTCCTCTGTGAAATTATAAAATCTCTCTCTCTCTCTCGCTCTCTCGCGCTCTCTCTCTCTCTCTACCTGGATCCTGAGCAGTAGTCTCCTGTTGGCCTGCTCCAGCTTCTTCTGTCGGGTCTCCAGTTCACGGGCATGCTGCTGCTCCTTCTGTAGCCACTTAATGTACTCCACCGAGGCCTTGAGGATGGTCCCTTTGTTCCAGCGCATATCACTGCCAGAGAAGGGAAAAGATAACCTTTTTCACACAAGCTCTGCGTCAGCAAAACCTTCACACACACAGGAAAAATGCCCTTACAAAGAGCCCCCTTTTTTTATAGGAATAAGAAATGGTGATTTACATGGCCAATTATTCATTCTCGGACATTACATTGCCTTTTGAATGGGAATTTTAATAGAATAGTTAAGTGTGTCTGCAGAAAGTCCATTCTATGGCCCTTGTATGGTAAAATTAATCCTTGAGTAAAAATAGGTGTCGGACGGTATAAGGGGCCATTCCCGATTCCATTACTTTTTTTAAAAGGGAGGAAGTGTGGTAAAATTGTCTCTTTCTTTGGAGTAAGACATTGGTCTGATCAGAGCTAATAATCTCCTTTATCTTGTGCTAATGGCACAGTGACAACAGTAACCTTCCATTTAAATTCCATCAAAAGTTCAATTGAGCAGGGCCAGTGGATTCCCTCTCTGGACCATATTCCATCTGCAGGTCCAATTGTGCTTAAACTTTGATTCTAGTGGTCTTTAACCCTATTTTCATCATTCAAATAGAGCTTTGCACCGAGCTACTGATACCACTTCAGACTGGGTGAGCAAAAGAAAGTGCAATCACTTTTTTTGGGTGTCACTCTGAAAGTGGGGTCATTTTGTAGTTCCGTGTCGTTCCTTTTGTACAGCCGTGTCATTTTTAGGCTGTTTTGTAGGAGCCATGGGCTATTTAGGCTAACAAATTAGACTAACAAAGATCACTCTTAGAAATTGAATTCACATAATTCCCCCCTTAACCAAATATTGTCAATATATATCAGATATGTTAGCTTCTTTAGTTCTGCACAAACTCCAAGGCTAATGGAGCTAAGTATTGGGAGCTTATACACCCATCAGCCATAACATTAAAACCACCTTCCTAAAGGCTTACTGTGGCATCTGGGACCATTAACAGCAGTTCCTGTAAGTCCTGTAATTCTGAGGTGGACCTCCATGGATCAGACTAGTTTGTCCATCCCACAGATGCTCAGTCAGATTGGGATCTGGGGAATTTGGAGGCCAAGTTGACACCTTGAATTCTTTGTCATGTTCCTCAAACCACTCCTGAACATTTTTGCAGTGTTGCTGGGTGCATCCAGGCCCGGATTGTTGCTGGGTCCATCCCCCGTGGCCCAGGGGCCCTCTGGTTGCTGTACGACATGGCCCAGGGGCCCTCTGGTTCCTATGTCCTGTGGCCGAGGGCCCTCTGAC
>JBBPCX010000135.1:24246080-24259908 GCA_037974365.1 Hydrocynus forskahlii | reverse complement strand
TTGTTGGGCCCCCCTGGATCCATGGGCCCCGGGGCGCCAGCCCCACTCGCCCGGTCGGTAATACGGCCCTGGGTGCATCACTCTGCTGAAAGAGGCCACTGCCATTGATGAATTCTGTTGCTATTAAGGGGTGGTCTATAACACTGGTAGGTGGTACACATCAAAGTAACATCCACATGAATGCCCAAGATTTTCCTGTTGAACATTTCTCAGCGAATCACACCGCATCCCGCAAACCCCACATGCATCAGTGAGCCTTAGGCACCCATGACCTTGTCACCGCTTCACTGGACTATGTTTCTTGGACGAGTTTCTTGGTTATGTATCTTGGTACTAACCACAGAACACCCCACAAGATCTGCTGTCTTGAAGATGCCAACAAAATCTGGCCACTGGCATAGTTGCTCAGATCCTTACACTAGCACTTTTGTCCTGCTACCAACACATCAACTTCAAGAACTGCCTGTTCACTTGCTGTCTAATACTGTATATATAGTAACCAAAATCAGTGTTATTCATTCACTGACACTGGTTTTAATGTGGCTGATTGATGTACAGCTGTACTTTTTCCATTTTTATTAATAAAAATATGTAACACATAATCTATCATACATCAGTAACTATTTACAAAAATGACATTTAATAACTCGACACAGCTCAAGGTGAATGTGTGATGATTTGATCTGATCTTAATTCATTTGGGGCAAGGGGAAAATTGTGTGGATTACATTTTTCACTGAAATATTACTTTAAGAGTGAAATGGAAAGAGATGCCACTCACGGATCATTGGACTTTGGTATGAGAGTGCCAAGCTCCTTGATTCTGTAGTTTATATTGTATCGTCGTCGTCTTTCAACTGCCGAAGGAGAAAGAAATATGTTTATCCAATATAAGGCACAAATAAACAAAAAAAATGGAGTCTGTAGTTTTTAGTAAAGAGGTAGCTTACTCAGATTGTGGTTATCTTTCTTCTGTCTCTCTTTTGCTAAGACTCTGGTGTCATGTTCTGCAGGGAAAAAGAGAAAAGGGTTTTAGAGGAGGCACACAGACACTGATCATCATGGTTTCAAGTCAGTGCACAGAACAGTGTGTCTGTGGTGGGTCACAAGAGCATTAGGCCCTATAAAGACCAAAGTCTGACCAAATATTTATAATTCATGTTGAGAAAATTACTATTGTTAGATTTTTCATAGACTTAATGCTGGATCTAAGCTAATCAGACCAGTCACCCAACTGCCTGAAATCAGGCCTTTGAAACAGTGCAGTATGAGCACTGTCTTCACTCTTTTAGGCCCATAAGAGCCTTTCTTTGGTTCACTATAGAAATGCTGTGTGCCCTCTTTTAAGGCGCTCTGACCAACAGTTAGCTCAGCTTTACGAAATTGCTGATGTACCGAATCAGGGTAGAGGTAAAGTGCTCCAGCATCCAGAGTATCACTCGCATTCTTCCAAATTATGTAATTGGGACGTGTGATTGGATTTCTCAGTTCATTTCTGCTGATTCAATAGGGACATTTTAGCTGTGTGCAACCACTCATTGTCCTGTAGCACGCTTATGTGAAAAAGATCATAATTGACTTATTTTCTCGTCGCAGTGAAGAGTTCTTGAGGCATCCTTAACATTTCCTAAATCAATTAGGTTTACTTGATTCATGACATTCATAAGGGAAAAAAAAGATCTCCCTCAAAAAGGCCTTTGTGCCATGCATAGTGCAGCAAGGATATATGCTATAACATTCAGCAGACTAAAACGGTGATAATGCGAAATACGTGCAATAAAACTGCTAGGCAAACAATATGCACTTTGAGTCCCCAAAATAAGCAGGCAACCATTGACGTATTGCAGTGTTTTCGTTCGCATTCAACTTCATTATGTTTAATGCACAGATCATGAACTCACATGCGAACAGGGCAGAAGATGGTTTCATGCCTGATTTCATATAGGTCATATTGTCCTAATGAGTAGCACACAGTGTAAAAACTATTCAAATGCTATCTTTACACTTACTTTCAATTAAGTAATGCACTTATGTAGAATGCACGTGGATAAACTACAACAACATAATGTTATGCTTCAATCAAATCTGGCAGTAAGTAGGTTGATTTAATACAGTTCATTCACATGGAAATGATATACCAGTTTGAACTAAATCAATTCAGCATATCGCTTTTTAGGTTGTGGTTTGTATAGAAATTTTGTGATATGGATGCTTCACTGATAGAGTCCTCTGGTGAAAAGGTTTGGCAACACTTCAGCGAAGGATAGCGTTAGAAAGGCTGTTTGACTTGTACATAAACCTTTCATGAACCTGCATAAACATTTATAGAGGCTTATTCCAACAAGCATCCATTGTCATAACATTTTCTGAGATAAAATGGCATCACAATCAACTAAAACAGCCTTTATGACAACTGATGCTTGTTGGAATAGGCCATTTTCATAGGCGTTTATCAAAAATCACAAAAAGATTTACATAGCTATCCTGAAGCCTTACAAATACTGGCCTTTCGTGAAGTGTTACCAAAGGTTTTGCTAACAGCGCAGGGTCCAGTTTCCAAGAAGCATCATAGCATTGAGAACACCGTGATTGCTACCATCTTTCGGTGACCTTTCTGCTAGAAGGCTTATAGGAAGCTGGATTCAGCAGCTGGACAGATAGGCAGCTGTGCTCCATACCTGTGACTTCCCTTTTAACAGAGAGCTTTGTGGGGTATGAGGGGGGTGTCAGTCCACCATGAGGGGCGGTCATACCTTGATCACCGCCGTACACCTCCAGCATGCCACTGCTCATGGACACCTGGAAAAGAAAGGAGGAGGCTCTGAATGACATAGTTGTATCTCTGAAATGGTAACTATACTTGGTGAATGGGTTAAGTGCAGAGAGAGAATTTCACATTGTTGACACCGTGCTGTGCTGTGGTCTGGTTCATGCTGTAAGGGGCCACTTTACTTTATATATACATTCTAAGCTTTTAATGTACATTAATGGAAGCTACAGTAATTTAATGTAGTTTCCGAGTATATTACATTTGGTTCCATTACTATCAGATATTCACACAATGCGAATGGCCAAAGAAGAAAAAAGTTCCAAAATTCTTTACTCAGCTGTACCACAGTTGTATTTGATGTTATGTGTAAATATAGTGGTATTACAGAGGTATTTGTGATATGCAGTCCTATAGTACAGGAGCTCATATTGTGTGTATCTGATGTTTATATATGGGGGTTTCCCAATCCCAGTAACCCCATGCACTGCACATTTTTGTGTTTTCTCTACTCTGCCCGCCTGTGTGCATGATGAGACAAAGCACATAAAGGTGCAGAGTACCGAGTCACCAGGATTAGGACTGGGTGCCCCTGCAGAGTAATAGCTTTTGTATGATATCCATACTGATCCATGCAACACTTTTACAACATTCCTAAAAACAAAGACCCCAAGAAGGGTTCTTTGCATGAAGCCATAGAAAAAACCTCCCAAACAAAACTTTCAATTGGTCTTTAAAAAACATTTTTGTAGATGAGATGAACCTTTACGAATCCTTATATAACATAAAGGTTCTAAGGAAAAGCTTTAAATTGGTAGAGAAGGATATTATCTGACTTCTCTAAAATCTCTTTTTCGAGCATGGTTCTTCAGGGAACTCATCGTTCAAAGAGCCCTGTTTTTTTAATAATGCACTGATCTTTCTGTTTTCTTTTTCACCTTTCCTTTTGTATTTTTAGTTCAGGCTATAGGAACAGAGGTTGTGAATGCTTGTGCACACAGAGGAATGTGTGTACGTGTGTGTATCTCCTGCCAGAATGCTAGTGTTGTCTAATGCCTGGACCTGCCTGCTCACACTTGTTTACCAGTTCTGTCATTTTTCTCACACACAGCATTTGACAAGAGCAGCGTGTGAGAAGCAGCTCCATCTGCCAGGATCAGCCTTCTACTGTATTCTGTCACACACGCACACACACACACACACACATACACTCACACACATACTCATACACACACCATCCTCAAAACAGCATGTTTTATCTCATAGACTTTGCTACAGAGTTAGATATGGATCATCTGCATTATGTACAGTGGATTCTACAGTTATTTTGGCCCGCAGGTTTTTTTAAAAGAAATCTAGCAAAAGCTGCACGATGACAGCACAAGTGATGCACTGACTTTACCTGATTCAAATGGGTGCATCATTTGTTATGATTTTTTGTTGCAAATTATTTGAAAATTCCAGCTGCCCTTCACATTGTTAAATCATTTCACAATGAATGGTCCAATAGAACTGCATACCTTAAAAGAAGGTTTTTTTCCTTCTTCTACAAAGTTACTTTTTGTTATGACAAGTTGTTTTTTGTTATGACATGTTACAGCAGCACAGTTTAATGCATTTTTCAGTGAAGGCCAATTCCTGGACAAGTCTGGCAGACTAGTGTGATACAGGATTAAAGAGGAGGTCAGGCCTAAAGAGAAAGAGACAGAGAGAGAGAGAGCAGTGTTTGACTGCAAGCTTTGCTGTGCTTGTTCTCCGTGTACCCCATTATCTCAGCTTGGGAAGTGAGCGCTTATCAAAATGAAAGATTGTTACAGTCCCTCGACTGTCGGCATCGTAATCACTTCAATCCATTCCCATCCGTGTTCGCGGATATGTTGACACGGTGAAACGGTGTGATGCATCGCACTGTATGACTAATTAGAACGAATTGATCCGTTTAAGCATGGTATCATTTCTGAACAAGCCCACTGGGAGTCTAAGCATTAGCCCAATCCAATGCCTCACTGCCTCTCTCTCTCTCTCTCTCTCTCTCTCAGATGCAATCTTCTTCCCTCTCTTTCTTTTTCTGCCTTCCAATTCCCTCTCAGCTACTCAACATGCAAACATTCTCCTTTTTCCTCAGCTGTGCCCTTTTACACTCTTCAAAAATAAAGGTTGCTAAAAGTTTCTTGGCATCAGTGTGTTGTCCTAGGAGAAAAAGGTATTGATATGGAGTAATTATTTCATATGGGGTTTTTTAAGGTCCTTACCAATTACATATCCCATTTACAACAATGGTTCTTTGAAGAAGCATCAATTTAAAAGATTGTTCTGTGGCATCGCTACAGAGAGCCCTTAGTGGTACCTGTTGGGTAACACTTATATACTTATGTACACTCTGTCTCTTCTTCCTCCACCACTCCCCTCCTCATCTCTCACACCATCCCTCCTTCATTCTGTAGCACACTCTGTCTTTTTTCTGTGCTGGAATGTGACTTGACAGTTTTTTCTCTCAGTGATGCATGCCTCTCCAGTGAGTTCAGGTGTCGCTATAATCACTTCTCAAGCACTTCATTGTCTGGGTCTGAGAATCAGCGAAAAGCTGCAGAATGTTCTGGCCAGTCAAAGAAACACAGAGGGCACTTGTATCCCTAGACACCTAACTGTGCATTTTTAATGCTTTGACTAAATTACACTTTCCTAGCTGCACATGCATATCGCTCTCTGTGTTCACTTCCTTCACTTTTTCCCTTTCGTTCTGCATTTTGGCCTTAGAAATGTGTGAGCGAGACAGAGTCCTCCCCTGAGAGTGAGGGGTATATGCAAGGCCTGCACTCATTACCAGTCATTTTCTGCATTCCTCACAGTGCCTTGATTGTATTAGGCGACTAATCTGTATTGTTACGCAGCTAAGTTAAGTCTTTTCCCCAAAGACGCCATGAACTTTGACTTTGAGTTGACTTAATCTGACCTCACACAAAGGCAAAGGCTTTATTTCCCAAGCACACCAAAGAGAGACACCTTCTGTTTGCACCTCAGGTCTGTTATTTCTCCCTTGATGTTCTTAAAAGATTTATCTGAAAGTACAAAACCTCCACCAGTCTGTGCTTGAGTAATTAGAGTGATTGCCATTCTGTGAATGTTGCTGTGAGCTCACTTTGCCGGGTAAAAAGAAACAACAGGCCGATTTTGCATGCAGGGTAGCTAATTAACATGTTGCATACTTACGTTGTTTTGCATCATGATGCTAGGCTCCATACAATCCAAGCCACCGGATTCAAGGCTGATTAGATCATCAATAACTTCATCCATTGGAAACTAAACGAAAACAGTAGTTACAGTGTACCGCTTGTCCTGTTGTCAACTTGCATTCTTTACACATGTCTTGTTTTTTCACTTAAACTTCAAAGGCTGACAGGCATTAAGTCAACTGAGAGTGGAGCAGTGAAAAGGGAGGGGCAGGCCACAGGCCTAAGCCGATAATGAGCATTCCATCACTTCCACAGAAGAAGTGTGGTAGTGGGGAAATTATTCGCTTGATCAGTGCTACAGGTTTGGAGTTATTGATGAGCAGTAAAGGGGAGGTATAAGGGTCTTATGAAGGTACTCACCTCACTGTCATGGCTGTTGGCGAGTGTAAGCAGAGTGACGGGGCTGCCGGGCGTGCTGCTGTCACTGACGGGTGGCATGTGTCCATTACGCATGATCGGCATGTTACCCAGGGCCTGGCCCGGGTGCGGGTGGGCCTGGCCTGCGAGCTTGCTGCCTAGGGTCAGGTACTGCTTGACCTGCTGGGCCTGGGCTTGGTGGATATGGTACTTAGTGTTCTCCAGGTGGTTTTGAACCTGAGGATTGAAACAGTCAGCGTCAGGTACGTGATGGCTGACCTTGAATAAGTAAGTAACATTTATAACCCTTTACATTTTGTCAATTGTTGAACAATAGTTCAAGTATCACATTCTTACATGAAGCTGTGACATCCATCCAAAAGTAGCACACAAAAAATCAAGTTCAAAAAACAAGGCTTGGAGTCTAGTAAACTTTCTAAGACAATCTTCAAAACACGTACTTCAACAGTAACCCGAAAAAATAGTAATAGTACAAAGGTTTCCTCCAAAACAGTAGTAATAAAAAAAAAAACGAAATCAGTCTGAAAGACCACACCCAGGTAGCTTCACTTTACAATGTGTCCATCAAGTAAAACATGTCCTTACACTGGAAACTCGGGCTCCGTCTCGCATCTTATAGTAGCTACAGTCGGTTAAGTGTGGCATTCTCAGAACCAGCGTGTCTTCTGCAGCTCAGAGGAGGACCTCTAGTAGTATCCCAGGTTATCTCAAGAGTTGATACGAAGTGACTGCCCCCTCTTATCCACCGCTGTCCTTATAAACTGGCTGGGTGCAATAAATGCCCCAATTAGTAGAGAGGGCAGGCTTGCCTTTTTATTGCCCAGTGTGGTATTCACCTCAAACAGAGGGCCACCAGAGTACTAATCTGGCTGGGTTTGATCACCATAGGATGCCTGTGTGTTGCCTATATCACTATTTCAGCAGGACCGCCCTATTCTGTTCGTGAAGCGGCCAGTCACAAACCAACCCCATGCGCCTCCCCCCCAACCTCCCATCCCACCCTCTGCCACTTCTGCTTCAGGGGCTCAGAGACAAACGCTGCTTGTTGTTGTGGTTTTTGAATAACCCAGGGCCCATTTCAGACAGAGCCCTCTGAGGGCCATTGTCCTCCAACTGCTCTCAAAAACTAACTGTCTTATCTTATTTTTAGTCCACAACACATCGTAAAGCTAAATATAGGACAGACCTATTCGCTTTTGGGGGGACCCAAATTGTCCCATTTTATCATCTTGTTGTCAGAGTTCATAAAGGGCCAACTGTGATGTTACACAATGGCATGCAAAGAGATTTTGGAAAAATCCAAAAATAAACTTTTATGGCTCGGTGGCTAAAAATACATTGATTGTCTGCCATGCTTATTTTTCACTAATGTGATGTGGCATTCTGAAAAACGAAAAAAGAAGTTACTGGTTTCATCCCCCAAACTTTTTTTTATCAGAAATATTTGTATAAAAAGTGACTTTGTCACGTCTCTCTTCATCCACACAGTGAGGGCAGGCGCAAACACAGACTTCCATGATTAAAGCTCTTTATTTAAACAAAGCAAACAAGCTCAATGGCTTGAAAACAAAACTCAAAACTAAAACGAAAGGACGGTAAGAGAATCCACAGCTACAGCTATCATGACGGTTGACCGACAACCCAGGTCGGTGACTAATGAACTTAAATACTTCAAACACTAAACCCACTAATAACAAAACACCAATCCTAACCTAAACACAACCCAGCTGTGACTAATAGACAATACACCATACACTTCAAAATAAAAGTACAAAACAAAACCTAAATACCAAACTTAAACAAGGGTGGCCTCTAGCAGCCACACACCATTACTGTTTCTAGCCCTGACAGACTTGAAGAATATTCTCTGATCAACATGAGTCATCCTTTCCCTCAGAGGTACACTCATGTATACATTAAGCCTTCAATTACTCAAAATAAATATGCATTTTCTGAAAAAAAACAGAATAACAAAACATACATGTCTAGTTGACTTGTGTACAGTCTGTTATCTGCTGGGCTTTCTGAAATAAATGTCCCTCATTTAATGTAAAATTACTTTTCTTAATAATAAATAATCTGAAAATGAATGGATTGGGGAAACTGTTCTGGCCACCACATGCCATATTTTCCCTCAAAATCATCCATGTTAAAACAAAGTACTTCACTTAACATAAATATATATTTCTGTAAACTTTAATAATAAACTTGTATGGCCAAATGGCTAAAATATATTGAGTGCCAAGCTCATTTTGCCTCATATGATGTGACAGTCAAAGATGTATTTTTTTCCCTAAATAACAGTTTATCAGAATTCTCTGCTATGTAAAGTGACTGATTACTCCTTTCTGGTCCCCACGATTTTTATTTCCAGCCATATTTAGACAAACCCCTTCAATGAATAAAAATTTTTACATGTCTGGAAAAAAATCCCTAAATTATTTTTATGGTGATTTGACTAAAATACAGCATATTGTCTGCCAGGCTGCCAAGCTTATTTTTGTCTCATATGACAGGACATTTGGAAATAATGTAATTTCAACCATGACTTTTCTTAGTCAGAATTCTTTCATATTGAAAGTATTGAAAGTGACAGGATTACACAACTCCCTGTTCAGAATGTTCTCTGACCACCACACATCGTATTTCTCTCAAATTTGAATATATACAAGAATGCCCCTAAATTAGTGAAATGAAATCAGATCTCATCCTCTGTGTTTATGGAAGTCCCATGACATCCATAGCCCAGCGATTACCTCAGCAGTACAGAATCAGATCTGAGTGCATATTCAGGAGGTCAGCACAACATAGCTTTCACTTAGTCAGAAGCAAAAGATCAGTCAGAGGCAAAAGAAGCAAAGCTCCTTTCATCAGCTTGCAGGATCTGTCAGAGTATTTTTTTCTCTTCTATCGGGCAAAGGTTACGAAGGTTATACAAGTCACAGTGTTTCCTGTGTCTCCAGTAAGCAGGCTCGTAAGGGCAAACAGCTTTTGTTTTTTTTCAACAGCACGTCCTTGGCTTACTTTTCCTCTCTCTACTGTAAATGCAGGAGACATGCTTATTAGTCAATCAGAGGCTGTAATTTGATTCAAGCTGTAATGGTTCTTCAGCCACTAATGCAGCCCGGACAATGGCACGCCTATGTGTGAAGACACACAGCCGTATTGAAAACAACAACAGGCCAAAGAGGATTTTCTGAAAGACTGATTTACAGAACTTTAGATAGTGAATAATGTGAACATTTTGAAGGGCTAGGACACATTTTGTAGCTGTTCATACTGGAACGGGTTGTACTTTTTTCTCCATAACTGTTCCTACTTACATGTTCTGCTTGTTCATAATACTTTTGTCATCTAATAAACAAAAGGATGATGATATTGAGAGGGCTGGAAATGGTCACGGAGATTTTGATTGGGGGGTGGTGTTGTTGGGTTTGGGTGGGGGGGGGGGTTTGGATGGTGGCTGCATTATTAAAATATGCCTTGTGATTTTTCATATTAACCAATATATGTGTGATTCTGGTGCGTTTCCAGCACTCAAAACATTATTATTGGTCTGAAAACTTGACTGAAGAGCACCATATACAACAGAAAGTCAATGGAGTTTCACTCCAACTAATAAACCAGCCTTTCATTAAGGAACAGTACAAGGACTTAAAACATGTTTGTAAAAACGACCAGTATTTCGATTAAAAAATTACATTGCTCAGGTATTGTGTCCTGACTTACTTAGCTAGCGGGCCAAAATAACCATTTCCCCTTTGGTTCTTGTAAATTTACAAATCTAACACAAAGTAAATGACTGACATTAGTAAGCTAGTTAGCTCATTATCTGTCATTACCTGTCCTTACCTGTCCTCTAACTAATATGTTAATTTGTCGCGGAAACAGAAAATTAGATTTTACTGAAATTTTCAACTGAACAAAATAATTAATTGCTTGTAGTGGACTAGTGGACTAGACACTGGCATGATACAGCTGAAGTCTGATGAATATAGAAGTGAACGACCACTTGTAGGATGACCACGTGGAGACAGAGTGGGAGGACCCTTCTGCATAGCAACTTTCTATTGGCCGAAGAAGCCGTGGGTTGGAATTGGGAGTGTTTTCAACACCACTGCAGTTTATGCACAGATATAGTGTAAAATAACCGTTTTTAAACCAGATTTCCTGAACCTTCCCCTGTATACTGAACATTTTTGAGATTTCTCTTGTCAGTCGTCCAAGTGTGTGATGTGGTCAGCATGTGGAGAAAGAAGAGTATGAAGTTTACTAAGACGTTGTGTTTGCTTTCCTAATTCCATACCAGCGCTGAGAGAACACAGGAGGTTTGGCTTCTATTAGAGGTGCAGCTGTAGCTTTATAACTTCATTTTGCCTATTGAACTCACTCAGATGAGGAATGCTACACTGGGTGTACACGCAATAAATCTGATAGGATAGAGTGTGCATGCACACACATACACATACACACACACATGCTTTCATAGATGTTATGCCACTGCTCTTAAAGTTCTTAGGCAACACCCGGCCAGTTTTAAAAAACTACAAGTAGCTTTTCATCACATTAAATTTTATGGTATCAATTTACTAAGCAAGTAGGTTGTAAAGTTACGAAATAGAGAGTAATGTGATGTTCTGCCTGGGCTGCATCTGCATCTCTGATGAGACCCATTTGACCAAAAAAGCTGGAATCTGTCTAAAAATAACCACACGTCTATGACACCTTAAACATATAAGTCAAGTCAGAGTAAACTGTGCAGCCTGTTCATTAACCTTTAAATACGAGGAAGAACATACTTCCCTTTAATTAATCTCAGCAGTATTACAGGAATGAATTTAACCCCACGGAAAATCATACAGCGTTACCTTGTTGAGCTGTAGATCCTAGAAATGTACATCCATTCATCAGGCTCTCAGACAGGCAGCAAGTGTGAAATGGAAGCAAATCTCTGCTGGGGATGAGCAGATGTTGCTCAATTCTGTTTCAGTCTTACCCAAGTTCTCGTTTCACTTCAGAAAAGGTCAAGTTATGAAACACTGGGGTGGGTGATTAGTGCTAACTGTAGAAATCATGGACAAAACCCTTTACACCCACAAACCATTCCCAACCTCATCCTCTCAGACTGATTGCACTTTTATGGTAAGTCAGATTGAATCAGCTGAATCTGTTTGTTTCTTATGGACATTGATGTTCTACCCTCCACAGCTGATGTGTGAGCTGTGTTGAGGGTGCTATCTGAGAGACACACACTCAGTTGTTGCACCACAAAGCTTTCTAAAGGGAAGAGAAAGTAAAAGCAGGAATAACTGAAATTTCTGAAATCTACTGAGCATTAAGAGTATTCCTCTTCCTTTACAAAGCCATGTCTTGTTTTGGGATGACTATGCAGAATGCAATTTGGTTTAGACGGGCATTTGTCTGTCTGCGGACGTTTCTCCATATTATTTCAGATGTGTTGCATCAGAGCATTCTATCCTGTGTGGTTGTGTATATGGTAATGTATAGGGCCATTATCAGTTAGCATTGCAGTATATATATAAATATAAAGAGTAAGAGGTTATACAACCGGGTGCTTTATACTGTACACAGCTGCAGAGAGCTAAATATATAGTGTAGCCATTTGTTTCTAAAGAATTCCACCTCACATTTCAGTAGTTTATAAGTTCTGCAAGCACACCTCCCGTATACAGACACACACACACACACACACACACACTCAGATGTTCATGCACCTTTCTCATCATCCAAAAAATTGCGCCTTGTGATGATATTAAATTGCGATTTCAAGTTTCAGTACCAGATTTCTCTTTCGCTCTTTTCCTCTCTCTCTCTGTCTCTCTCTCTGTACCCACAGCCACCTACCGGTAGTAGCTGGACCTCAGTGAGGGAGATGACTTTCACCACACAGCAGCGGCTCATGGCTCCAGCAAAAGTTTGTGCAAAAATGCAAGCAGTCCCGAAAAAACACAGAGACACCAGCTCCCTTTGCACTGAAACCTCAAAAGAGCTGCTGTGAGTCAGTCCAGTGTGTATGTGTGCATGGGAAGAAGAAGGATGTGTGTGTGTGTGTGTGTGTGTGTGTGTTTTCCTGACCTGTGTATGTTGAAAACCAGGCCCAAAGAGGAAAACATGACACATCAGCGTGCTCAGCAGCACGGCTTCCTCTGAGGAGCTTCACTCTAACACGGGCCATCAGCCAAAGGCCTGACGGAGGCACAATTTCAGGTGAATGAGGACAGGCCGGGTGGACAGAAGTGTGTGTGTGTGTGTTCCTGGTTCTTTCCTTTCTGCTGGTACACAGATTCTTACTCAGCAAATTCCACTTGCAGGTTATCTCCCCTCTACACACACTTGTACTGAAATACACTCACATGTCGTATTTCTACTATATCCAACTGCACATATGCTATATTCTGTGTATTACAAGGTCACATACATACACACACTCAGGCCAAAGATTGCAGCCGCAGCACATGGAAGTGAGTAGATTTGCAGTGGTCTGGCAGAAAATCAGGTTCACACACTTAACCCCAAGAGTACTTAGGCTGGTTTTGCACTAATGTGATTTATAACACCGTGTGACACACTGTTATCTATGAATGTGAACAGAAATGGAGAAATATAAAGGCTTCAATATGACAGCAACTCCCATAAAACAGTGGCTCTTCAAGAGCTCTTTAGTAAAGGCTCCAGCTATGTGTGACACTCACAGAACCTGATGTAAACATGTTGCATTTGGCTTTATAAAAAAAAACGAATAGTAAAAAAGGTTCAGTACAGCATCAAAAAGGTTTATTGTTACAAGTAAAAAAAAAACTTTTTTGGTACCATCTAGATCCCTCGTATCCAAGAGTATATTACCAGGTTTTTCTCATTCTAATGTCCTACTGCTGTTCATTGTGGTTGTTTTCACACTTGGTCCGTTTCAGCCCTTAAAGCGAACTCAGACCAATTAGTCAGCATTTTTTGCGTATATGTGAACATGCCAAACGAACTCAGACCCCTCTGAAACGAACCGAACTGTTCAGTTCGGTTCGCTTCGAGTCCGTGGCACGGTTCGGTTAACTTGCACGTTTTGAACACAAATCGCTCCGGGTTCGCTTCGACTGTTTTCACCCTGTAGGCTTTTCGTAGGTAGATCACGAGGTAAACCATACATGTCTATGCGGGCGACAACCGAAAATAAAGAAAAAACTAAAAAATACGAATAAACGAATAAATGATCTTAAAAAATAAAAAAACAATAAATACATAAATAAAGGGACTTAGAGATTCTTGTCAAGATCGAGTTTCTCTACGAAGCTGCTCAGACTCAAAGCTTTCTTGCTCTCCATCAGCTGAAGAATGATGAAGAAGCTGAAGAACGATGATAGCAGAGATCTTTGTGGAAAACGTAGAAGTTTGGTAGAGCTTTTAACCATCTACTTAAGAATGGTGAATGTGAAGG
>JBBPCX010000135.1:24224111-24239016 GCA_037974365.1 Hydrocynus forskahlii | reverse complement strand
ACACACACACACACACACACACACACACACACACACACACACATATATATATATATATATATATATATATAAACACAAACACACACTCACCACACACACATGTATAAGCTACTGATGAGTTTGTATGCTTGTAGCAAGATGCGCAGGAACCTAGTCCAGCCAGTCATGCCAGTCATTTCAGAAGAGATGCAGTTACGACTCTAATGTGATTTTTGCTAAATTAATTAAGCTGTCCGGGCCGACAAGGGCAGCCATTCACAGACACACCTTATAGGAATGCGACCAAATCTTTCTTCTTTTCCCATCCAGCAACCTTCTGCACAGCCAGATCTAATTGTGGGGCCGGTAAAGGCATGCTGGTGGTCAAAAAGGGGCTCTTATGTACTGAGTGTAAGAAGAAGTGTGTAAAAGCTAGTTACATTTATTCCATTACAGGCATTTAAGTAACATTTTGAACAGCTTGTATCTCTGTTGGTAATTTAGAATGATACAACTTTTACTTCTGCTAAAGTTTATTTGTGAGGAAAGTCATTTTTACAACCTTTTACTCACTTCCAGCTCCAGGGAGTTACTGGTTCTGTTTTTGAGATTGATTTCATTCTGTTCTGTTCAGCACCTGGACTACTTTGCTCATGCCTCTTGCTATGAAATGTTAAGATTTTATTTTAAATCAAAAGTATCCCCAAAAGAGAGGCACAGAGCTTGTCAACCTTCAGTTCCTTTTCTGATAGATGCTGGATGTACAAAACGTTCCACTCTATAGAACCTCCACATTATTTAGAAATTGTTCTTCATATTCAGCCATCTCATTTGCAAACATCTATACATCTATCCATGCATATATCCATCCATCCATCCATTCATCCATCCATCCATGCAGGCAGCCAGCCAGTCATCAGTCCATCTTCTCAGTAGCTTATCCTAACCATGGTCATGCTGGGTGCTGGAGCCTATCCTGGCACTCAGTGGCTGAAATTTACAAACACTGTACTCCAAAAGGTCACCTAGTGAGTCATGCAAGGAAAGGCGCTTTAAGTGGTTCTTCTACAGCATTGCTGCAGAAGAGTGTTGAATCTGGATTAGGCTACATATAGCACAAAAAACTCTGCACTGAGTATAAGAAGTACAAGAGTACTAGAGTTTTTGTTGTTGTTGTTGTTGTTGTATGACTCAATAGAATTCAGTTAAAATGTCTTTAGCGGAAGTAGGTTGTCACATGCAAATTTAAGGTCATGACATCAAATATTATCTGACACTATGTTATGTTAACCACTGTAATCTGTCATAACAGTTTATGACAGCATGTGACATCAGCCATGGTATGTTTATGGTATGGTTAATTCAGTGTTATGTAGCAGGGCTGACGGAAGTGTTACACTTTCTCTGAGAGTGGTTGCTCACTTCATATCCATTCTGACTTTCCTTGTAAAGATCACCCCTCCAAAGCAAAAGTGACTGGTTTGTGTCATATGACTTCCCTTCACACACCAGCATTCTGAACCCGCAGTGCAGGGCCTTGTGGGTAAACTGTGCTTTTGAAAAAGGTACTCTATCTGGGCTCAGTTAATCACTGGTTTGTAACAGTGAAAAATGGACTGGCCTGGTCTGGGCTTCTTAAGCTGATATGGGGAAATTTAGTACAGTCAAAATGAATGTGGATGTCAAGGCTTACCACAGAACAAAAAAGAGCAGTGGGACTTCCACCTTTTATGATATTGCATTCCTGATCCTTATATGAAGCAACGTCATATATGGCCAAGAGCAGTCCTTAAAAATTAATTCAATATAATTTAACGATTGTACCCTCCAGAATTATTAAGATTCTTGCTAAAGATGATTGAAAAAACGTTAAAACAATTCGTTATTTTAATATTTTCATGAAAAAAGAAAACAACTACCATTATTTGCGGGAAGTGCTGTCCAAGAATGAAGCAATCACTCATGGAAAATGAAAGTAAAATCACTTTTCACAGTTATTGGCAATTAATGAATTTAAAATTTAATGAATTTAAAATTTAATGAATTTAAAATGTTTCACAGGGGCATAGACATCAGGTGACACAGGGCCCAAATCCTCTAGATCACCATGGGTAAGATTCAAAAAGTGGGTAGGAAAATACCTACTCAGTTTAAAAGCCATATTTAAACCATATTTAAAGTCCAAATCAATCCTATCATGAACCAGCCTGAAAGAGGACACAAGGCAATCTTCTCAGTAGCCACAATGAAGAGGATGGTCAGAGAAGACGAAATCCACAGTTTCAGAACCACATAGTTTGGTAGCATCTTGGGGTCACTAAATCCAAACCAGACACTGTCGGCCAAAGTGGCTTTAACAAATTACAAAATGGGAGGCGAATCATTACATTTACAAAACAAGATTTATTATGTGCTCACCTGTGACTTTTTTCTTCTAGTAATGAACTCAGTTTATTTATTTGTTTGTTTGTTTATTTATTTATTTGCTGAGTAAAAAATTTTCATCAGCCTCGTTCACTCTGTGTGAACTTGTCCCACAACAGAACTGTGTTACTGTGTGGCACTGTATGACTTGCCCCACAACGGAAGTACAGCCTGCATTTAAGGCCTATCAGAAAGTATGTGTGAACTCTGAAAACACTTAGGCCTTATTAATGGCCCAGACTGTTTTATTTTAAGAACTGCAGAGCTTGTAGGTCATCATTGTCGGGTGAGATGTGTATGTAAGATAGCAGACGACAATAAGTGCATTTTTTTCCAAATGTCAGGAAAGATTAAATAAGAGGAAGAGATCGGCCTTTCAAAACCAGACTGTTGGCTTGTCCGATTTGAAATGCCTAGTGGACACGCCTGAAAGTTGATTTAGTGCTGGTGTTAAATGATGTCAGCTCAGTCCTTAAACATATATATTTGTTATACACTACCAGTCAAATGAATTTGCACACATCCTATTAACTGGTTGTGTGGTGATGCAGAGTCCAATTCTAGGCTAACTTTAAATGCATTCATTAACTGTTTCATCCCTATGGCTGTCACCTAATAGCTCACTTAAAATCTGACACTTGTCTGGTGATCCGTATTGCAATAATAATTGTAAAAAATAATATTAGGTGGCTTTTTGTAGGTCAGCAGTGATGAAGAAAAAACTATGACATTTTATAAGGTACTCAAATGTTGAGCATTCTGTAAATGTATTTGTTATCAAAGAAAATTGAGTGTGTATACATTATCCATAAAAATAAAACAAATATATTAATATAAGAAATTAAAAGACATTAATGTTAATAACTTATATAAAATGAACACACACTATATATTAACACACACTGACCATCCACAATATTAAAGTGAAGAACACTTTTCTCTCATTACTATGGCACCTGTCAAGTGCTGGGATATATTAAGCAGTCAGTAAACAATCAGCTATTGAAGTTGATGTGCTGGAAGCAGGAAAATGGGTGAATGTAAGAATCTGAGTGACTTTGACAAGGGCCATATTGTGAAGGCTAGATGATTCAGAGCATCTGCAGCAGGTTATACGGGGACTTTCTGGTATGCAGTGGTCAGTACCTACCAAAAGTGGTCAGAAAAGGACAACCGGTGAACAGCGACAGAGTCATGGGCCCCTCAAGACGTCTGTGTGGAGATCCTACACTTCTGACCCACAAAAGAGTTAATGTAGCACAATTTGCTGTAAAAGTTCACGCTGGCTACGATAGAAAGGTGTCAGAACACACAGTGCATTACAGCTTGCTCTGTCAAAGGCTGTGCAGCCACAGACCAGTCAGAGAGCCCATGCTGACCATATCCATGTCGAAAGGCACCTTCAATACACATATGAGCATCCAAACTGGAGCATGAAGCAGAGGAAGCCTTGTCTGATGAATCATGTTTTCTTTCATAGCATGTGGATGACCAGGAGCCATATTCAAGATGACTGACAGTGGCACACAACATCTTGTTTTAGGATTAAGTTTCACTTTCAAGCCAAAGCTTTCCTCCAGCCCTCAGTCTAGAGTGGAGTAAAATATATTTAACTATTTTCTGGTGCACCGAAAGTGCATTTGTGGGCTAAATTTGCAAACCACTGTTCAAAAGCTTTTGTTGGACATATGTTCATTACAGCTGTAATTTAATTGCGGGAAATTAAATAATGCAATAGCCATTTAATGAGAACTAAGCAGAAAATTAGATCAACTTTGACCCACCCGAACTAATAATACATGGTTTGGGTTAGGACAAAGGACTGCTTGTGCAGTGGACTCCATGTCTGTGCCATTTGAATAAGCATGCGTTCCTATATGTGTGCGTGTGTGTGTGTGTGTCTGAGTGTGTGTATAATAACTGGTGGAGCAACTGTCTACACAGGATCCATGTGCTTTGTAGTACACACACACACACACACACACACACACACACACGCACTGAGATGAGAAGGCTGTGTGTGTTTTGGGTCGCGTGACTGTCTTGTTCTGAGGTCATAGTGGACTTTTTTTTTTAAGCACAAATCAGCTACGCTACACTTCATTTACAGTGACACTGCATTCACAGTTAACAAGTCTCTCTGTATGTCCATCAGTTTTGTCTATAACACGGAACAAAATAATATGTTACAGTAATGTCATAACTTTATTAGTATAACAGGTTAGTTTGTTGTAACCATATTACAGTTACTGATTTACGTTGTTATAGTGTTACTCACATGTCTCTTAGAAAACAACATGAATTAGGTGTGATGCATTTGTAACCATGCCTTCAGTTATTTTGGCAGTACGTTTGAAGAATTGTCTTGAAGAATCATCCATCATCTCCTGTTTCTTGTCTGATAAGATTAAAGTCTTCTCTAATAGCTCGATTCAGGTTTCCTTTTATAAAGTGTGATACACCAGCATCCATGATAATCAAGGTGAACCCACCTCCATGCTTCACTGTGGATATGATGTTCTTGGGATCATACTCAACACTTCCTCTCCAAAGAGTTCATTTTCTTACATCCAAAGAGAATTTTGTGTTAGGTGTATGAACGGACATTATATATAATTTATACTTATATATATGAATTGTGAATATGAGCAGTCACCTTGAAGAGCAGTTAATCAAATCACCTAATCCTTTTAATAAGCAACTGATGTACAAAGATCTTAATGAAGATCTCCATGGACATAGATCTCCATTATTTAAGGACAGAGGCATCTATTTCTGCAGATTCATTTCAAGTTTTCAAGTACACTTACAAAAATAGTGTGCAAACTCTTTTTCGAGGTCACATAATTGTACCATATTCCATTGCAGTTACATTTCTTAGGATGCATTCGCTTTTTAGACCCTGTCTAAACACCAGGCTAAATATATATATATATATATATTGTTTTTATATAAGAAAAAAATCTAAAAGTACTTTTGCACTAGGAAATTGAATTCAGTGTTGGATTATGTTGGACCATGTTGTGCCGTAGAAGGAATATCAATATTGTTTGTATCTTTGGGGGCTAAAATTTACCTGGACAGTGAGCATTTTTTTCTGACAGTGCAGCATTAGTCAAACATATAATTGCAACCAAGCATTACTATGTTATTCAGAGCGAAGGTAGAGACAGGGGCACGGTGTTTAATGGTATTAACTGTGACTAGCTATTTCTGTCTTAATGAAGCACTGCAAGGACAATTGGTTTTCCATTGTATTTTCCACTGGGTCCTGATGTGTGTGGGCTTTAGAGAGTAACGTAGTAAAGTAATTGGTGATGAGGTTACTATTTCAGGAAATTAGAAAAGTAATGCCATTACAATTTCAGAAAAGAAATTAGACTGTTTTTAGCAACTCCCCAAACACTGCTGAACACACACACACACACACACACACACACACACACACACACACACACACACACACACACAGAAAAAGAGTGTGTCTGTATAAAATACTGTGCAAAATATCTTAGACACCTACGAAAATAAAAACTCTTTAGATAAGCAGTGAGTGTTAATTACTGAAAGTGTAACCATTCTGTCATTACATTACATTAATATTACTAAATATACTAAGTAAAACTAAAAAAGAATAAAGTAAGATAGCATTGTACAGTAAACAGTGATTTTATATTAAATACATCAGTGTGTTCTTTGTGGAAGTCCAGTAATACTTGTAGTTTTCATCAGAAACCTGGGTTGACTCGATCAGTCTCTCATTAAATTAAATCAGGAGCTGCTGATGGAGTTTCACAAATCCAAACAACGGTTGGAGGAACCGAAGAGGAATCTGGAACCGAACCTGTGTTCTCCTCACCAGCTCACAAAATATCGACTACTTTTACAAACAAAACAAATCTTGATATTTTTCCTGCTTTCTTGTTTGTTTGCATATATTCTAATGTTAACTTTGCTAGCAGAAAGACACTTTATCACACACTGAGAAAAATGGCTTTAAACAATTTGCATAGGTGTCTAAGACTTTTGTAAAGTGCTGTACAATTCTTGTCACTCCACACCTATTGTATCACCACTCTCTTGTCACCACATGGTTCTACAACTAAACTCTACAACTGAACTCCACTGAGTACTGAACACTAAGCACATTAACATCTGAAACTGTCAGCACATTAACAAAAAGAAAAATCAGTTGATTCACTCTTGATTATTCTATAAATACTCAATTGCATTGTGTTCTGCATAATGTTTGAAGCGTAGATAATGCCCAAACGGGGCCTGAACTTTATGAAACCTTCTCTGGCTTTCATGCTACTTAACCCCTGCCGTTATGGCTAGTAATTTTTCTTCAAAGATCTTTCAAAGATTAATACATTGATTGTCCAATCCACTTTTGAAATTGAATCACTGTAATTTCCCTACTACAGAGGACCCACGTTCCACTTTCCACCCAGTTCCTTCACTCTTAATTGATTAATCAGCCAGGCCTGAGTTTCATTTGAAAGTGTGGTGAAAGATGCCAGGACTGGCTCTCATGCACTGCTATGAAAGAGCGGCGTTGTCTGGCTGGCCTGGGCCTGGGTCTCCTTCTGCACTCTCTCATACTCCTGCTCACATCTGTCTCACTGCAAACCTCTTCTGATTTGGAGCACATCAGATAATACTGCGTTCTCTGAGTGTGCAGAGATAAGCTGGAAAGATCTTTATGTTTAAATGGTTGCAGGTGTATAAGAGTGAGTCCTCAGTAAATCTATTACTCTGTAGTTTTTCCCATTGTAATCAAATTTGTGATACTAATGACAATTCTCACATTTGGAGAAAAAGTCAGATTTGCTGGGCCAACTGTATGCCATGCATATATCATAAAAAAGTATCTCCAAAACAGTAACTACATTCACGTCTAAGTGAATGTAAAGCATTTTTACTCCAAGCACTACTGGTGCATTTTTATTGGTTCATTCAGTGTTAAAGTCAAGTTTCACACAATGTTCAAGTCAGTTCCTATGTGCAAATGAAGGAGAAAAAACATAAAAAATATGGAGATACAGTTTTCTTTGTAACAGAATGATATGTCAATTAATACATTTTCTATTAGTAATCGCTGTGTGCATCTTAAACTAACTTTTATTTACTCAAAATCTGCATGACTCTAAATCTAAAAATTAATTTGGTGGGATAGCAGAACTGAAAAAGAAGGGTGAAATTCTGGCACACTTTATCTTTCAATGCACATAAAAGGTACAAAATTGTAATTACTTTAAAAAAATAATAAATATTATTTTTCTCTTTTTAATCCATTTAGGGGACATAAAACTGCTATAACTGAAGAACCATTTAACATACAACCTATACTGCTTTTTGTAAATACTAACAGCTGAAACTTCAGGAACCTGAGGGTTTTTTTTTTATTTCCTTTTTTGAGACGTTTCATGTTCTTTAACATTACTTAATAATTAAGTACAATTCAACTTTTCCTTCACCTCAAACACAAGACCCTTTCTAAATCTAAATTTAACCTCAATTCTACACCTAAGGCTAACCCTAAGTCTATACACACCACCAGGGCTGATTTTCTCAAGGCTCAAAGATGATTCTGAATACTCTCGCTATCAATTACGATGACACTAAGATGCTTTTGGAAAAAAACTGGCCCTTGTATCTTAGCCATTACAGCATTTAAAGATAAGCTGTAGTAAAGTCTGATCATTATTTGTAAAGTGTGATCTATTATGTCCTGCAGTGCAACTCCATATGTTGCAACAGCGTCTGTTCAGAAATGACTTTTTATTCCCAGGACGCAGATGTCAGTTGGAGGGAATCCGACATTCCTGGGAGGCTTTCACTCTTCAGCTGTATTCGTCCACTCCTCTATAGCTGTTTACTCTGAGCTCTGCACCTGCATGGAGCTAACGTGATGTGACACCTCTCTTTTCATCACCACGGGATGCTCCTCAGACCAAAGGCCTGCTTTAAGACCTATTACCTGACATGGCTGCCTCAGGTATGGGAAGTTTACAAAGTTAAGTCTGATCACGATCCAAATTGTGGTGGGAACCTGTGTGCTGAAGTATTTAAAGCTTGTAACCAATGGTTGGGTATTTTACTCCAATCACATGTTGCCTGGTTGTTCTCGTAGGCTCCAGCAATTGAGTTAAGCATGTATAAGTTGGAGTTATGAGCATAAGTTGCACGTGATGCCCTGGGCCAGGTCTTGAATTGTGCTCTTTGACATCAGAGCCATTCACAGGCCCTGTCTCTGAGAACAGATACAGTGAACAGCTGACAGTGTCCGCAAGAAGGAATGTGCTGTGTACACACACACTGTTATTAACGCACAAACACTCTCTTTTACAAGAAAAACAACACAGCCCAAGTTGTGATTCATATTTAACTAGCTGAGTGGAATGTACCTCTTGCATCTCAGTGCTAATTGACTTGATGTGACCATAAAAATTATTAAACAAGCAGACATTGAGCTCTTTCCTCAGACAGGATGAGCTAAAGGGCAGTTCGAGGTACAATACCGAATGCTACTTTATATCCAGAAGTTTGTTTTGTATGTAGCATGTCACATGAGAATAGTTTTCACTTAAGTAGAATGGTGGATTTTACCAGACTGAAATATAAAACCTGCGAGAATATTTATATGAATCTTTAACATTTATTGTAAATCTCATCACTATTAGTGCAATTATCATGATCAAGGTTACAAAAAAATGTCAGCTACCCGGATTGTCGGCCCACTATTTAATGACCTATCGCTGACTTTGACCTTGTTCACCCCCTCGTGCTAATGGGCTATGACACTAAGGCAAAATTGACCATACCAGGTTAAATTTACAGGCATTTAAAATTGAGCACATATTCAAATTTTTTTTTTTTGCACCAATTTGGTAGTATTTGAGCAATGGAAAAATGAGTATCTTATCTTACGTATCATTATTTTTGTTTGGTCTTAAGTCATCAAATAAGAGTTAGCTATTTTAAAGGCAGAAGGAATATAAACCCCATAGTTTCAGTTTGTCCTTTTTGAGTTCCCATCATAACTCAAACATGCTTGAGAAGTTATGTAATGATGGGTTTTTGTCTGTACAGAACGTAGCAACAAATAGAAAATTGGCCTAAAAGACACCTCTGAAGCAAAGCTTAAAGACCAGGCTGACTTACCTGGCCGTACCAGCTATATTCCAGCATTTTGACCAGAGTGACTTCTAGAAAAGTAGTTTGGAAAAAGGGACAGCCTCACACTCTACTGGGACAACAGTATCGCTCGCAACTTCCCTCCAGCCTGTCGGCAAGTCTACGGGTACCACTACACCATCAGCTCTACACACACACACACACACATTCCCACACACACATACGGCCTTGTTGAAGTTTTGCACTCCTAAGCTTATGACCTGTTGATAATGAACCTGAACCCATTATTTTGAGTCAATGAATTGAAAGAAATAGGGCAAGGAATGAAAACCACAGGGCCAATTACTGGAATTCTTTGATGTGTAACTCGCTCTCACTCACCCAAACCGCTCTGCTCCTTTTGTCTTTATCCTCTCTGTTATTCATTAATTATTCTGGTCGGGGTCAGAGGTGAGTTGCCTAATTGTGCAGACGGTCTAACTTTGAGGATGGTGGGGATTCGCCTAGTGCTGACACTCTCCCTAGCTGTGCTCAGCCACCTTGAATTATGCCAATTAATCCAATTCTTTGATTCCCCCCCCCACCTTCTTTTCTCTTTCTTGTTCATTCTGACTCTTTCTCACTCTCTCTTATACTTCATAATCTCTTCCACGGAGAGTTGTGTTGGGGGTCCTGAACTGGTTAGGGGGTTTGATGTGAACTGGAGAGGAGCTGACATGAGGAGCAATGAGGTGGTGCCTGGCTTAGTGTACCCTTTTCCTGATGTCACAGATGCCCAAATTAAACCAAGCATTAAGATTGTTCATCAGTCTTAAGAAATAATAGCTGGCTCTTAAAGGGTCTTCGGTGTAGTTGCAGGGCCCTGGATGCTTGAAAAATCCTTTTTGCCTTTTAAGTGGTTTTGGGCATTCTGGTGCACATACGAAACACACGAATGAAGAACATATACAGTGCTGACAGTTCTTGACAGACCTCTTGACGATTCAGTAGCGAGAGATCAAATCCAAAAGTTTGTTCAAAATTTCTTCATACAGCACCAAATCACTGTAGAGAACCTCGAAACTGCAGTATTCCCTCTATGGCATTACATTGCAGCACCATTAAATGAGTTATTGTTTTGTTCCTTTAGTTCAGTAATCTTATCTGCAATGGGCTGCTGGGGTTTTAGACTTTTATTCCAACAAAGTAGGAACATACACAACCACTTGTCTGAAGACTAAGACCAGTTAAATAAATAAATGGGATCACGTGTCCCCCTGCTTGTTTGGAATAAAACCCTGCAGCCACACCAACCACCTGCGGATAAGACTGCACACCCATGCTTTCGTTATGATACCTTAACTTCAGTTCCTTCAGTAACTTCCTTAAGTTCCAGGTTCTTTAGGCACCCTAACAAGATTCTTGAAAATTCCTTTAGAGACAATGTTTGAATACAGTATAAAACAATCATGACTCAAAGAATGTATAAAGAGCACTTAAACGATCTTTTGAAGTGGCTCTTTTTCTGTGTGCCATTCTAATTATGCCACTGTTGCCACCACAAAGTTATGAGGGTCAGAAGTTATCACAATAAAAGGTGCCAGGAAGCATGATGCTATAGAATAACCATTATTAGTTCCTTAAAAAAACGTTCATGTAAAAGATATGTGAATAACACATAATGGCATTACATATTCTTTAGATCTTTGAATGGTTCTTCACACTCAAACATCTAATTAACACAAATGGTTCTTTAACGAATTAAAATGGTTCTTTTATTGTATCACTCTATATACACTTTTTAGGTGTATGTAGAATCCTTTTTGAAATAAATATTCTTTTAATATGTCCCTTACCATAATGTATTTAAAGGACCATGAATCAGTTTCACAGTCCCATGAAACCCAGAATAATTCAATGTATGTTTCTCTGTCTGTGCTACTATCAGAACACGACCAAGAAATCCAGGTATCCCATAGCAGCTTAACACATATTTGACCCCAGTTAATCTCCCCCAGCCTGGGGGCATGTTACTGTCTTTCCCTACCACTTCTTTCCCAGGGCACACAACTTAGCACCACAGGGCCATTTCACAGCGTGAACCATTTACATGCACCTATTAGCAACACTTCACCCTCATTATGGCACAGAAGAACTTCCCCTTACATAATTTAGGTTTAATATATGCAGATCCCTCTGTTGCATGACAGGTCAGAACAGATAATGGACTGTCTGTTTTTCAGGATTGTGGGATGACCCTGTGCTCTTGGCTGTAAATGAATTAAGTAGTAATAAATCACAATGAATCACAATCGTAATTCAAAAGGTGTCAATAATGTTGTAGGTACATGTAAAATTATTCTTTTTTGATGATACTACGATTGTAGCACGCCTTGACAAGCAGTGATCAAATCTTAGGTGGATAACTGACTAGAATGAATATAAATAGGTAATTAAAGTGTTAATATGACCAGTGATTCCAAACTTTTTAATGGTCGTGTATGTCACTCTAGTTTAAAGATCAGGATGTCTACTGGATAAAAATGAAATAATATTACAAGCATTAACCCACATCATGAACCACAGGGGTGGAGTGTTTAAAACTAACTGCTTTCATCTACTGCTCAGCTCTGGGAGAAACACCAGTCCATGATACACTGCTCTTACCATGAGCTTTAATCACTTGAAATTCAACAAAATTCTGGTCAAACCAAACCAGACCCAACTCATACACAGTTTTGACTCCAAGCCTGACCAGATCCTTTCAAAATTCTGACCAAAACTGACCATACATGTATAGTGTTGACATAATTACATTTGTTAAGGCAGAATTACATCTTAAATTTTGGACAGCTGATTATTCAATGATAGTTTATTATTTTAGATTATTTTATTTATCCATGATCCATGACACCAGTTGTTGTTGCTAGAGGTTTGTTACCTAACCACATGCAAGACTGGGGTTGGGTTGGGCTTGAATGTACTTTCTTATTAGATGTTTTTCACACTTGCATATGTTCTCCTTCTTTTGCACACACTCTCTCTCTGTAATTTCTCTCTTTTTCAAAATATTAGCTGCATTTTGAATGGCTCCAGAGTTTAAGGAGTTGGTGGACGTGCCCATCAGTGAAATCATGGATGATGAGAGGGATTTGCTAGTTTGATAGAATGGTCACTTTCCTCTTGTTAAGTTCGACCAAAGTTTAGAATGGTGAAGAGCATGTATGCTGTTCTCTGCCAGGTATAGCCAGTAAATCCACAAAAAGTACAATTTTAAAAAACACTGTGAGAGTTTTACAGAAAATGTCCCAGCAAGACATTTTCATTTCAGGTCAAGCACCTCAGGTGATGCTATCCTGTCCAGTTTGATTCAATATGTTAGGTAATGACTGGTCAGCTTGGGTCAGTTTTGGACAGAATTTCTCAGGTGGGTCAGGTTCAGACTGAAAACAAGATGTTGCATGTCAGGTTGGGTCAAGTTAGGCACAGCTGCATTCATGTTCAAATCAAAATTTTAGGCTCATTTAAAACACTTGCAGGAAGGGCTGATCTCCGGTTCAGACAGATATTTCGAGCTCTACATTGTATAATTTTGAATGTATTTTTGAATGTATCATTTTTGGATCATTTTTTGAGTCATCCATTTGTTGAAAGGATGTCACACATTTCTGAAAGTATAAGTTGGAAAGCAATAGACACTTTACTCCTAAGGACTCAATTCTTTACACAGTAGTCGTGGCACATCAAAGTACTGCTCCTAAGCAGGAAATCCTCCTCTCCCCCTCCTATCACAAGCCTGCCAGGTCAGTGTCTGAATACACTCTCAGTGCCATCAGATGATATGTCAGATAAAATAGACATATCAGCCTAGAGCTTCATGGCAAATTATCTTCACAGGAACACGCTGCATCCTGGCTGAAGGCCTAATTACTGTGAAGGGGCCGTGTGGAAGACATTCCGGCTAAAGAGGCTGAAAAGACCCCTGTGACACGCTGCATTAAAACCCACAGTGGCCCAGTGTGAGACAAATTTTTTCTCGCTTTATATACACACACACACACACCCCATCACATGCTAATGAGAGGCCAAAAGGTCAGGACAGGAGTACTTTAAAGACTGGGCACAGACAAACTCATTGGGTGATGATGCATCTTCTTAAAGTGATGAAGTCAGACTTCAAGATGGCTGCTACTACTGTTACTAGTTACGCTACTTTTTAGTTTGTACATAAGAGAGTGTTGTACTGTTTAAGAAAAAACATAAGCATGTATATTTGGGATTACTTAACCACTCAACACAGTTTGAGGCAAAGGGAGTGATGGTTTAGGCATGCAGTTTTCATTATGCTAACTGGTGGCTCTACGCTTTCATGACTTGTTAGTAGTATTAGCCAAGTACCTTACAGCAAAGCTAAACAGTCAAACTTACCAAGCAGGCAGACTGACTACATTAGGTATAGGGAGAAAATTGTGTACCCGTTTTCTCCAATTATCACTTTAAAATCTGAATCAGAATCAGAATCAGAAAACTTTATTGATCCCGGAGGAAACTGCTTAAATAGTGTATACTACTTAAATAGTGTATACTAGTTAGGCATAACATTCCAGCATTGTCTCTTAGGCCTCGTTTACAGTCAATTAAACGTGACCCAATTCCGATTTTTTACTCATATGTGACACAGATCGGATCTGTTCCATGACAACGTAAACAGGAAAAAAACGCATGCATTTGGATATTTTGAGATCGGTTTCAGGCCTCGTTCATATGTGGAAATAAATCAGATATAAATCAGATATGTGCCAATGCGACTGTCATGTAAACAGGCAGATCGGATTTTCCTAGGCATTGAATTCTGTATGTCATTAACTGCGACAATTGAGTACTTCATCGCGGTTTAATGACGTTGTGTGGGAAGTATATGTGGAAGCGCGCAAACATGGAGGAAGTCGCTGACTATCAGGCACTCTGATGCGCTGCTGATCCCAAACAGATGCACAGAAAGTTGGCTTGCTCATTCTAAAATTTCGGACCCACTGCTCAATATGCACAATATTCTCCCACCAATCCTGAGATCTCTCACACACCCAGACGTTCCTCTGAATGGTCGAGGCCATAACAACTGAAGCATATGCGCAGGCTGCAATAGTCGCCCTTTTCCTTCCTCTCCGCATCAAAATCATGGTGTTATTTGGCGAATTTTGCATATATCGCAGAGCTAGCATTAAGTATTTTTCGCATTCGTCTATCTTGGCTACTGTGTGGTATAACAACCCCCCTTTGCTATAGTAAGTGTAAACAAGCGAATCGGATATGGGTCACAATAAAAAAAAACATGTAAACAGAAGGTAAAAAAAATCGGATATAGGCAGCAAATCACCATATA
>JBBPCX010000135.1:24201479-24224011 GCA_037974365.1 Hydrocynus forskahlii | reverse complement strand
TATATTAGGGTTGCACCGATACCACTTTTTTACAAACCGATACAAGTACGAGCATTTTTATTTGTGTACTTGCCGATACCGAGTACCGATACCGATACTACTTAGAATGGTGTCTGTGCAAGTGCAAGTAATTTAGAGACCGGTTTTATTTTCTCTTCTACAGAGATATATATATTGCATTACATTAAATGGGATACCAACCAAATTAAACAGTACATATACAAATCTTATCTCTGAAGATTAGAAGCTTTAGCTTCTCACACTGGTTAATTATTCTTTTTAAAGACAGTCCAGATATCTTCTTGCATTTTTAACATTCCCTCATTGAGTACCAAACACACCAAAACATAATTAATGAAAATCAGAATCAGAATCAGAAAAGTGATCATAACAGAACTCCTGTAGTTTGTAAATCTTCCAAATGGAGGGAATGATTAGATCAATAGTCAGGGGCAATAGTCAGGGGGTTTTTTTGGAACAAAACAATGGCCCTGGACTTCCTTTACCGGTTTAGCCATGGTTCCCAGGGTGTGGTATGTAAGCCCGTTCTCACGAATTGTCGTGCAGGCAACACGAAATACAATTTAATCAAAATACGTGCTGTGATCACGATTTAGGGATTGTTTTCGGGCTAGGACAACACTTCACTTTTTCGTGCTAGGACAGTGCTTCACTAACCTATGTATTTTAATGCACAGTTCATAACATCGCCAGTATCAGCGGTGACTGAGGGACAGTAAGAGAGAAATAATGAGCTAATTCCTCAGCATTTTTGTTTGTAAAGTGGTTAAAACGGGTTGAAATGCCATGAGACGGGGAAAGTCCCTAAACCTAACCCTAACCCCTAACCCTGACCCTAAACCTAAACCTAACCCTAACAGTTACCAGTCAGCGCAGATACTGGCGGTGTTACTCACTGTGCATTTAAATACATAGGGAAGTGAAGCGTTGTCCTAGCTCGCAAAAAAGCCCTAAATCATGATCGCAGCACGTATTTTGATTAAATTGTATTTCGTGATGGCTGCACGAAAAGTCGTGAGAACGGGTTGGGTATGCACATCTCTGGAATTTTCCAGAACGTACAGATTGCCAGTCCACCCCTGTCAATAGTAAACATCTAAAGTGATATCATATTAATCCAAAGGACATGGAAAGGATGAATGGTTGCTTTGCTAGGGGAAAAAAACGAGAGGAAGACATCCCCTCACACAGTATCTTCAGTCTAAGCCCTGAGTATATCTGAGCATGTTCCCAAACAACTGTCAAAAGTTATAAAACACAGTAAAAGCACATAATTGAAAGAACCAAAACAGACATCATATGTTTGGGCCACCATCATAACATAGCGTGCTGTAGGTTTTGACACAGAGAAAAAAGAAATTGAATGAAACCTCGTAAAGCCCTATGTGTAATACAGCCCTCACCAAGCCCCTGGCCTCTTTACACCCCTCAGGAGCCCCCAGGCGCCGAGATGCACTCAGCTCTGTTCTAAAACCCCGACCTTGCGCATATTCCATGCATTGGACCCTTTTTTTCTTTTGAATCTTATTAGTGGCTGAACTTGGTTTAACTGAAAAAGACTGCCGACTTCACTCAATTAGCGCTAATAGGATTACGGGGCTGGTATGGGCCGGGAGGTTTAAATAGGGCTGGAATTTTGGCAGACACCTGCTACATGTACTGCATTAATCTCATAAAGGAGAGTATGTGGGCTCGTTAACGGGGCCCACCGATGCCAAGGCTCAGGCCAGCATGTTTCCTAGGGAAGGAGAGAGTGGAGCAGGAAGTTGCTGCTGATACAGTGGGACGATGTGGGGGCTGTTTGTGTGCGTAGCCACAGCTTTCCTATGCATGTGGCACAGTGCCCAAAAAGTCACAATCCATTCAGCTTCTGCTAACTGAGCTGACCCCTACAGCCAGGCGTGCTGGCCTTCTGGCTGCCTGAAAGCACCCAGCCTATGAGTGCTTCCCCCATTAAATATCAGAACAGAATTAAAAATCTGTATCTTTTATTGGATGATGAGATAATGGATTAAATATACGGTACGCATTTACTTATTATGGCTAACTGAGTCGATTTGCCATTGATACCATTGAGCTAAAACACAGAGTTACAGTCTAACAGAGTAAAGGGCTGCACAATCTGGACAAAACAGCACATCGCGATTACATAGCAATATATAGTGATTGCAGTAAGATTTGAAGTATATTAACCTTATTAACCTTTAAGTTGAGACCTGTCACTGCTCTTTTTTTCAAGACTGCTTAATGTAATTTTAAAAATGACATAATGAATTACACTTCCATTCAGTTTCTGTCCTACATCAACATTGACAACTGTCTAAAAAAAATATACGTCTGTCTAAAAAAAATACTAAAGAAGACGGTGAGAACAACAGCTTTTCATTTAATTCAAATCTAAATAAAATATCTCCTCCTCTACCACTTAAAGGCATAGTTCAGCTGAAAATGAAATGTACAGAATGTTCCAACATTTGGAGCCAACAAATGTTTGGAATTTTGCTTCTTTAGTTTAACACAGGGGCAACAAGGCTAACATTGCTAACAAACACTAGAGATCAATAATCACTGAAATAGCCCAAACAATTTCTGTAAAAGCACATGACCCAAACTTCTTTCAAACTGTATTTAGGCTTAGGGTTATTTTTTACTGTTCAATCTAAAAAAGTAACTTGATCGCCTTAATGTTTTAAGTTCAACTTCTTATAGTAAGTTAACTGAACTGCAGTGTGTTTAATGATTTTTTTTACAGTGATGTTTTGTTAATATTTACAGGTCAAACTGTGTCCTAGACCACATCTACTCCACCTAATGAGGAACTGGAAGGTTTTTGAGTGAGTTGAGAGTAGGTTTAGTGATGTATACAGAAACTATTTGGGCCTTTGGGTGATAATTGTGAGTTAGCATTGCAGCAAATGTTCTAAACTAAAGAAGCAACATTTGGACACTGAAACTGTACTGGCTAACTAATGTACATGAGGTAAGTAGAAAATGTGAAGATATGGCTTTGCTTGAAAGTTTATAATTTTATAAGTTTATAATGTTCAACAGGGCAGCTCCATTCTTTTGAACTTGCGACAAGAGCGAACTTAACATCAAAAAGTGAATCCTGTGATTCATCACCAGCATTTGTACTGGAGTGACAAAGGCCAATATCACCATAATGATTAAACCTAGTGCTGCAAGATGCATTCAGAATAGACCTCTACAGGTTTTTCAGGCATGGCAGACACCTTTAGGTGACCTTTATCAGGGAGTTATTTGTAGTTTTGCCTCAAATTCCCACTTGTTTTGTCTCAGCTGTAGAAACACAGGCTGATGTGGGGCAGGTCAGGCTGACTCCAATCCTCATGGCACACAGTACAGAGCATTTAAAGGGGCTCTGCCATAATCCTATTAGTGGGGAACAACCCTTGTAGATCAAAGAGACTGAAAAGGGGGCCTTTTAACAAGAAGCACTGAACAGCAGGACATCTCTTTGCTTCTAAAGCAAGAGGAACAAACCCAGTCAGTCAGTTCCTCTAGTCAGTTTAAGAAAATTCAGTGATTGTTGATTGGATCATGATTTAGTTGTGTAATTTAGTTGGGTTTAGTTGTGCCGTTTTAGAAAAAATGCCTTGTGACTGAATTCAGGACGCATCGTCTGCCAAAATTAGTGGCATTAATGTTGTGTTTCCTCTCACTGTGTGTTGTGTTCTCATAGTCTGGATATTTTGAAAGTAGATTTTTATTAGCACGTGTTTTTCCCAATGTCTCTTTCGCCGTTCGCCCAGTGATGATAGAGTGCAGCTGAGGCCAGTCTGACATGCTTCTAAATGCTCGCTGTGTTTATCCCTGTCTTGTCTGCCTGATCTGTCCTCAGCCAACCTTATTATAAAGATACGATGGACGCTGGCAGACTTTTGTTCTGCTTCACCCTCCTTGACTTCTACACCTTGAAATCCACTGTTTATCAGTTGCTGACATGCAAACTTTGAGAAAACTGTGCTTAAACATTGAAACGCTGGCTAAATGTTTTTAAGCACAAAAATTTACTTGGAATCTCATTCCAAGACATTGGGAAAAATCTCATTCCAAGACATTGGGAAAAATCTCATTCCAAAACATTGGGAAAAACACGTGCTAATAAAAATCTACTTACATTAACATACATTTAAAGATTTTAACGACTTTCCCTGTGCTATAAAGGTTTTCTTATGATACAGGTGAGGCATCTAAATACAAATGCTTTCTGTAATATATTGTTTTGCAAAACACAGTTATTACTTTTTTCATGTAACAATACTGAATTTGGGTAAAACTGTACTAAATTAAGTCTAGAATCCGTAAGGCTTCATGACACCTACCTAAGCCTTTTATGACTGTCATAAAACATTTAGAAAGGCCTCTCAACAAGCACAAGTTATTTAGGCTGCTGTCCATTTCATTGTCATTTTACCTCAGAAAATGTTTTAACAGCTTGATGAAAAAAAGCCTTAAATATTATGTAATAGGTTTACGTAGCTTGATGTCAGTTGTCATGAAAGCCTAATGAATACTGGCCTATAGAGAAGTGTTGAAATTTGACTTACGTCTCTATTAATTTCACACAGTGCGTGTATAAGCAATATTATGCATGTGTTGCCTGCAATAGCTGCCAATGCAACTTAGTTTACAAATGCAATTACTTCAGTGGACGCACTGGGAAAATCTTTACACTGCTGTAAACTTGGCGAGTGATCTGACAAATCTTCAAATCCAGCTAACATGAAAAGTATGGATAAAAAGATTCTGTGCCAGAAAAGAGAGAGCCCCAAGCTCACCCAAACAGATTTTCATTCAGAGCCAATTCTGTACGCTTGATATTTTATTTAAAAATACTTTATTTTGAGGCAGCTGTTTTTGAACTGTTTCTTCTGGCTAGTTTTTAATTCATATATTAAATAAAACATAACCCACTATATTGTTCTTGGCACAGGTAGGGATAGTGACATGCCTTTTAAATAGTATTTACTGTGATTGGTCATTTTTTCCTAAATAAAGAAATATTTGGTTTTCTGTTGTATTTTCCACTTGCTGCAGTAACACATAATTAAAGAGATGCGCATTAACCTTCCAAGAATACTGATTTGGGAAGATCTAGACACAATTTGCTCTTATGCTGATATAGATCCTGGTTGTGCACCTGCTGACCCGTTATCCTCTCTATCGGCCCACTGAGCCACAACATGACAGGCCCAGTCTGGCTTTTAGCCATTCGGGATGGGTGGTCTCCCTGAGTCACAGCTCAACCCCAGTCACTCAGCCTGCCAGGAGCCGAGCCCCCTCCTCACCCCTGCTAATGGCCCTCCTCCTTTTACACCCCCAGATACACAGCTCCACCTGCCCTGACCCTCATAACAACATCAGTCTCACAGCAGGGGCTTGCATGTACATACACAGTTGAGGATCTGTCTCAGCCTGTCTGAATGTGTGTGTGTGCACATATGTGTGTGTGTGTGTGGTGTGTGTGTGTGTATACGGCTGCACACAGTCGCCTTAGGGGACACTCTGTTTCTCTTTCCTACACACAGGTTTGGCAGGGCTATCCTCCATGCAAGCACACACACACACTGCTATCCTCCATGCAAGCACACAAACACACAGACACACACTTTAAACATGAAAGGCTTCCTGTGGAATAGGCCAAACACAAGCCCACTTTGATGTGTCCAAGTCAACCTCCTTGAACACCCCCAACACAGCTCCCCCTCGACCCCCAAAACTGGCTGCCGCTCTTCTCCCTCACTTCTCAAGAGGAAGTTTGTGTTTTTTTAGTTTCCAACCCAGGTGGAATAAAACATTTTACCCACGATTTAAATTAAAGATCACCTTTATTAAGAAATCCCCTTCATTGCGCTTGATCCTTATGCAAATTTGGTTCAATAACGATTCTTTAGAAAATGATTCAGTGCACACTCTTGGAAAAAGCCCTCAAGGGTGCACCTTCAGTTCCTTTTGCTAAGGAATATGACTGAACCATATTGCCTTGCAGTTCTGTTTTTTTTTTTTACTTGCACCTACTCCCTACAGTCTGCCTGTTTATTCTAGTTCCTAAGAATTAATGATTTAAAAAAAAGATTTATTAATATAAATGTAACTTATTATAAGTTACAAATGTGTAACTTTTACATAACTAGGGACCATGTATCATTTAGGGTACATTTGCATTGATTGTACTTTGGAAGTCTAAATTCTATATGGGTCTAAATTCTAAATTCGTCACATCATGAAATCTCAAATTTCACTGATATGATTACTATGATCGCACTGTCACAATGTTTATACTTGGCAATCTTTGCTCGCATCTCCTAGAGCTTGGTTCAGCTTGCTCAACCAAATGGCCACTAATAACCCATCAAAATTCAGCAGCCAACACATACCCGTGTGATTGGCCGTTTTTAAACATTTTTGTTGGCTTGTTCATAATAGCATATAGACATTTTTTTGCAAAAGAGATCACCTACATTGTCACTACAACAAGCTACAGCATGTTTTCCTCTCTTCCTCTGACAAGGTTTGGTCTATTTTCAAAGTCATTTTTTCTTTAAAACCTAATGGTCTTCTTTCACCTGTTGATGTGGTTAAATCACTAAACCTCTTGCTACTTGGGCCAGTTTGCATAGTTTATATGGACGCCCCTATTATGTCATGTTCTCACATTGCACACCGCAGTGCAGCAAGTGTGGTTTTGATTTTTACATCTAGATCATAATTTTACATTTGAAACTTAGCCTGGGAAGTTGAGCTCATATTTTAATGAACTATGATCAGGTCTAACATAACATTATGCTGTTTAACACCTCTATTGTGCACTTAAGACAGAAACACACACACACACAAACACACAGAGTATATAAATGACATGATTACAGTGACACAGGCTTCGTGATCTGTCAGCGCTTAGTAGGGACTTATTGCCCAAACAATGCTGCCACCAAATCCGCAGGGTCAGAATTCCAGATAAATGACTCCTGAGACACAAAGAGCCTTTTGGGTGGTTTCTGCCTCAATGTGTGGACATTGGCATGCGTATGTAATCACATTATGGGGTTAAGCACCAGGCAGGAGAAAAGCTCTGGGTTTCAGCTCAAACTCACATGCACTTATTCGTGCATACACAGAAGATCATAAATGTACACACTTAAAAACTAGAGGATTATTGAAGAACCTCCACATTTAAACTATGAACCGTCCTTCAACCATTACTATGAAGTGTAAAAGCAATACTACCAAAACTGCTGTCCAGGACTAACTCTTCTAAAACTGCTGCCCAGGACTAACCCCTCTAAAACTGCTGCCCAGGACTAACTCTGCTAAAACTGCTGTTCAGGACTAACTCTTCTTAAATTGCAGCCTATACCTAATCCTTCTGGTGCCTAGACCTAACTTTCCAAAACTGCTGCCCAGGCCTAATCTGCTAAAACCACTACCTAGATTTAACCCTTCTAAAACTGCTGCCGAGGCCTGGCTCTTCTAAAACTGCTGCCGAGGCCTAGCTCTTCTAAAACCACTGCCTGGATTTAACCCTTCTAAAACTGCTGCCCAGACCTGGCTCTTCTAAAACTGCTGCCCAGACCTGGCTCTTCTAAAATGGCTGCCTCAGCCTAGCTCTGCTAAAACTGCTGCCTAGACCTAACCCTTCTAAAATGCTGCCCAGGCTTAACCTTTAACTTTAATACCATTTATTATTGAATATCATCTTAATAATAAAGGTTCTGAAATGGTTCTGAGCTTGGATGGGGCATCCTAGGAAAAATCTTTAATGGTCATAAACAATTACACTGTTTAGAGGTTCTTCAAACTCTCAAAAGGTTCTTACACAGTTCATTAACAAAAATGGTTCTTTAAAGAACCACCAGTTAAAGGTTATAAAGGGAACCAAATGTGGTTTCTCAATTGCACCACTCCAGAGAACACACTGTGGCACCTAAATTTTCAACTGTCTATGAATAAATACAAAGAGACAAATGGTCAAAAGTCCCCATTCTAATTCTTTTTAAAAATCTCAATATTTCTTCCTTGCATGGCCTCAGTCATTCCTTCTCCCTTGAGGTCTGTTCATTTGTCATGAGTCAGTACTGAATAGTTGGAGGGAAGAAATGAGTTGAAAATTGAAGAAAGTTTTTGAAATTAAGAGTCTGCAGTTTAAAATGAGAACTGTAAGACCAATGCATAGCATGGATTTTCCCAAGTGGAAGTAACCAGAGGAAGTGTGAAGCGCGAGGATTAAATTTTCTGAATTGGAATCTGCCTGTCACTCTGCCGTATAGACACTCCGCATTCACTCTGTTCCACTCCACCCAATTAAAATAGCTGTCTTTGGTCTTCCACTCGCAAGATTCAAACATACTTTCTTTCACAAGCATTCACTCACTCACTTGTCCACCATATCAGACCAGCATATGTGTCTCATTTGGAATCATGCACACATCTGCTTTTTCACATATTCCCTCTAACCTTCATATTTCAATCAAATAAAACCAGCCAAGAATTTCACTGTGGTGCCTCTAAGTAGTTAAAAAACTGTTCTCGGCTGCACATCTTTATTACTTAACCTCGCATTCACATCAGAAACATTTAATTTTCTTTGGCACAGAGGCCAGAGTGTTTGTCCCTGCCTACTTCAGGACAATATACGTAGCTTATAATGCAGTACACAACTTTTACACAACTTTCTTCATTACTAACTCTCACTGTTACAATACCATTATACACTTCATTAGCATCACCATCATTATCATTACAGCACTAGCAAAACCACAATTGGTGGGTTTTCACTGCAGTTTTGTGCATATAGAAATGATTCTGTAAAAAGTCAGTCAGTTTCCAATAAGTGACAGTTAAATATTTATATACTGTTACATTTTTCCTTCGTTTTGTCACTATTTGTGATGGTATTAATCAAATAATTTTCTGATTAATTGGGTAATCAGAATTCAAAACATAAACATAAGCTGTAATTAAATAAATGTGTAAAATAAGTAAATTAAATGTAGAATGACAACTTCACTACTGTTGATGCTGTATCGATTAAATTTTAGGATAAACTTGGCGAGTGATCGACAAATCTTCAAATCCAGCTAACATGAAAAGTATGGATAAAACAATTCTGTGCCAGATAAATGAGATCCCCAATTAAAGATGTCTTTACATATTAAAATGTCTTTACAAACTGAGGTACTGTAGGGTTGGTTCACCAACATGGAAAAAACATGCATTAATTGGTAGACCTAATTTGTCCAGTGGTCCAACTTTAGCTATTCATAGTTTTCAGAAATCAAATAAGTATCTGTGTGTGTGTGCATCAAGTAGCCTTTTTTATTATAAAAATACTTTTATTTTCTGTTTGTCTTGCTGTTCCTACTTTTCTTACTTTTCCATTTTTTTTTCATTCATACCCCAAAGTAGGATGAATGATTCTGAAGAGAACAAAAATAGTCGTACCCGTCTGAACACGAGCTCTACAGATTGCAGGCTGCAGCTCAGGCTGGTTTAATCTTTGCCCTAAGTTACGATTGCATTGGATCAAATTAGGATAAGGCTATTTGAGGTTATGAATCCTTTCAGATCCTCCATGTTCTTTACCACTTTGGTTTCCACGGCTTGCATATTTTCATTAGTCGCTTGGTATTAGAGCATCTGCAAGGTAAATGCAAATGTAGTGAAGTGAATGAGGCCAATGTACCTGCCAGGCAGGGTTGGAGTGAGTCCAAGCTTCAGGCTGGAGGTGGTGGTGGGAGCCATACTGGGAACTATAGTGGTAGGTGTGCGGGGTGTGCCATGAGCCGGACCCCCACTCAGTCTGTTGGTTCACTCTACTCCTCATAACAGAAACGGGCACATTCGCGTGAGTCTGGAACATTCTTGAAGCTCACAAGAAGGCACACTGAAAAATAACAAGAGTTGAAGGGAAATCAGTGGGAAATCCTCATCAAATGCTGCATGATACTGTACACTATTCGTATATTACTGCTAGTTGGAAATGGCTTGCACATGACTAAGGGAGGGCATTTTTGTGTCCATGTCCATAAAGCCAGGCTCAGTTGACCCACCCAGACCCAAATCTGGGTTCTATCATTGCTACTGTTGCGAGGATTGGCAGCTTTGCAGACCATTGAAAAAATATCATTCAACCTAATGAGAAATTGTGTTTTGAGTCAAAATACCTACATTTAGATTGTGTTAAATTATATTTATGTGAAATGTCATTCTGTAAGGATAGACCCATTTTTAGGGGTGTTTCTGGCTAATGTTAACACAGTGACAAACTCATCTTTCTCATGGCTCCCTGCATACTTTCATAGTTTAATAATAACAGGATTAAGACAATGTTATGCATGGACTCTAAACAAATAGCGCTATAATTTCTCATTATACTGAAAGGGATTTTTGGTATTCATTCTAGAAAGTTTGTCCAACCTTCGAAAATTGACTTCAAAAGAATTCAAAAGTAGGTCATCGATGCAGTTGCAGGAACTGATCTTATATAAATGAGTTTTCTTTTGAATACGAATAATGCTTTTAGGAATTCTTTATTTCAGCTGAGGGAAAGCCAGGCAAAATGATTAATATGTAGCTATAGAATAATAAGAGGCGGCATGCTACAAATAAACCTCTTATTTAGGCTGTCACACACAATCAGTTGATATATAAACCCGGTCAGAGAGCAATTTACATGCCACAAAACTTGAACTAACACGCTTCAGTGTTATCAACCCATTTAATAAAGTCAGCCTTTCAGTTCCAAGTGACAGGAAACATAATTTGGAGAAATATTATGCTGGAGTGCTGTTGTCTCAGCATGACATTAATTTACACAATGATTCAATTTTTGATGTCATTTTCAAATCTTTTTAAATCTTGTAGTTAGACATGGACTATGAAATGGGCTGGGGGGGCACTCAGGTTGTTTTTACATTTTAGTACTTTTTTATTCTTTTACATCATTTAAAAGTACCGATTACCTTTAAAATCACGATACAGAAATGGACCAAAATTGCTTTGTGTTATCCTCTCTTGTGTTGAAAGTATAGAATGGTATTTATTTAAGTCATAAATACCTCAGAATTATCATAACGATAAATTAACAGTTAACAAAAATTAAAAAGTCTCTAGTGACCTGGTGCTTGCTAAATAATATTACTGAATCCAGTATTCATCTACACTGGTAAACTTTAGCCTTGTATTTATGTGTTATAACTACTCACTGGTTTTATAGTCTTTCAGACCCTATTACTGAATTATCCACAGACCTAGGCACATGGAAACTCTCACAATGGATTTTCCGCGAAGTAGCATCGTTAAAGCTATGAAAGTGTGTATTTGTGTAAAAAGGTCTATTATGTGGTGATTTTATATTCAGCCAACTCAGAATTGCAGCCCTCTCCATCAACGTATGTGTAACAATTATATTTGTTCCTGCACCCACACACCAGAACCTACTGAACACAACACAGAGTGGTGACGCCAGTTACATATGGTGCATGACCGGTTACATATGCAATCTATGGCATAAGCTCTAAGTCTACAGTAACTCAAATAGATCCACAAATGATCTCTGAATACAGAGTTGGATCTCTGGTCACTTTTTGGTTCAGCACTGATTGCTACAGTGTGTCATCACAGTGGAATGGTCAGCGGGTAGCGGCGTCCCACCTAGGCACTGTCCCGCAGCAGGGCCGCCCCTGAGGACAGGACTTTGTTGGTGCGAGGCCTGCATGACAGGGCCTGTTTCTGGGCCCATGGCGAACCAGTCTCTGCAGCATAATGGGCTTATCAGAAATATGTCTTTTGAGCGAGTGAGCGATTGTGCGATTCACACCGCTTCTCCTGAATGAGGACTGGGGGCTAATGAATATGAGGGGGACAATGGCAAAGTGGCGAGGAACAGAGAGCGACAGAGAATCAGGGAGATTAGGCTGCATGCCAGAGCTTTCTGTTCTAAGCACAGTCGGCTAGGCAAACTGGACCAGAACATTACGTCCTTTCAAAGTCGCATAGGCCTTGGCAAGTGAGTGTGTGATGTAATGCATGGTCTTGCAATAATAACTCCGTGGCTGCTGTACGAGTCGGCTATTATACAGCACTGAAAGTAAAATAATATATTAAATGTACGTGATTCACACGTGTACCATCATTTCCGCATGAATAAAATATATCACCATTTTTACATCAGCACCGTCTTTCGGAGATAATTGTATCGATGTAATATTTTTTATTCATGTGGAAATGATGGTCATGTTTAAATTGAGCACATTCAGTGCAAGGTTCCACTCTGCGTCATATAGTCTCTATCGGTCCATAGGTGCATGCATGCACAGCTACAGTAGGTAATCTTGTTGATATGTAGTTCCAAGGCTATGAACTGCAGCTACCCTTTAGTCATCATTATAATGTCCATCCATTAGAGACAACTTCACCCAATTTGAGGGGCCAGACCGTGGCCTCCAAAGAGCAGAAAGGAGTGAGAGACCCTTAATAAGCTGAGCAGTAGCATTCCAAAAAGGAGGAAGGCTCGCATCTGCCTCCACCTCACACAGGAGGTAATTGGCAAGCCCCTCTCTTTCTCTCCTCACCTCACTTCTTCTGGGCTCAGTGCAATCACCGCTAAATTTTCTCCTTCCTGTCGCCAGCATTGCAGATTGCTGCTGCAGTATAATTGCTGATTCCACAGCCTGGTCAAATTTGAAGATGGCCTGAAGGAGTGAGAAGAAGAAAAAAAAGCATAGTCTTGTCCATCTACATTCCAGGGGACAGTGCCCGGTTTAGCCCGCTCTATTGGAGACAATTGTCCCTGTCTGCACTTGACTTGGGCCTGTGTCTGTGCTGGCCATTATTTGTGTGGAAGCCTTTTTATAAACTAGCGGACCAGTATTCCTCACAAACAACGAAGGCGTTCTGTACAAGTTATAAACTAACAAAGCCTCTTTCAACAAGATAACAACCTTAACCATGGGCTTTGTCACTGGCACCTTCTTTCTGTCATTCTGCACTTGTTGGCAAATTTAGAGGTCAAATATTTCAAGCCATTTACCAATTATAGCCTTTAGTGGTACTTCAGCAAACAGTGAGGGCCTATATTTGTACTTCATCTTACTGAGAAACTCATGTATGCTATTTTTGTTTAGCAACCTGCTCTAAAAAGGATTTGTACCGTAGCATTAGAGTGTTACTAGAATCTTGTTTTTTGTCTTTGAAGGGAACGTAACCTGCCAATTCTACCAAATCAGCAAACAGACACCTGTAAGCATCTATAATGGGCGGAGATGGAGGGCCTTTCCAAAGAGCAAGGCCTACCACAAGTGACTGTGGCATATATAGGATCAAGCTCACAATCTTCCTAAGAAAACATAGATGGTGACACCATCTGAGAGCCCATTAGCATCTTATTTAACTAACAGTTTCTGCATTTGTTTTGGTGTCAATCCCATAGGACAGTTTAGAATGGAATCAGTAGCCTGTGTGATAACCTCCTCTAGGGCAAAATCTTTGAGCTTTTGCTCAGGTTTCCAGGTTATAGCTCATAAAAATACCATCACTATCGTACCAATAACCCTTTTCGTTTTTGTGCTCTTTGCCAGATGCTTTTTCAGTGCCAGCTATCCTTTATTTTATGTGAAAAGTTCATGATGGGTGAATTCTCATGAAAAAAAAATCATATCAGCATACATGAAAAGTTAAGGTGTTTTCTAACTTCTTCTGTAAAATGACCATTTTAATGAGACAACCTTCTATTCTGATCTTTCTATTACAATTCATTTTCAATTATTACAGATGATGCATTGACACTAAAAAGCCTTGCACTGCTATTGCTATGGTATCAGCACTAGAGGACTTTTCACAAGACCCACCCTGCACCAGGGTGTGTGGTTGACACAAAAGTTATAACATAACATGAGAAAGAGGAAGAGATATATATATATAGACAGAGAGAGAGAGAGAGAGAGAGAGAGAGAGAGAGAGAGAGAGAGAGTGTTAGCATGGTCTCTCAGGATGTGTTATAGTCTGATGAGCTCTTCTTTCCCCACGGGCCTCATTAAAAGGCTTCCGTCAGGAACAGCGCTGTGTGACACTGCACACTTCCACTTTCACCAGCTTTTCTGCTCAAAGCTCCTTCCCTCCCACCCAGGCCCGGGCCAAAACACAGAGACACTCATGTCCTCTCGTTTATCTTCGCTGCCTCACTGTTGGTCAGGATATGGCCGCACATTGTTGCAAGCCTTTCAAGTAGAAGCACCTATTTATTTGCTCTTTTCACTGTTAATTATTTCGCTTTTTGTGCCTCACAGGCTCCCTCCTGGGCTCTGAACAGAGTGGCATTGGCTGCCTCTCAGTGTCCCAGCCCATGGTCATTGAGCCAGGAGAATGGAAGGGCTTAGAGACGGAGGAACCACAATCTCCTCACACACACAGACACATATAGACACCTAGCAGAATCGGGTGGGGCTGCTTCTGTAAAATGAGGCAGTTCTTCCCTGTTTGTACCCCTAATAACTGAAAGGGGCTACCGCATAGCACAGATAGTACAGTCGTAGTGGTATAGTGCATATTTAGTGCATATACAGTATATTTATTTGGGGGGTGAGTTAGGGGGTGAGGGTTATCGAAATGTCCTGTAATCCAATTTAGTCCCTTCCAATACCACTAGCTAGAACTTTATTTCAAAATGGCACCAAGTTGCAAGGGTTAAAACAAGCACATGCTTCCTGTAAGTCACATGAGGCAACACTGCACCTTCTTCAAACTGTTGATAACACCACATCAGCTATTTTAAAATGTAAATAATTGCTCTACAATTGTTGCAGCATTGCTTTCTGACATGGCTTCTCAACTTATGTTAGCGAGTGTAAACAGTGAGTGTGTTAGCATATGCTCCCCAGTGTAACCAGTGTTCCACTCTTTTCACACTTTGCATACGTCTACCTACTCAGCCTACAACAGTTTAGTCCCACCCATTTCCAAAGTTATAGGGAGTGTTGCAGCCCGAATGAGATGCAATACAGGGCAGCCAATCAGAACATGGATCATTTACATATCTGTTACAGTAGCTTATATTCTGTGGCATTTCCCAATATGAACACACTAAATGTAGTTAATGCTTAGTTTGAGACACAACCACTGTTTCAGTGCAATTCACTAGTAAATCATAAAACCTTGTAAAGGTTATAAAACGCCGGAAGCTTTAACTGAATTAGCTCTTCCTTCTCTTTTCCATAACCATGACCATTCCCCGCACTAAATTGTCCTGCTTAATGATTTGCTTATCATGAATGCTGTGCAGCAGATTTAGATCAGAGGGCTGATCTTAAGAGGCTGCTGCAGAGAATCAGACCTGGACAGTTAGTGCAGTCTATCAGAAAGAGAGCAGAAGAATAAAGAGGGAGAGAAATGAACTGTACATCTGCACTCTTCTGCACTAATCCTGTTAGGACAGCATGCTGGCTTGGCGTGTGAGGTCGTTCAGCACTGCCCTTCGCATTCCCCATACCTGCCGACCCCAAAATATGGGTTATGCAGACTGTGACACCACCAAACACACACTAGCTGAACGTGAGCAAGGCCTTGATGTCTAATGCTCACCATTTTCCATGAAAGTTCATTTTACTGTGAATTTACTGTGTAAATTAAACGAATGCACATGCAACTTCCTGTCTAAGAATCTACAGAATTACCAGGTTACAAACTTCAACCATAAAGACAGTACTGTATGATTCTCCTATTTAGCAGAAGAGACAAGTTTCTGGGTGCCTTTCTACAGAACTATACGCTTGTTTCACACGCCTGTCATCATGATCTCCAAAGCGAGGCCAAACTGGAAGATTGAATGGGATTGTAAAAGTGGAGAGGAATTCAGTAAAATTCTATAAATATTATGGATGTGAGAATATGTTTAAGAGGGATTGTTCTCAGGATTTGTATTATTCAAAAATAAGCAAATCTACCGAGACATCATAACTTGAGAAACTTCCTTAGTCTAGCTTTCAGGAAAGTACTGCTTTTTCTGTGACTCACCCATGTCCTTAACACATCACAGTCATGTTTTCATAGTAGTGAAGTATGATTTTAAAGTCCTGTTAAAACATAAAATCTGTGTACAAATCTGTGTTTCAGTCATTTTCCCACCTCAGCCTCACTTTGCCCCTATTACGGAACTATTTATATGTAATTTCACAAGCAATTTCATGTTTTTATTACAAAACTGATTACATAGTTGCATTACAATAATATTGTATATTGATGAGTATTTTACTAATTTTGTTTTAGTCTGTATTTGTGGCTGTTCTTCTAATTTTATTTATTTCAGTGTCAAAAAATGACAAAATCACAAAGCGTAAGGTGTGGTATCAATTGAAAATGTATAATCAACAGAATTTGTCAACTTGTTTCAGTGAGGTACGACAGAGAAAAAGTGAAACAGAGGAAGCGTTTGAAGGTGTAAGCACTTTGGAGGAAGTCGTTTGTTGTTGTTGATAAATGCCATGCATTGCAGTGCATGGCATTTAGACCGTGCTCACGTTTCAGCAGAGGGCCGGAAAGCACTGCTGAATGTCTCTTCCAGACGGGCACGGAGAGGGTGTGTTTGTGTGTGTCTGGCCAGTGCCCCACTTGAACCCGTCTCATGGCTGGAGAGGAGTAGGAAGCGCTGAGTGCAGCGAATAGGGACAAGACCAGGCTTTCAGTGTCATCTCTGATTGGTCAGGGGTGAGCGGCGCCTCACCTCCGGCTGAACTCTGCCTCCGCTGCTGATTGGATGAGGGGTAGCGGAGCCTCACTTGTGGCTGAAGCCTGCGTTTGGTGAGACTGACCGTGAGAGTTCAGCTAGCCGCTCTTGAGCCATCACTCTGGGGCTGGAGCTCGTGGAGAGCCCCTTCATCAGCACGTGGCTGTGATAGCACTCCACACAAGTGCACCAAACCCCCCGAGCCGGCCCGCCGCCAACAAGCCAGTTTTTATCTCCTTCCCTGTTATTAAGCAATAGGACGTCTGAGAGTGAATACCAAGATTTTAAGCCCATGCCCTTAGTGAACTTAGCCAGGCTGGCCAGATGACTCATTCTCTGGCTTCGTTAACGAAAGGACATCCTATTACTATTAGATCAACATTATTTCTGAAAGAACATCCTAATATTTTTGTCATGTTTTTGCACATTTTTGACATTAAAGCCAATGGAAAAAAGTCCAAAGTGCAAGCTGAAACCTGTCAATGTGAATCATTATTTGAAAATGCTAGCTGTGTTTAACACTGTGTAAAAAGTTTGTGTTGAATGGAGCAATAGAAATGACTCAGAATAAAACCTTTTAACATTGATTTGTTTCCTCTCCTGTAAAGTTACGTTTCTGTAGACAGGAAGTTTTGTTCCGACAGCAATAAAATGTAAATGTAACTGATGACATAACTATGTAATAATTGTGTAATTCTGCCTCTATCTAGATGTAATAACAGTTAAACAGTGTTACAAAACAATGCACTTTTAAGAGTTAAAGTCTTTGTACATCTTTGGACAATTTACCTGTTTCGTTGATTGTGTGAAAATAAGTACACTTCCTGTACAGAAAACAAACCTCAACATATTCTAATCCAGTTAATGTTTATTTGCTGAACTGGATATACTGTTGGGGGGGAAAAAACATGAAATGTGGCCTGCAAAAAACATATGGCACCTCACTCACCAATGAATAGAATTTGAACAAAAATTCAGGGAAAAGTTTTAAAAGAACAAGAAAAACCTTTCATTTGACCAGGGGTGTCCAAACTTTTGCATGTGGCTGAATGTGTTTAGGTGTTGTACTTCAGTCCACCACAAGAGGTCACTGCATTCAGTACATGTAACGGAAACAGAGATGTCTCTCAGTTCACATTCTGTACATTTTTCAGTGATGACGGAGTTTGGACATCAGAGACATAACATGGCTTCATTTTTCAGTCTGAATTACTATAATTATAGACTCTAAGGAACAATGAAAGGGCTAAATGTCGGTGGCTAATAGGTTTTCACCTGAACATCTGATTCAACTCCATAGTGAATTGTCATGCCCTCAAGAGATCTGAATCTGGTGTCTTCTTCAGAAAGGCCTGAAGCTGTGTAGCACAATGGGGACCTATAATGAGGACTGGGAAGCAGTGTTGTCTGCTGTTGTTCTGAACTTGTGTGTGATGTTTCAGTAGGAAAGGGAGGGTGTGAGGATATTGTGCAATCACTGAGAGCTTCTTCGAGTCTGATTCCCTCTGTGGCACACGGCACCTCCGCCCACACAAACAACAGTAGACACACTTCTCCTCCAGCCCACACAGCCCTACATCTACCTCTACACACTGCACCCCTGCTCTGCACACTGCACACACACTCGCTGCACACTGCTGCTGCAGGGAGGCCTCTTTTTATCAACATCCTTATCATGGCTATGTAACACATCTTTTTAAAAACCTTTCTTTCTTTTTCTCTTCTCTTTCTTCTCTGTCAATCTTGATACCTGTCTCTACCGCTCTGCTAAATTCAACAACATATGTAATAGAAATTAATATAATTATTGTTACATTTTTCTGTAAAATTCGAACACTGAGATGTCTGATTGGCCTTCTGAGCAGCTTGATGGTCATTCAGAGTATTTTATTGTTAACAACTTAACAACTCTCAACCAAATTTATTTACAGTAGTAATGATAGGAAATGGGGCAAACTGTCTATAACACAAACACAGTGGTTTTATTTACTGCCCAGTGACCACTGAACCTACGGCTGTCTTCTGAGTTTTATATATACTGTTGATAATGGTGAGATAGTGGAAAACTAAAAAAAGGGGGAAACCTTTCCTTTGGTACTAAAGCTCTCCACCATGAATTTTAGGCCAAAACCTTCTCAAAGCTATCATACAACAGAGGCGTCACGCATCAGGCAGTGTTTTCGTAACCGTATTGCATAATATATTTCATGTGAGGAACCACTTAGAGGTATTAAATGCTTCAGATGCCTGGTTCTCTTTCCCACCACTGTGATCGATTCTGACCTGGCAAGTTTCTGAATGAATGAATCATACAGGAATTGATCTATATAACAGCATCTGCCAAATTTATGGATGTAGATGTAAGGTTAATGTTCAACTAAATGTACTGTGATAAAAAAACATCCTATAACTTGTTATGAAAAGGTCCCATAACAAGTGATGAAATTGTGTACAGTCTTGAATTGAACAAGCATGTAACAGTACCCATCTAACAGTGCCCAGGTTTTTGATTTTATGCCATTTTCATACTTTTATTCACAATCAAATTAGAATTTTCTACTGTTTTGTTAAACATTACAAATGAAACAATATTGGCTTTTTTTTTTTACAGATTAGTGCACACGCAAGATTAGACCACATATAAAACAACGGACATTTAGAATATTAGAAATAGACACTAATAGGTTCCTTTAGGTTCTAATGAGATTGCTGTACTGATGTTCAATGCTAACATGTACACTTTGAAATTTTGCGCACATTAAGAGAAACATTAATTAATTAAATGTTTATTAAGTCAAGGTGCAAAGGTTGTCTCTTCAGGTTTCTAACAGTTGGCTGTTGTCTGCAGGCTTCTGCTGAGTGCTCATGACACATGAGCTCATGAGTGATCATGAGAAATGTAGCATCACCTTTAACCTTCACTTTCCTTTACCTGAGGGATCTGATCCCCCCTTTGTTCTTTCTTTAAAAATGACAAAGTACCTTTAAAATTATTTCCTCGTCACACCATCCAGCCCTGCACAGTCTTTCCCTGCTTCTCTCGCCTTTTGCCCACATCCCACATCTCCTGAGTTTCCTTCCTTTACAATACCCATATTTCTCTGCAATTTCCAGTCAGTTTCTGTCCATCACATGCCTGAGGCTTTGTAGAACCACATCAAGCTGATTAAAATGCCAAGAAAGCATTTTCTCCCTTTAACAGGACTTCTGCTTTTTACAAAATGTTCACTTTATGCCACAACTTAGATAATTCTGTGTAGTCTGGGTCACGTCTCATACTTGCCACTCTGCTTTTCCTTGTTCTCTGTTCTCCTGTTAAACATATCAGTGTTGCGTATTTATATTTAAATATCTACATGTAGCTCCATAAACACGCTGGTTGTTATTTAGATATTTTTTGCAAAGTCATTGCCCACGTGTCATAGTGACAGTCATTCATGTACCCTGTCTAAATGCCACGCTTTCCTTTGTTTGCACACCTCCGTGTGCACCGAGTGCAAAAGAGCCCACATCCTCTCCGAACAGCCCCCAAATATGTGCAAAAACCCCATGATTAGCACGACGCACAATGGGTTTCCTGAACATATCAAGCAAAATATCTGATGACTTTCAGAAAGGGGAAGTGTCTTTTATAGGAATTGTCTCTTGCTGTGTCATTCTGCGGTTCTTTGCTCACAAAAACAATCTCAGTACCAGAAAGGCATGACTCTCTGATGAACTGATCAGAGAGGTGCAATAATTCACATAAACTAAAACCCGCTGGTCTCTCCATAAGGGGCTTTGGTCATATCAACATTAAAGCTATTTAAAATATGTGTCACTGTTAGCCATCTGGATAATGATGATGCTAAAAAATTTTCTGCTCATTATTATTATTATTGTTATTATTATTATTATTGCTATTATTATTGTTGTTGTTGTTGTTATGGTGATGTTGTTGTTGTCGTTGTTGTGCTTATTTGTTTGGTTATATTTAGTTGATGACAAAAAACAAATAAAATTTGCATCTAAAAAAGTAACTTTGCAGGAGAAGTAAAACATTCAAAGTTTAAAGTTGCAAGATTTTATTATACCATTTAGCCTTTTTATCTGTTCATTTTGATTCATTTGGTTCATTTTTTTCAATGTTTTTGTGTTTGTTTTTTTAAGCTGTGAAAATCCATCATCATCCATTATTACCATCATTATCACCTTTACCATCAATATCCTTATCCTTAATGGTGTTGCTATTACTTTTAATTAGACATGTAGATATGGCATATTCCCACGGAAAGTGATAGTGGGAATAGAATAGAAAAAGTTAAACTGACACAGTGTCATAAGAGTCCATGACTGAGCTTAGGTTTTATTTTATTTTAATTTTTTTAATTTTAATTATATGTCCAAAATTCCAAACAGCTTTCCTATACATGCATAACAATATCCCATTGTTCTTTATCCTTGTTTCATCTATACAGTTAAGACTGGCCTCTTAGTGAATTTTTTACGATTTATTTAAGATTTTAAGATTAATTTATGGGTGGAATGTATTTACATGTAATTTAACACCAACCCTGAGACTGCCTTGTTGTGGAATATGATATTAAGAGTGTGCAACTTATTTCCCTCTTATTCATTTTGAATAGGGATTATACGGAGATGGAGATGGATATGTTAATGGTGAGAGTTATTTAATGTTATTAGAACAGCATCTCTAAAATCCCATTTCATTCAGGAACCTAATTATACAAAACAAACAAATATCTTCAGGTTTTCTAATTGGATTGAAAGGAGCTTTGTAGTCATCCTCTAAAGTGTATAATAAATTGCTTAAATAATTATATTTCATAATTGGACATAACCTGACAACAGCAAATAATCTGAGTGCACAGTCATACAGAAGGTCCACTTCTCTGTGCCAGCCATGAGAGCCAGCCCATTCCAAACTATACACGAGTCCTTTTTCAATACACGTGTCTATATTTATATCTCTAGATTGTCTGTATAGTGTACTTTTATACTGTACTGTTGGTATAGTTTTTATTTTTTTGTTTTTCATTTTTGCCGCTCTTACCTTTGTACTGTCCACTTTCTGCCCAGACACTGCAAATTTCTCACTTGTGGGACTAATAAAGGTTTATCTTATCTTCAGCTATATCTTACTACTGTCTAAAAGATTTGAATGAACTGGCAGCAGCACTCTAACGTTGATAAAGCCAAGAAGAATCTGATTTGTTAACATTAGCAGTTGGTCTAATCTGAGAGAGGAAAGTATTCTTACCTGTGTGTGGCGGTAGGCCTGAAGAATAGCACTCGTCTCCGCTCGCTGATAGACAGGCCCTCCTGACCCTAGCATTCACCAGTAAGATGTCAGATATAAAGCTTTTTCTGTTTCCTCTTTTCTCTGTCTATGGAACTGAGTGCAAAGGGAAGTTTCTACGGCAACATCTCCTACATTGGCTGACCCAAATATCAAACTCATTCGACATGTGATTCTTCTGTATTACTTAAGAAAGCCATACATGTCGTGATTTTATGATTTGGATCGATGAGTAATTCCAATGTTCAGAATGTCAAGACCATTAATGGTAAAATTTATCGTAGCTGGCTTTCATGTCTTATTAGGTACTTTGCTTTCTCCGTGTAAATAGATACATAACTGTGTAACACTGGAAAAATTCTTATATAATCACCACAATAAGAAATTCTCACTGGCAATTAATCTCTGCCACTATAATTTAGTCATAATCTGGTAAAAACTCCCTCTGCAACCCGATGCAGATACCATGTA
>JBBPCX010000135.1:24181624-24194547 GCA_037974365.1 Hydrocynus forskahlii | reverse complement strand
GAGGAGGAGAGGAGAGGAGAGGAGGGGAGAGGAGGGGAGAGGGGAGGAGAGGAGAGGAGAGGAGAGGAGAGGAGAGGAGAGGAGAGGAGAGAAAATATAGAACAAGATAAAAGAAGAGAAGAGATGGCTGAAGAACTGAAATTGCATGAGAAGAGAGGAAATGAAAAAAGAAAAGAAATAAAAGAAGAGAAGAGAGGAGAAGAGAACAGATCAGAAGATAAAACAAGAGAGGAGAGGAAAGGAGGGGAAAATGAAGCAAAAGAAAAAAGAGAATAAACTGAAAGAGAACAGTAAAAATTAAAGGAGAGAAAACAAAAGAACAAGAAAGGAAAAGAGTAAAAATAAAGGAGAAGAGAAGAAAACAGAACAGAGCAGAAGAGAACAGAGAACAAGAAGAAATTATATAAGAGAAGAGCTGAAATTGCAAGAGCAGAGGAGAAATAACAAAAGAAGAGAATAAATAACAAGAGAAGAGAAGAGAATAGGAAATGACAGGTCAGGACAGGACAGGAAATGAGGAGAGAAGTTTGGGCAGACGAGGAGCCGCCACACTTCTGTCTGCGGCTGCCATCCTGTCCAGTGCAAGTCAAAGGTCCGGTTGAATGCACAGTCTGCAGGACACATGCCTATCAGAAGACTGATTCATCATTTTCTAAGAACCTAAAGTCATTGCTATTGTCTGGGCACCATGTGTTAAAGAATGATTGACAGCTGCCACTGAAGCACAAGAAAGTGTAAACAGATGCACTTTGCTGTATTACAGTTTACATTTCCTCTAGGTTTTCTTGTTTATTTTCACAGTTGTGTGTCATGTCTGATTTGGAAACAGCACAACTTCCTTCAGTGGCATGGCCCAAAATCACGTGTTTGTGTGAGTCACCAGTGTTTAATAGCTGGATATAATAGAGGCATTCCTCTACAAATCAGTAAAAACGTGTGTGTGTGTCTATAAAGGGCTCAAACACATCATACTTTTCCAAGTACTGTTTTCTGTGATCTCTTCCTACGTGTTCAGATAAAAAAAATCCACTGAATGTTTTGGAATGAGCTCTTGTACATGATTTTGTTTTCCATGAAGCATCATTATCGGGTGCTTTCATGTCTTTCACAATCTGCCCGAATGTGAGAACCCACACTGGAGAGGAGGGAAGATGAGAGAATGAGGGAAAGAGAAAGAGAAGGTGCAGTTCAGAATATTCCAGCATTGCTTTTGTATCATCCTATAATGTTTAATATAATTTATGATATTTACACTATGAGGGGCCATGTAGCGCAATTTCGGGGAAGAAGCCCCCCAGGGTAAGATGCTTATGCTTTGAAGTTTGCATTTAGGGGATCTTCTTACTCAAGGTAGGGGGCATCTTTAATAAAGATTTTTTTTTAACTCTTAGTTAATCTTACTTAATTATATGCCTTTTTATCTAAGCTTGCTTTTGTGTATCTTGCTGGGAACTGTGAATTGCCCTCCGGGATGAATAAAATATCTATCTATCCATCTATCTATCTAAATAATAATCTTTTTTAGTATTTAAAACTTTGCTACATACAGAAGCAGTTGTGGGTGGGATGGGGGATGTAGGTGTCCCCTTTTCCCCTTGATGGCCATGGTGCTCATTTTGACAAGGCAGAATTGTTTTTACAGGGTTTTTTTTGTTTGTTTGTTTGTTTGTTTTGCTTTTGCCCATTGTTTTGTTTATTTATTTACTTACTTATTTTTTCACAACCATTAAAGTTGCTGGTAGCCATGGGTTTCTTATGTCATATGTTGCCAGAGCTGATTTAAACTGGTCAAACCAAAATAGTGGTCAAACCAAAATAGCTGGTCAAACCAAAATAGCTGGTCAAACCAAAATAGTGAGTTTATATCACTGATTTTGTCATAAACTCATTCTTTTGGTTACATGGGATTCATGATTTTTACAAAACAATAATAAAAAAAACAAAACTGAATTGTGAAGTATGAATATTCATTGAAAACTGAAAGATGTTACTGGTACTGTTAGATGTTCATCCAAGAAATACAAATTTTATCACTTTAGATTAGCCCAGACCTGGAAATCAACCCCACCCTGGAGAATGTATCTTCTTAGTCAGGTCAACATAAAAGGAGGACAAAAATACACAATCAACAATATAATCAAATCATACAATCTTGATTAGAAACACATTTTTATCCCAAAATAAATATGCCCGCTCTATTAGAAGGACATGCAAGGCTGATAATTCAGACAATGATGATGACAGTGCTGTCATAAAATGATGTACGTAAATAGGAGTATTCTCCATCTGAAAGAACCTACAGATGGTGAAATGGATGATCCACTTCTATTTCCCCAAAGATCCATATTTGTAAATAAAATAAATGAAGATGAAGAACCTCTTAAAGATGTATAGAACCTCTACATTATGTAAACTTAATTTTCTATAATGCAAAGGCCCTAAACACTTGGTCTGAACCTTTAGCAAAGGTTTTTTAAACTTTACATTATGTGGAAGATCTTTAAATGTCAGAAGGCTCTGTAAAATGTAAAGGTTCTATACACAGAAGTTTTACTATATGCAGGTTCTTTAAATGTCAAAAGGTTCCATATATTGTTAAGATTCTACAGACTCCTGGATAGAGTCTTTACATTATGTGGAGGTTCTTTACATTTTGAAAGGTTCCACATAAGGTTAATGTTTGACACACTCTTATGTAGAACCCTTATTCCATGTGGAAGATCTTTAGGCGGTTTACATTTACATTTATGGCATTTAGCGGACACTTCTATCCATTCTGTAACTACAAGGGACAGTCGCCCTGGAGCACCTTGGGATTAAAGGGTCTTGCTCAGGACCCAGTGGGGGTATGCTGAAGGTAGGAGTCAAACTCATGACTTCTGGGTCCAGAGGCAAGTATCCTACCCACTAGGCCACCGGCACCTTCATAATGTTAAGGCTATAAGAACTCTTGGTTGGAATCTTCACATTCTTTGTAGATTTTTTTAATGGTTCTTTAAAGAAAAATCCTTCAAATGTTACCTTGGGGTTACCTACTTTCTTTGACATTGCTCCAAAGAACCTTTGTGTTTAGCAGAGCATTTACCAATTAAAGGCTTCTCAGGGAACCTTGTGTCTAAGCCAGAGTGTAAACACCCTCTGTCAGGCTGTAGAGATGGCCAGTGTGTGTTGTGGTGGGGGTCGTACTTGGTTAAAACAATCTTAGATAATGAAATAGGTGTTTGATGTCTGCTGGAAAGGAGACTTAATTTTCAGAAGAAACATGGTCAAAGAGAAGCCAGCCGCCTCTCTAAAATCAGCAGCCTTTAAATGGCTCTTTAAACGTCACCCTCACCTCCAGCCTGGCGCTCTCCCTTTGTCCAAAAGTTTGAGATAGGACAAACTTCCCGTCACATCTTCAAAACCCTGATCGCTTCGCTTTATTCTGATCGATGTGCTCCATTCACCGGCACGGTGTCAGGATAGTTGTGAGGGGAGGGGGGAGAACAAAAAAAAGAAGTCTCCCTCTTTGAGATGGCAATTGTATGTGGCTCTGTGTCTGCCTTACCTGTGTGTCTTTGATCATAGCAGAGCATGGGGTGGCGTTTGATTTCCAGGGATACTTTGACAGCTCACAGGCTGGCAAAAGCCTCTCGGATGACTGCGGGAAGATCAGAGGAGACAGGGTGGAAGGCAAAAGTCCAGCTGCGAGAAGATCAGAAGAGGCACAACTTCAACCACAGCCATTGTGTGAGAACACAGTCTCTTGGATAACTTTTTTTTCTCTCTTGAGTAAAAAAAAAAAAAAAAAAAAAGAGAAAAAAAGGGAAAAAAAACTTTCCCTTCAGAATTTTGAACGGCTCAGTTTAAGGTCTGTGAGGTTTTGTCTAACTTTGACAAAAGAGGCTTGTATAGACATCTCAGGAGGCTTTTGCTTCAACCCACAGAGCTGCAGTTCAAGCCGAACCACGAGTGTTCACTGTTAATCCGTGTCTTCAGCTCCCCATCTTCTCTTCTGCCATGTACCTCTGTGATTCACTCAAGTCCTGCTGAAGTGTAGAACGCTTCACAAAGAAAAGAACTGAAATATACAAAGTGCTATGGTGGATTAAAGCTTGGTGAAGTTCGACTTGTCCCTCAACGCACGGCTTGTTTTATTGTGGAGCTTCATATCTAGCAATGCTGAAAACCACCATTAGCTATTGAGGCTGTCCTGCACACCATATAATAGAATATGTAGAACATCATTCATTTCCCCTTATGGAAAGATATCGTTAAGAATCATCTGTGCCCTTCCTGACCTTTATGCAGCTATTAATATTCATCATTTCATTTATCTGGGATCCATTAACCAATAGAGCAAAGCAGAACATCCGATTCAGGTCTCTATAGGACTCAACCTACTCTGAACTGAGGTCTCCCTCTAGTGGCACACTGTGGCAAATATGAGAATAGTTAAGACACTTGGCACGCAAGTGAAACCAAATAGTGACATTTGTAATAAATCACACAGAAAGGCTTATAAACTTTGAAAAAGGGTGATGCTTTAAGGATTAGTTTTGAATATAAAACCTAGAACGCCTTGGATCCAACATATGAGGGTACTGAGACCAGGGGCACCACTATACATTTTTGGTCCAAATTATTAGGCTCCCACTTTTATGTAATATTCCTTTATGGTTAGTGTTCTCTGAGAGCTGCCTGGCAGTGCTGGACCCTTGGACTCATCCTAACTGGCCTCCCAACATACAGCACCCCTTTATCAATACTATACATTCAAGATGATGCCACTTAGAATTGGAAATTACCAGAAGCACAGAAGAGAAAATTTAACTAGCCAGTCAACAAGGATGAGCAAAATTTCAGAGACACAAACAGAACATACAGCATTCATATCAACATACTTTAGAGTTCTAAATCTTTGTCTTTTTTAATTACTTTTTTAAATTCCATTACACACATGTAAACAAATGCATATGCCTAAGCAGGCACAAACACCACAGCCCTGTTAGTATAATGTCTTTTTTTAGTTCCTTAGGCTCTTTAGCACAAAAGGACTGCTATCTTTTGCTCTTTATTGTATTTCACCTATTACTGCCATAGGTCATTTACTGTCATACACCAATTAGTGCCATAGGCCCTTTATTGTTATACACCCGTCACTGCAGTAGGTCTGTTTTTGCCAAAGGCTATTTATTGTCATACACCAGTTAGTGTCAAACCTATTAGCACAATAGCCCCTTCGTTGTTTTGACAATAGGCCTGATAGTGCCATGGGGCCTTACACATATGAATAGATGTAGAAATGCTCTGGTGCACTAGTGCCATAAATTTGTAGTATGTCCTTTTCAGCCCCATAGATGTATAACTACTCTGGTGGATTAGAGCAGGCATGAGTACCACAGCCATCAGTGGCATCAACACTTAATGCCATGTCTTTTCCCAAAGACTTTAGGCCTATTAATGCCATAAATTCTTTAATGCCAAAGAAAAAGGCTAATCTAACAAAAGAAGGGAATCTTTTTCTGAAAACTTTTTTACAAAGGGATGTTCTGCTGTGCATAATATGATTTAATGTCTCCCTCTGGAGGCCACACTTATGAATTGCATTCACTTTTTCATTGTCATGGGTCTGATGTGCTCTGATTTAATAACTTATTTGATGTCCACCTACATAAACATGGATATTATTCTAAATGAGTCGAGACTGATATAAAAAAAATAATTTATTTTAATGTTTATGGTTTAAACTATAAGGTTTTGTATACAGCCTAATCAGTGTTTTGGGCCATATGTGGCAGGTCATACTAGAAGACAACTCTCTTTTCCGGGGGAAAAAAGTTTTAAAATAGGATTTTCAAAAAGATTTTAAAAAGTTTTAGAAAGCACATACATAGTATAATTTGTTATTTACCATATTTTAACATACCTAAACACTAAAAAGTGAATAACAAACACATTAAAGATGATAACCAATTGATATTCTCCCTCAAGTTAGCTGTAAAACTGTTATTAAACACACTTCCACTGTGGATGGTATATGAGGGGTTTATTGCTCAGCATGGGCACCTAGAAGAGAAATTACATTTCTAGGACAAGCTTCTGTCAACAGGTGATTGTGCTGACAAAATCCAGAGGAGCTTTGCTTTCCCTCTTGCCCTGAGATTAAGACTTCCATCTAGACACAAAAGACTGAGCTGGCCAAGCAAACAGAGGCAAAGCCGCACAGATCTGTCTACTAGGTACATAAAATCTGATTATGCACCTGCAGGTCAGACCTAGGTCACCCAGTGCGCTGCTGGCTGAGCTGAAGAGCAAAGCGGGGTGGTCGGCAGTGTTAGAAGCCTGTGCTTTGGTCAGCTTTCAGGTCTTTGGCCAACAAGGCTGCTGTGACTGGGTGCATTGCATCACGATTCTCCTTGAAAACCTTAACAGCCTCATCACGGAACTTGGGAAGATTGTATATGTCCCTGCAAGTAAGAGCAGAGGAGAAGGATCACTGACAGTTCTGATTCACTAATCACTAGAATGCCTGGAACACAAGTGTGCGTATACACCTCTGAGAAGATTTACATTATATACACCTAAACATAAGCAAAGGTGTGTTTGCGTGTGTATTTTTTGCTGTACTTTAAACCAACCGGAACTGCAGAGGGCAAAGACTTTACAATTCCAGTCGCAAGTCATCCTATTCTTAAGTTACTTCAAATTAAGAATGGGTGTGATATTGAAATAGGTATGAGTCATTTGGAATAAAATATACAAATGATGTAATCTCAGAATCTTTCCTTTGCCTGAACGTGTGACATCCAAGTCTAAGCAAAGATTTGTATAGAAATATTCCATTCACAAATCTAAAATTTCCAACAAGCTGTTCTGTAGGTAAAGTGAGAGTGTATTAAAATGACATATACCTAAAGGAACAGGTAAAAAAGAAAAAGAAAAAATTACAAAATCAAGTGAAATATCAGGTATAGACCACCTTTTATGCTTTATGCTAAAAGTACACAATAAACAAATGTTAGACTTTCAGTGTTTTCATTTTGTACACATGAAAACACAGAACAAATCATTGTGGACATTCAAGTAGCAAAATTTTTAAATGTATGTTCCTACTTTGCAAAAAAATAAATAAAATAATTAAAAATCCTTTGTTACCCAAGTGGTCCATGGTTACCTGAACAGCGGGCGAGTGAACTTCATCCTGCCCTGCTCTGTGGCCATCTTCAGAGCCAATGGAACAGCATCTTCCCACTGGGCTTTGAGACACAGACGCAGCCACCTACAAGTCCACACAGACACACACGTTCAACCAAAGAAACATTAATAGCTTGAAGACTGTAGAAAATAAAGATTTTTACCATTAGTAGTTTTATTGAACACATTTTTACTTATGGTTGTTCACTCAACAACTTTCCAATGCTTAACAAGAATAAAAATGTGCAGGCTATGAAACAAATGGATAAGTGGTAACTAGTGTGCAAAACCTTTGACTAGTAGTATATGTATCAGTTTCTTACTAATCATACACTTCTATTTATGTCTACTGCTTAAATTAGGTAAAATATTGTAATAATATATAAAATATCCTCTTTACAGACACCAACAAATTCAAAACAGGTGCACTGCCCATCCAGTTTACCTGCAACGGATCTCAGAGTTTCTGATGCTGTTGAAGTTATACTCCTCCTGCATTCTCTTGACATGAGACTGAGGTAGAGGGTCCTGTAGCAGAGAGAAAGACAAGGATAGAGGCAGACAAAAATGAGTCAGACAGACCTAATAATCACTATTTAATGTATTTCTGGTGTTAAGACACAGTTCATGTCTTGGTACCTCGAGCAGAAGAAGTGCCATGAATTCAATGAGCTGGTGAGAAGAGAGCTGCTTTACATCGGCCTCACTGAAGCCGGCCAGATCTGCATCCTTAGCCTGACAACACACACGCACACAGACACAGAATCATAGTGTTTTACTTCAGTACTGTGGGGAACATGCATGTTCTAGAGCTAAAGAGAACGCACACCCTACCTTCACCCATCTCTGGGCCAGAGAAATGCAGGCATCCGCCAGAGTGGTGTCGTACCTGAGCAAGCAGAGCAACAATCAAATATACACAGAAGCTAATATAACTGCACAGTGTGTGTGTGTGTGTGTGTGTGTGTGTGTGTGTGAGAGAGAGAGATAGTAGCAGTGTTGGGAAAACCAAAACCAAGCACTATGGTTAAACTCAGAAATTGAAAAAACAAGTGGGTTTGTCATTATTACTTTTGTAGCAAGAACTCCAATTAAATAAGTACCACTTCACTGATCCTGGCATTAACCTTGTTTTCCCTGGTCATGAAACAAGTATGACACTCTGTACAAAAACAAGTACGCTCTAGTGCTTACTCGGCTTTGTATGGAGGCATTCCTGGAGTGTGCATCCATCCATTCCAATCCACTTTATTCAAGATGTCCACCTGAGAGGGAGCAACAGGGATGAGAAGATGGGATTAAATCAGGCCTTCAGCAAGCAAAATGCTTGTGTTGTATGAAATGTCTAGACTATTCACTAAAAAAACTACAAAAAATCAAATCGGAAACACCCAGGAACATACAACTAAATTAAGCTTAAATGGATAATTATACTAAAGCATCCATATTACAGTCTCACTCACCTTGTCTTTGAAGTAGGTGAACAGGTAGTCCTTCCACTGATCTGTGGTCACGCTACTGTAGGCAAACATCTGGATATAGGACTTCACAAAGCCCATGAACACCTCTGTACAGGGCATATGACATATTATAAACATTCATATGCTCATTATGCATGTAAACGTGTGTAGTGTGTGTGCGTGCATACCTGGTCCTCCCAGCAGCTCTTCCAGGTGGTAAAGAAGGGCAAAACCTTTCTCATATGGCACACAGGAGAAGCTTTCATCAGGGTCAACATCTTTAAGGCTCGGCACCAGGTTAGTTATGACATTATTTTCCCCAAACTGGTGAATCTACAAATACAGAACCAAAAGTGTCACAGAATGTTTGTTCATACAGAGCACATAATAGTATAAAGAGTATTAATGTCAAATTAGCATCTGAAAAAAGTATGAAACAAATCCAGTACTTGAAATGTAAGAAAAGATACTTTTTTCCCCCAAAAGAAAACTTTTTTCAGGTGGAAACTTTATTTAGGAATGGTGCTCAGATAGTTCTGCAACAATCATGTATAAATGTTGCAGAACTATCATTAGGTACGTCTGTGTGTGAGAGAGTTTCTTACAGCCTCCTGCAGCTCTTTCCATCCTCCCCTGGCTTTAAACTGCCTGAACTGCTCACCCTCCATGGCTCGGCCAATCATTCTCTCCAGATACACGGTGTGTCCCTCATTTAACCTATACACAACAGAGAGAGAGAGAAGTTGCTTTATGCTGAACACTATGTGTGGATGGGAGATCTTCTACAGAAAACTCATCACATTTTATGTGATATAGTCTCCAAAATTAAATTTCCCAAATATGCATTAATGGTTCATGTTCTGTGGAGACTATTTATCCATTTGACCAAAAGCGCCCAAACATTTGCATATTTCTTTAAGTAACAAACCGTGAAAGGTTATAGTGGCATTTACATACACACATAAAAAGATCCCCACTGATATTATAAGTATGTAGCTAACAACGTTTGACTAGTGCGTAGCCGAATTCCTCCTGCATTCATCCTGAATGAGAGGTCAATTCATACTCAAAAACATGAGGCACTCACATACACGTGTCTTACAAAGATGCATGCTGATCAGGTCTCATTATATGCATACATGACATGAACACAAAAAGACTGACCAGAAATGCTCCCAAGTTTTATTGGTCACCAGGTTCCCAGTCCAGCTGTGAGAAATCTCATGAGCAATTACCTGGAGACAAAGAACACTCATTACTGAAGCACAAAAGAACAAGAAAGAACAAGAACACGTCCTCCACAAAACTTTGGACAATCAAGAATGGCAAGAACTACATATTCTGAATTCATTACTCATTCATCCAAAGCATTTCATGGGTCAACATACACAGAGTGACTTACATTAGAGAGGGACCGGTCTCCAGCCTGAGGATCAGAACAAGAACACACACCATTACAAAAAAAAGTCTACACACACACACACAGAGCAGTTGTTTTGCAAGGATGTATCAAGAACATCTAAAGTCTTGTTACGCATGGTTTACCTATCCATGTATGTATATAGATAAATATAAATAGAGAAGTATACCCCCCCCCCCCCCACACACACACACACACACACATATGTTTATATATGCCTAGGGTGGCAGAAACTACACTGAGTGGGAACTGACCAGTAAAGTAGGCGTGACATAGGTGATGCAGGGGTTCTCCATGCCACCGTAGGGGAAAGAAGGAGGCAACACCATCAAGTCATACTGCCCCCACACATACGGCCCTGCCAGGCTCTCAGCAGTCTTCAACATTGTCTCCGTCTGACCATGAGCAAGAGAGACAGAGAAACAACTCATCGAATTATCAATCGTGAAGGGATTCCACGCAGGTATATGGAATTTCTGACCAGACACAATAAATTATATTTGTTTTGTTTCAGTCAATAGAGTCATCAATACAGTATAATAATTCACATTTTTTACATTTTTAAACAAGTTCTTACTATAATCTATATTTAAAGTGCAACATGAATACAATAGGTCAGATATAGGTAGATGTAAGCACCTGCACTGTTATATGTAAATTACTTATATCATGCAAATATTTTATATTATGATTTGTGGCATTATTGCCTGGACGAGGAACTAAATTTCTGTAAACCATTTTCCATGTGTGGGGCAATGGTGCGATTTTAAAGTGAGATGAAATTGATGCAAATACCCAGTACAAATAGTGCACCAAACTATTCTTTACTCCAGGCCTGAGGGCCGATGTCCAGAACATGCTGCTAATTCCCTTGCACGTGCTTACTAAACCTGGTCATTCACTGATGAGTTCAACTAGGTGTCCTTAGGAAGAGAAATCACAAAGTCGTGCAGGACTCCCAGCCTCTAGGACTGAAACTCATGAATCTGGTCACATATCTCTTACCTCAGAGAACTCAAACGCAGCCTGGTCCACATACTCCTTCTCTGACCAGACTCTGGACCTAGGCCCAATCTCCCTGGACACGGAGCACACAATGTCTTAGCTCACACTAACAGCAGAAAAGTGACATAAACCACCGTTCAAACTTGACTTGTTAATAAGTGATGGGTTGCAATAATATCAAATTTACAATACTACAGTGTAAAGTTATATAGACTCCAGTATGTGTTTTTAACATAAGTTATCCTAAATAATACATGTATTTACAATTGTTTTACAGAAAAAGTGGATGGAATGGGCAAGTGGGGTTTATTGTAGGATACAGTACTAACTAAGTATGATTTAGTTACAGTTGTTCAACCAATAAAAAGGCAGTAACCTTGAGGAGTTCAGTGTTCTTGTTTTTTATTTTGTTTTAATATCTGTGCAAACTTCAGTGTGAACTCGTATTACAGTTTTTGAGTTTTCCGTGCAACAGCACTCGAGCATCAAAAGCAAGTACAAAGTAGAAAGCTACTGTACCCTTCAAGGACTACAGTCATATACACATATATATATATACACATATATATATACATACATTATATACATATACATATATATATATATATATATATGCATAATAAAACGCAGTAACGTTAAACAAACCACTCCTGTCCAATCAACAACTCAAACCAAACTGACCTGAAGTCAAAACCCATGATATCTGTCAGATCATTATTTCTGTTGTTTCATCTGAAATATTGAAATCCTGAATTTGACTTGAACTGGAACAAGTTAGTGGTGCACCATAATCCAGGGAATGATGCCCGGTAAAAAGTAATTCATCATTGTGAAACAAAAATTCAGGGTTAGATGGAATTGAGCTTTGTGAGACAGGTCCTATTCGCTCAAGCACAGATTCCCTGAACCAGCAGGGTCGGAGAAAGAAAATAATGAACACTACCTGCTCTCTAGAGCTCCCACCATTACTGCAATCAGGTAAGAAGGCATGGGCACCTGAAAAAGAGACACACATACATGCATTAAACAATAATGCTGCTTATTTTGATTGATGTGTACAATGCTTCGCCATCCTCAGAGACAGTTTACGTTTCTTTATCTTCTCTAGCCAAACCACAGAAGCACAACCAATATCATAGACAAACATTCTGATAAAAATCAGCTATACTAAGCAAATGAAACATGCGGTCCTATCTCATCAGGATTAGAAGACGTAGAAGATCTGCTACAGATGTAACTTCTGCAAAAATCAGTCCTACAGATTAGATGCTAATGTCGGCAGGGTTGCCAGTACTCACGGCATTTAGTTTTTGAAAGAAGTTGTTATGGAGCGGAAAAAACCCTTTCTTTCAAATGGTACTGCATCATGCCAGAAGTTTAAAAAACAAAAAACAAAAAAAACAAAAACAAAAAAAAAAAACCACCACACTACTTTACTGTTAAAAGCATTCAGGAGAATAACATTAGGGGAAATACAAACACACAAGGGTACACATATGAATCAGACAGTTCTTTTACTCCAACAACTATGACACAAATATCAACTTGAGAGGGAAACACACTTGAGTCTCAGATGAGAGTGAGAGAGAGCGAGAGAGAGAAGAAACAGTGTGTGTGAGAGAGGGGCAGGGTGAGAGACAAACAGGGTGAAAGAGGCATAGCGGCAGAGAAAGAGATCTAACCGGCTGCCTGAAGCGGTAGATGATTCTGCTGCTGTCATTGGGGTCCGGCTCTTGTCCATCACGCACTGCACTCATAAGAGCTATCAGCTCTTTTGGGACAGACACCTAACACACACACACACACACACACACACACACACACACACACACACACACACACACACACACACACACACACAC
>JBBPCX010000135.1:24160531-24175111 GCA_037974365.1 Hydrocynus forskahlii | reverse complement strand
ACACACACACACACACACACACACACACACACACACACACACACACACACACACACACACACACACACACACTATTAAAACAGATTTTTTTCCTGCATAATTAAAGGTTTATTATGTGAAGGTCATTCAGGGAGGTCTGACGTGAAAAGCTCCATTCTCACGAAAACTCAGAACTGATCACATTGGTTATGGAAGGACGTCTGCCTCTAAAAGCTCACTCACAGAAAGCTATCACATGGATTGGTTATGAATGTGCTGCCTTTAGACTGATAGTTTTATTATTTTGCCCTTAAACACGTTGGCCTAAAATATCAATTTCTGGTGTTGAGGTGCAGAGGTAGGTTGAGAACATTTACACAAAGTTTTTCTATACTTTCTATGTAGATATTCTGACCCCTGGTTCCAATCACCAGAAATCTTAGTCAGGAAGTTTCTCAACAGTGAACCATTTCACGTCAAACCACTCTGAATGACTTACAACCATATACTTAGGTACTCACTGAACAATTAAATCCCCTTAAAAAAGGCATGCCTCAGTCTAAGCAACTATTCATCTGTGCTGAAGGACAGAAAAGTCTTTTATGTAGCTTACATCGCTTACACACCAAATGTGATTTTTGAAAGGTGAAAATGTCACATTTTCTCTGCTCTCTGATTGCTTTTGCAGGCAATATAAACTCACCAGTAACTAGAACTAAAACTGCTTGATCACTTTACCCTCTGCTTTGTCATGGATGGTGCTATATCAGCTGAAACTGTTCCTGACATGCAGAAAGGGCAAAAGGTCTGAAATGTTTCCACTCCATGGATGCAGTGGGAACAATAACTTCTTGCTGTTTCAAAACGGCATGTCCTTGTTTTCTCATTTTTGTGAAAATCAATGCAATTGCTCTTAAGGACACTCTGCCTGACCGTTGCATGTGCCTAAAAAATGATGCATATTTTGTATTTACATGTCATCTATTCATGTTACATTCTGTGTGCAATGGCCTTAACAGCTGCTTGTTAGCTGTAGAAGTGTGTGAGTGTGAGGTTGGTACCTGGGCATAGTAGGTGTGTTTCACAGATGGTGTGTCCTGGCAAGGCAGCATTGTTCTGCAATGAGTGGCCTGTTTAAAAAACAGAACAGCAGACATCATTTAATAGAAATACATAAGTGAATAAATTAATTAAATGTTGAAAAGAATAGTAATAATAATAATAATAATCCTTCTGCCCAATCTCCTTTACACTTCAACAGGGATGCATAATACAGCAAAATTACTTTGCAACATATGGCGACTGTAAAACCAAATATTAACACTGGTGAACCAATAATGTAACATGATGAAAAAATAGCCTGCATTATTTTAAACAAAATAATTAACTTTTACTGGACTAGATCCATACCTTTGTTAATCAAAACACTCATAGAAACACTCAATTTAACCTGTGAGTCTTTCTCAGTATTTAAAAAAAAACAAAAGAAAAAAAAAAAAAAACACTGCAATTGGCGATTTGCATACTTCAGACAAAAGATCATACACAAATCATAACGATTAATAAACAATGCTGTAAAGTCCTGTAACAGGGCATAATAGCTTTTAATGAAAAAAGTTTAAGTAAATAACGTTATGATTAAAAATACAGACGTTTCATGAATATACTGCATGAATAATCTTCCACAGAACTGTAACTACAGCATTAGTAAAGCTTTCCTTTGGTTATCTCATAACTTGCAATGGTAATCAGATAGCTCTAATATCTGTGTGCAGAATCAGTGTCCTAGTTTCAAACCCACATCACATTACCACTGAAAGTGATAACAAATGAATGAAACCAATGTGATGAAGATTAATGTGAAAAGCATGCTCTGGAAGTGCTCAAATGATTACTGCAGAACACAAGGAATGGAGCAAGAACATTACAACAGAAGCATGCCATGACAGTTAGGCTGTGGGTGGGGATGTTTCACAAAACACAAAACAGTCAATTAAAAGCGTAGTTTGTTCAGGAAACAATTTCTAACTGTTCTAATGCTCAGTAATCACCCAACATTAAGCAATCACATTTTTGACAGAAGACGGAATAAATCTAAGATGGTAAGCATGACAACAAAAGTAGATCAGTTTTAGTTGTAAACTAAAATAGTAATTCATTATGTTGCCTTAATATTTTCTCTTTTTTTATAGTTCTCACTTTTTTTAAGTGTACTCACATGTAAAATTTGTTATTCAATAACAATAATATTATTGCTTTCTGTGAAACTGTTGGTTTTGCTCTCATCTTCCTTATCATTAATTTGAGAGTATGTTGCAAATTCTGTGTGGCGCACCTGTTCAGGATTGCTTACTCTTGGTCCACAAACTGTCTACTGGCATATTACAGACCAAATTGTTCTAACAGACAATTTGTGTATATTTTTAAAAAGAAAGAAGCTATTGCGCCTTACCATAAGCCGGAAGCTACATACCTGGCACTGGCTGAAAAGATAGGGGTGTTTTTTCCCAGCAGTCTGTGCAGGAGACAGCCACTGCAGGGCGGAGGCGCTTGGAGAGGTCTCATACTCAATTTCCACAATCACGTGCTGACCACTGAACACACAAGCAAGTTAATGCTCGTCATGTTCTTCACACTACAATTTTAGTATGTTTTGCACGTTACAATATTGCACCATTATTTCTTAATGCCTGTACCTCTAAACAAGAGAAAGGGAATTTCCTCCTTCTTTTTACACATGCATTGACGTAACCGTGTAAACACATTTAGTGTCTGTCTGGATCACTATGAGCTTTTTAATTACTGCCAAAATTCCCAGCCTATTTTGTTGGCCCACCTGGAGTGTATGGTTAGAGACCGCAACAGTTTGTATGTCAATTCCTGGGCACACATGGCTGAAGTACCACTCATAGCCCAACAGTGACACGGAGTTGTGTAAAACCCTCAGCAACACGGCACACTACTATACACCCCTGTGACACTACTATGCTGAGAATGGTCCTTCATCCAAATAATCTCTGTCTAATGGTGGTCCTATGGATAGGGTAGAGACTGAGAATGATAGTAATAGTTGATGCCAATGATAAAATGGCCAATTAGTGTAGATGCAAGGTAGGTGCACCTGATAAATTGGCATCTCAGTGTATATACCGCATGTGTATGCGTACATTTTTTATTTAAGTACTTGTTAAATATTGAAGAAATAACACAGTTTTATGACATTCATTATCACCTCCAAGCAATTTCCATTAAATGTATGAACAGTGTGGTAATACCGTGAGAGCTCAAAGGGCAGCGTGATGTCTAGAGGGCTGCCTTTATAATCATGCTGGGCTCTCAGTTCAAACTTAGCAGCCTGACCGTTGGCTGACACCTTGAAGATCTTCAGGTCCTTCGTATCAAGGGTCTAAAGAGAAGAGTGTGATTTATTTAGCGATACAGAAACATGCAATAACAGATATCAAGCTGTGATGTAACTTTGCTTTTGCAACTTTGGACTTTCACAAAGTACAGATGCAAAGCACTTTAAAAAAGCACTACAAATGCGATGTCCAAAAGACCTGCATTTTTACTTCAGGACAAGTTGAATTACAGAAATTACAAAATGATTATTTGATTTTTTTTTTTTTAAAGAGATGGGTGCTACTCTTACTTTAACTGTGGTCTGCTGCAGTTAGCAGGCACATAACAAAGCCTGCTTTTGACACTCTGGCTGAAGGACAGTATGCATCAGCCGAAATTACAAATAACCCCATCTGCCCTCTCTGTCTCCAGCTGTAGTGCATTACTTACAGCTAAAGTGCACTACTATCATTTCTGATTAAGTCAAAGTAAAGTAACTTTCGAGAAGACTCAGCAGTTATCGTGAGCCAACGCCTGCTGCCAAAGTCCATAACGAAAAGTAATATTACACAGGCTCCTAAACAAAGGCCTGGCAGACTTTTCAGACAACTATTGATGGCTAAAACAGTACAGCTTCTCAAATACCGGGAGTAATAATATATTGCATTATGAGTGAGCATCAGTTTAATATATATCTAGATTATGTGTGCACCCATAAAGCAATAGGGAGGTAAATTTTCTGGGACAAATAGCAATTTGTGAGGCAATAATTCAATAATCAGCTACTGATAACCTACTGCTGATACACTCTGCAAGCTGCTTCGAATAAGAGCATCTGCTAAATAAATGAACATACAATTCATTACTATATGATGCATTCACTGACATACACTACATGGACAAAAGTATTGGGACACCCGACCATTACACCACATAGGCTTTAATATTGAGTTGGTCCCCTGCTTTGCAGTTATAACGGTTTCCACTCTTCTTTGAAGCCTTTCTACAAGATTGTGTTGTTTCTATGGGAATTTGTGCCCATTAATTCTGTAGAGCATTTATGAGGTCAGGAACTGATGTTGGACAAGAAGGCCTGGCTCGTCTTCTCTGTTCAAGTTCATCCCAAAGGTGTCGGATGGGGTTGAGGTCAGGGCTCTGTGCAGGACAGCCAAGTTCTTTCACACCAAACTCATCCAGCCATGTCTTTATGGAGCTTGCTTTGTGCATTGGGGCACAGTCATGCTAGAACAGAAAAGGTTCTCTGGAAGTAAGAGGCCACCTGAATTCAACAATTAACAGGTGTGTCCCAATAGTTTTATCTATATAGTGTACTATTGACGGGACTGATTGAAGAAAAACATACTGCTGTTCTACTAGAAATTATTACACTTACACATTTACACGTACATTTAATTAAAAATGTCAAGTAAAATGGTATAAAAATGACTTTCAGTGCAGACTGTGGTATGCAGCTTTTAGAATACTTTTGTCCATTTAGTGTACATTTTGCTGCACTTTAGTGTGGTCGTTGCGAAACGTCACTACATCTTTAGTAACAAAACCAAAGCTGCTTTATTATCATTTCTACCTTAAACAGTATAGCAGTTCCACTCTTGCGCCAGTGTTAACTGTGACGTGCCTTGAAGTGAACCGGTAAATAGGACACCATCATAAGTGAGAGCCACCCTGTAATGGACAAAAGTATTGGGACGCCTGACCTTAACACACAACAGGGGCTTTAATGACATCCCGCAGCAAAATGTCTTGTGAAAAATTACAGCTTGGTCAATATAAGCTATTTATAATAATGTTAGGAAACTCGGGGAGAAGTGAACAAGAGAACTGAACACGAACTACAACTAAAAGCTCAGTCAGAGCTCACTGTAATGAATGGGTCCATTTATATCATGCAGCGTTTTCTGTGATTCTCACAGTACAGGTTTATAATTACACAGGGCTGTAGTAAAATACAGATTCAGGTTGGATCAGTAAAACCACACACTTTGCCTGCTTGACAGGCTAAGCCCTCAGAGCCTCTAGCTAATGCAGTACTGAAAAATCAGAACTGGGACTGTTCACATTACCAGAAGGGAGAATTTATCCTCCAAGATCTCGACTGTCAGAGCGACCTTCCCCCTGAGAACTCGATTGTCAAAGTCCACGTAGAAGGTCAGGTTCAGGTGCCGGGTGAGACACTTGGAGAAAGAAGAGAAGGCGCACGGGTCCGACACTGGAGCCATGGTGGAGAAACAGTGCCCGGCTGCCTCGGATGCTGCATTTTAACCCAGTCAGTAGTCCATGTGACAGAACCCCGGGGGTGTTGCATTTTGGGAACTGTAGTCCGTCCACTTCTCCTTCTCCGCCTTAGCGAATTGACTCCCTGTGCTGCCCCCTACTGCTTAAACCACAGCAGCTGAAACCATTCTGCGCACATTCAAGTTTCAAGATTCACTACTACACTACATGGACAAAAGAATTGAGACACACCTGTTTTTCAGGGTTTGGGCTAGGGTTAGGCCCCTAACTTTGAGTAAAGGACAATCTTAATGCTTCAGCATTCCAAGACATTTTGACAATGCCATGCTTCCCACTTTGTGACCCTGAAACATCGTTGAGACTACAGTTTAGTGGCTATAATTTTAAATAGAAAATTTAAAGATAGAACTAAGATATAAAAATATGTAGAAATAACTATATTAAGATAAACAAGCGTAAACAAGTGTAGGCAAATATTCACAAGCAGAGATGGGGGTGAGATATAATGAGGTCATGAGGCAGAGATGTAGGTGAGATACAGTGAGGTAGAGGGATAGGTTAGATACAGTAATGTTCTATGGTAGAGAGGTAGGTTAGATACAGTGAGGTAGTAAGGTAGAGAGGTAGGTTAGATACAGTAATGTTCTACGGTAGAGAGGTAGGTTAGATACAGTGAGGTAGTGATGTAGAAAGGAAAGTGAGATACAGTGAGGTAGTGTGGTGGAGAGGAAGGTGAGATCAATTGAGGTAGGGAGTTCAGTTTGTGTTATAATGAACTGTTAAAGTTCTGTTAAAGTGGTGTTGTGTCCTGGTTGTGTTTGATGTTCTGAGTATGAAAGCTCCACCTGAGTCTCTTTGTTTTGGCCATTATACTCCTGAAGTGTTTGTCTGATTTTAGGAGGTCAGACAGACAGTTACTCCCTAACTACCACTGTAAATACCCTTTATTTATTATACCACACTAGCTGTGATGGAGATAAAACAAAAATAAATAAAGGGTATTTACAGTAGCAATTAGGGAGTAAGATTTTGTTTATGGTGGAACAGTTTAGTGTGTTGATGCAGAGAAGGATGCAGTTCAGTTCAGTTCGGTGTATGTGTGTGTGTGAAGTACGGTTGTAATAATTCGTTTTGAAAGTAAAACTTTCATACAGTTGAACAGTGGACACTATAGTGAGAAAACATGTGTATTTACTTATACTTATTAGTATTAATATATTTTTCATACACGTGTGTGTGTGTTTGTGTGTGTACGTGTACACACACACACACACACACACACAAAAAACATCTGTTCTGATTGATTGTCTTGTATTGTGAGTGTTGGTTTTTTACTTTACAAAAACAGTAAATTAAGGCTTAGTTTGCATGAATGAATACAACTCTAAGCATGACCTTTAGCTGCAGTTTAACTACACACCATTCAAATCTGTTAAATGCAACTGAACAATTAGAGAATGTCTATTAAATCTAGCTATAAGCCTAAACCTAGCTTTAACTCTAAGACTATTTATAATCTGCTTAGTTTCACCCTTAGATTTCTATTGTTTGTTTATAGTACCTGTTAATAAAACATGGGGGCTCTCTAAATAAGGTGACCTAGGTCTTTGACAGACTTGCTGTTTGACAGACTTGCTTTATGAAGAATTGACGCTGCAGTAAACTCTCCGTGGTGCTGGATAAATATAGCGGTGAAGTTGAATGTCGCCCTCTAGTGGCCAAAGCGCCGAAAAGCTCTAACGAGGCGGGCACACAGTAAACCCCCGCGTTACGTTCCAAGAGCACCCGCGTACAGTGAAAAAGTGCGTTGTTGTGTTGTGGGAAAAAAAAGCCTAAAAATGCCTATTTTCATAGTGTAAATCCTAAATATGCCCCCAAATATGCTCCAAAAACACTTTAATTTCATTTTAAAGTTTAATGCCTTACCCTTAACGAAAATGTAAAGGTAAGCCCGTATTCGTACAGTACCGCTGACTTTAAACTCCTGCAGTGTTAGAATGTAAATAATGATATTACCCCTGTACAGACTGTACTGAAATTCATGCACGGGCATTTTCTTTGGTATGCGCTGTCGTTTTCTTTGGTATAAGCAGTTAAAAACGGTAATAAATTAATGTAATTTTTTTTGTGATAAAAAAACAATACAGTAAAATGTACGGGTAATCACCAATAATTTTTACAGTTCAATAATTTACTGTTCACTGGGCTGCGCATCTTATTCAGGGTCTTCAGGAGGAGAGTCCTATTGTAGTGCCCAGCCAGTTAAAGCAGACACTGGATGGCGACTGAGCTCAACAGCCTCTTTTAATTTAATTTACAGTAACAAAAACACAGGGCACAGTAAAAAAAAACAAAAAAAAAAAAACAGGAAGAACAAAATGAAAAACAGGAGAAAAACTCGAGACGCTCCATGGGGGAAATTCTGGTCTGCAGCTGCCACAGGTGCATCAAACGGCAGCACCCAATCAGCAGCAAGGAGAAATAAATAACGCTCTGGAATTGGTTATTTTCAAACCTCCAGCCTCTAAGTACAGCAGTATTATACCATCCCAAGACTCGGTTTCTTTGTGTTCTCTGGACAGTACAAAAACATTTATACAGTTATATTTTAGATGGAAATGTAGCTGAATTTACATGAATATTTATTTTACAAAATTAGTAAGTGATATTTTTCTTAATAGTTTAGAACTAAAATGCGTTAAAAAAAACAATGCTGTGACAAAAGCCAAAAAAAAATGCAGAGAATATTTGCAGTTTCCTCATTATTGTAGGGATTTCTGCGTACAATTATCAGTTAGGTTCTCAGAAAAAATCCGCGTTGGACTGATTCTGCGACTCCTGATCCATGTCAAAGCGGGGGCTTGTGCATAAAGCAAGGTCCATAAAGATATGGTTGGATGAGTTTGGTATGGAAGAACTTGACTGGCCCGCACAGAGTCCTGGCCTCAGCCCCATCCAACACCTTTGGGATGAACTGGAACAGAGATTTAGAGTCTGGCCTTCTCAAACATCAGTATCTGACCTCATAAATGATTTACAGAACGAATGGGCACAAATTCCCGCAGAAACTCCAAAATCTTGTGGAAAGCCTTCCAAAGAGAGTGAAATAGCTGTTTTAGCTGCACAAGGGGACCAACTCCGTATTATTTGAATGCAGTTCCATTAAAGTCCTTGCTAGTGTAATGGTCGGGCATCCCAGTACTTTTGTTCATATAGTGTATGATGTACAGTATGTATGGTTTTATGTACAGCCATAGATAATTTCAGCATGACTTGCTGCATTGTTTAGAAATAAACATAATGTACAGTATTTGTTACTGTGCCTTTAAGACTGATTTATGAAAATGACTTTTGTTCCAACTGAGTGCTCTGTTTTGTGCATTGTTCAAAAGGCAGAAAAAACAAATTCCTTTAAGTTTATTGGTAAAGGGCAGATGTAAACTCCTGTGGAATGATTAGGAAGATGCATTTTAGTTTTCTTGACATCACAAAAGCAATAAATTAACCCCATCCTGCTGAAAGAGATCACTCTACCACTACGGGGTGGACTTGGTCTACAGCAAGGTAGGTGGTACATGTCAAATTAACAGCCAAGTGAATGCCAGGTTTGCCATCTTTTGGCATCTCTTTCCAAGGTAAGTGACAAACACAAATCTGTCCACATAATGTAAATGAAAAGGTGCTTCATCAGACCAGGTCACACTACTTCTGGTGCTTACATGCTCATCGCAGGAGCTTATGACAGTGGCCAGGGGTCAGTATGGTCACTCTGACCAGTCTGCAGCTATGCAGGCCCATATGCAGAAAGCTGTGAGGCATTGTGATCTGACACCTTTCTATCACAGCCAGCATCATTTTTTTCAGCAGTTTGTGCTATATTAGCATTTCTGTGGGATCAGACCCAACAGACAAGCCTTCACTCCCCACATCAAAGAGCTTTGAGCGCCCATGACCCTGTCAATGGTTTTCTGTCCTTGGCTCAGTTTGATGCTGTTTGGTTGCGGGGTTAGGGTAAGGGAAAGATTTCTGGCAGTTAGGTTTAAGGTTGAGGTTAGGGATCAGGGTTAAGGTTGGGGTTAGGGTTAAGGCAAAGATTGATGGCAGTGGGATGCTGTTTGGTTGTAATCCCGGCATCATCCACTAGATGTTGCAGTACGAGTGGGGATGCTTTGATCTCAAAAGTGGAGTTTTTTAATTGCTTACATGTGTCCAGATTTCCCAGACACACTGCCTGTGGGTGGAGTCCCCCTTCACCACCACTCCACACGCAGCTCCTTACACACACCGTGTCTGTCTGTTAGTGTGACTGACTAGCTGCTGCTGTCATTAAATATATCCTAGACAGAAGGACAGTGATGGACAGTGAGAGAGAAGAGTCTCTTGCGTGTGCACTGTGGGACAGTTTCCTGTAAGAGAGAGGATTTCCCTCCAGGAAATTGGAAGATGGTTCCACTCCCCTGTGGAGCGCCCATTTCTCACTGTGACAGGCATCAAATACACACGCACACATACACACACACACACACACACACACACACACACACTATTGTCTAGTGCACTGTTCAAGCACAATATTGTTACTTTAGTGAGGTAATGACTGAAAAAAACTCCAAAAAAACGTACTTATATTGCAGTGGGCCTTCTTAGTCCACCCAGCATCTATCGGCAGAGGAACTGATATCTGAAGACTCTGCTCTTCTCTTTTTAATGAACATTAGGCCTAAAATGCTCAAAAGCTCTGACCTCTGCATAGATGCTGGCACAGATACAGCATAAATAAATGAAGGAATGAGAAGAAACTAGCTGCTAAATCTTAATTACAAAATGTAAACTGTATTACTATGGTCTCTACACACATCTGGCTTGGACATGATTCTCCTGTCTGAAAAAAATGAACAGAATTCAATGAAACCGTATCCTCAGTCCTGTGATACTGAACTTGAGAGCTCACTGAAACAGGGCAGGTGTTAAGAACAGATTCAGATTCAGATTTTGTGGAACAGAAAATTAATACATTGGATAAAATGATCATTCTGAAACTGACTTTTTATGAATCAAAAGTGAGTCGAAGTGTATGATGTTCTTAGAGAGATAAAGTGCTCGCACACAAATGCACACGTGTGTGTGTGTGTGCGGAGGAAGGAACACGGGCTCCTCCCAGTGGTCCTGGGCAGGAAGATGGTGACGTCAGTCGGAGCAGCTTTGGGCACAGATTCGGGTTACAATATTACTGACAGAGAGAGAGAGAGAGAGAGAGAGAGAGAGAGAGAAACACACAAAGTAGGAGAGAGAGAGAGAAGAGAGAAAGTGAAGAGAGAGGTAGAGAGTGAGGAGAGAGAGAGAGAGAGAGAGAGAGAGAGAGAGAGAAGATAGAAAGTGTGTGTGTGTGTGCCATCACCGGCGCGCGAGAGAGGAGGGAAACCGTGTTTACACAGACGGCTCGAGCGCCTGGGGAACAGCGCGCGAGAGGAAGTGAGCCGGCTCGCTGTCTGCCTGCACCAACTTCCTGCTCAGAGAGAGAGAGAGAGAGAGAGAGAGAGAGAGCGGTGAAAAAACAGTGGGGATCCCATTACAGTCAGGCTGTGCTGCCGAGACGACCGACAGCATGGAAAACCAGGACATTTTACGGAATTCTTTCTAATAGAGGCTAAAAACCGGCCATTACTCACAGGTAGGCGACCTTCACCCCTTCACCTACATCTCTTCACTGCTTTAGGAGGAGTTAGACTTGTAGCGAGTTTTAGTATCACTTATTATCGTGTAAAAAGTAGGCAGTAGCTCCTCAGCGCCAGTCAAACTGTAGCACACAGCCTGAGACTGTTTACTAATACTGACTAGTGTGGTGTGTGAGTTTACTACGAAACTGTCAACATTTTACTCTTTTTAACATAAAATGTTATTACAGTGTGAGCTGTGAACTGAATGAAGTCTCTTTTTCCACTCACTCTGTGTGTATGTGTGTGTGTGTGTGTGTGAGTGAGTGTGTGTGTGTACTTGCACTTGGGGAAGTTTGCCTGCTTAAAATTACGAGGCTGCATTTTTGCCCCAGGCAGCCCTTCCCCTGCTTTTCCTCAAGTTTGAAAAAAAAAAAAACTTCCTGCCCACCAGCCCGTCTTGTCCTTGCTCTTTTGTTCATGTGGTGTAATGTCCCCTGAGCTGCTGGTGGTGCTGCTCCTGGCCCTTTAACAGCACTCTCAGAGCTCCTGGTCTGTGTGGAAACAGCAGTAGACTAATTGCCATGCGCCTTCCGCTTAGAAACTGGCAGTAGACAGCGGCTCGAAAATGACTCACTGGGGCCAACAAAGAAACTTCAGTCCATGCATCTGCCTGCCTTGGCCTTCGCTCTCTGTCTCAGAGCTTTGGTCTTCGCACTGATAAAGTGGCCCGTTCCCGAGGCCGGCCCTGCCTTGGGACAGTTTCAGGTGAGGTGGTCCCAGAGGCTAGAGGAGTGCTGGTGAGGGTAAAAGAAGCCCTGTGACGGCCCTAGACTCAGATTTTTTCCACCACGTTTAGTCATGGCTAAGTAATGTCTGCACACACACACACACACACACCAACTAATCTCATTACAGGTTTCCGCTCGCGCTGCAGCAGAGGGACTTGCATGTGTGCATGCATTAAAAAGTGACTGGGTTGCTGAAGCTTGAATCTGTGACTGAATCAAATGTGGTAAAAGAACACTCCCCACCCCCACCCACCCAAAATCCTGGAACTCAGGCTGCAGTGTGATCCCGGCATCCCTCATCTGTGGCTTCCTTCAGAATCCCTACTGAATAGTTCATAGTAATTACAAACTAATAAGCCTTAATTGCTGGAAGTCTTCAGCTATATGACCTGCTATTCAGTTATTAAGCTTAAGGATTAATATGCAGTAATTCAGGAACTGTACAGAGATGTCAGTGTGAGGCATGAGAATTATCTTTAGGGTTTAAGGGGTTAATGCTTCATTCATCACAGGAGTCTCCTCTTTACGTCAGGAGTAAACTGTGGGCTTATTTTTCAGCAGCCGCCATAAAATATTTGGTGACCACTCTGAAACTCATTTATAAGTCATGTAACTATGAGAGAGTGGACCCATACAGGTCCCTAAGGAACATATATGGGCCTGAACTTCAGTTCTTCACTTTCATAACTAATTAACTTACAGTTTCATAATAGTTATGGAATAATTTGTAGTGGTTACTGGATAATAACATTTAATAATGTATTAATAAGTCTATATTAATGAGTCAAGGGAGGAGACAACAGACAATATTTTACCTAGAATGAAGCAGTATTCCAACTCCTGACCTTCCTTTCACAATTCCTGAATGGGACAGGTCAAGAGGTGGATGGAGAATACTGGGAAAAAGCAGTTTCCCATCTCCAGTGCTTTAACCCACACCGAGGATCACAAATGTACTTTAAGTGGAGTGTTTCTATTCATGAAAGATCTGATGGTGCCGCAGTGGTCTTGCTCTGTGCCAGGAGATTAACAGTTTAGGTATTACCAGGGATCACCTTGCTAAGTGAAAACATTTTTGAATCGTATGTTGAATTAGTCTGCAGTAGCGATCTGTTCATGCTGTCAGCAAATGCGGATGAGTTATTTGCCCACCCCAACAATAGGTTTAGCTGCAGCCCATACGGGAAGAGGAAATCTTCCATTTGTGCCGAATGTCTGTGCGGTCCCCCTGTCCCCGGGTTTCCGCCCGGCTCCCTGCAGCAGGAATTCCTACCTTTCAGTTTGGGAGCGGCATTCCCAGGAAGACGCCCTTCAAAGGAGAATTGGAGGAAGTCCTGATTTAGACAGTTTTACGGTCGCTTAACGCAGATGCTCAGCTCCAGAGGATGCTAGAGCAGGAAACAGTTTTATTTTGCCTCTTTGGGGGTTTGCAAAAAAAAAAGTAGGGGATAGGGTGTGTGAGTGTGTGTGAGTTTGTGTGAAAGAGAGACAGAGACAGATTGACAAAGAGAGCAATAGCTCTGTCTGGAATGTATTAAGACGCTATAATGCAATGGGATGTTGAGCCTGCTCAGGTTGGAAGGAATGAGGTTATTCTGTAATTCTATTTAAATATGTGTCAAACAGTACAAGTGAATGGGAATGTGTGTGTGTGTATGTGTGTGTGTGTCTCACACTTCCTGGTAAATATCTCCAGCCTGTCTTGGCAGAATCTAAGTCCTTCCTGACCACATCCTCCTTTGTCACCGTGGAAACATCCTGGACTTAGTCGGGTCTGGCCTGTGTGGGTAACTGGTTGAACTGGGCGTGTATGTATGTATGTGTGTTTGTGTGTCACAGTTACTCACTCTCCTGCTGTGGTCTCCAACAGATAACTTTAGCATCTAACCAAAACTTTCACATGCCAGTAATACAGCGGAACCGCTAAACCATTCGCTGTGGTAAATGGTCAGCTAGTCTGGACAGTGGGGCCTAAAATTTCTCTAAAGGAGAGCACTTGAGCCCAACAAACACCAGCGCTTAAACAGAAAACAAACAAGGGTCAATGCAGGTGACGTTCCAGAACCATGTGAATTTGGAAGAACATTGTAGAACTCTGTAAACGAGTGAGATAACTCATTTTAAAACTGTGCAAATGAGGGAGAAAATTCTTTAATAATTTGAATGGAAAGGATCATTTGACACAGCTATGGCAAACCAACTGGATGTTTTTGTTTGTTATGCTCACTGCATATTAAAGTTGGATCTATAAATCCAGATCATATCAATCTAGCACATCCCAGCCCTTCAAACACCAACAAACCAGCACACACCAGTCAATCAAACACCATCAAACAGCACATACCAGCCCATCAAACACCAACAAACCAGCACACACCAGTCAATCAAACACCATCAAACAGCACATACCAGCCCATCAAACACCAACAAACCAGCACACACCAGTCAATCAAACACCATCAAACAGCACATACCAGCCCATCAAACACCAACAAACCAGCACACACCAGTCAATCAAACACCATCAAACAGCACATACCAGCCCATCAAACACCAAC
>JBBPCX010000135.1:24140720-24160431 GCA_037974365.1 Hydrocynus forskahlii | reverse complement strand
AACCAGCACACACCAGTCAATCAAACACCATCAAACAGCACATACCAGCCCATCAAACACCAACAAACCAGCACACATCAGTCAATCAAACAGCATCAAACCAGCACACACCAGCCCATCAAACAGCATCAAACCAGCACACACCAGACAATCAAACACCATCAAACCAGCACACACCAGCCCATCAAACACCAACAAACCAGCACACACCAGTCAATCAAACACTAATAAACCAGCACACACCAACCCAACACCATCAAACCAGCACACACCAGCCCATCAAACACCATCAAACCAGCACACACCAGCCCATCAAACACTAATAAACCAGCACACACCAACCCAACACCATCAAACCAGCACACACCAGCCCATCAAACACCAACAAACCAGCACACACCAGTCAATCAAACACCATCAAACAGCACACACCAGCCCATCAAACACCATCAAACCAGCACACCAGCCCATCAAACGGCAACAAACCAGCACACACCAGCCCATCAAACACTAATAAACCAGCACACACCAACCTAACACCATTAGACTAGCACACACCAGCCCATCAAACACTAATAAACCAGCACACACCAGCCCATGAAATACTAATAAACCAGCACACACCAACCTAATACTGTCAAACTAGCACACACCAGCCCATGAAATACTAATAAACCAGCACACCACAGGCCTTCAAACACCATCAGTCTAGCACACATCATCCCATCAAACGTGAACAAAAGCCAGTGAACCTACCCAACATGTTTGAGAATGTGTGGAAAAATGATAAATTAAATAAACCAGTGTGAATGATGAAGAACATTCTATAACAATGTGAATGGGAAGACCATTTTAGAGTAGTGCAAATGAGGGATAACATTCTGTAGTCTTTATGTTTATCCACATTTAGTGGTGTTTGTTGAGTTGTGGTTTTTCAAGATTAATAGCTGAATGAAAGCCTACTACCGCTGACTTTAAAGGCCGTTTGATGAAACATTTGCTTGAGTTTCACAAAATGGACAATGGGCGTGCTGGTGTTTTAGTGTCTGTCAGAAATATGACAAACACTTTCCCAAAATATGCCACATTGCAGTCAGGGAGTTCCTCTCTGCCAATAAAACATGTTGAGTGTCAGAATTATCCACACCAGTGAGTCAGCCAGTCAGCCTGTTTTCCTATCTGCTGCTCACTTTCCCTCTCTCTCTCCATCTCATTCATATAATCAGTCTCCGTGCAGTTTGCATCATCATGCTGTTGATGCATGTGTGTATTGTGCTGATTGCACTTAGTGTGCAGTGATTTTAACTACAGTTACATCATACCCTCTGGTGCCTGTAACTCCATCAGACAGGGTGGGCTGGCGTTTTACATTTGCCTTCCTGCTGTCTGAGCCAGCATTCTCCCAAGACGGAGTGATGGATCGAACATGCAGCAGAGATTAAGGAAGACGAGAGAAATAGAAGTAGTGGTTCTTCACAGTGTTTCTGCTCTGTGCTCTTAAAGATTTTCGTCCCAGTTGCCCTGGGCTTGCTCATTTGGCGATTTGGACCTAGATTTTTATGAAGCTACTTTGTGACATTGTCCATATAAACAAAAATAGATTGAATTAACTCCTTACATTTTATTATACTATTACAGTATGACATTCTGAAGCTTATTCTTTAGGTGGAAAATATTGCAAACTTGAATGATTCCTATAGAAACAAGGAATGGAAGTCTTGGGAAACTCTATAAGGCTTAAATATTCCTTACATGTCTTAGACATATAGTTCTATGTCCTGTTTTGTGGAAGGTCTGTTATAAAAAGATGCGTTGGATGATGATTTTGGGATTACATCAGTATTCGCTGATCAGAATATTCGCTGATCATATAGACTGATATACGATGATGCATTTCTCGCAGAATATTTAGGCAAACTTGGGGCTCCTGTGCTGAAAAATCAGCCTTTTATTTATTTTGCTTCCTTGGTAACGTTACAGAAATAAACATTTATTTCTCCATAATACTAATCCCAGTATGCAAGTTATATAAATGTTTATGTATCACTAATAGCAGATATGTACATAAAAATTTGGATATCACCATCGCCCCAACTATTCCTATATCAGTGCATCCTTATTTAAAAATCATCATGTAAATGGAACTGAAGTCCTATGCCAAATGTTTGTCATAAATGTTAGAAGCCCAAGCATATTTTATTGTGCTATCACTAGCATTCGTAAACAACTGACTAATCTAAACTTGTCTCATATGCATTAAATAATATTACTACAAGGTTCATCACCATAACTGTCAATCACATGTTGGCCCCACCCTAAACCAGAGGATCTTCATGTTCATGTGCTCCACCTTTCTTTCACACATTTCTTCACATAGCTCCCCCACTCTTATGTCATTCCTATCCAGAAATAAAAAAGAGGAAATTCACAAGCATTAATCACATTCTTTTGACTATTTTACAAAAGTGTTACTCATTGACCCCACACAGCCTACGCATGAGCTGTCAGTAAGTTCTCGTGAGTTTGCCCAGTTACACTTCTCATCTTTAGGACGACTTCACAGAAAGTGATCCTAAAGACTGTGATCCATGAGTGTAGATTCCCCTATTTTTTTTTTAATGGTTTACTTGAATTCAGCAAAAAAAGAAATGACTACATTTGTGAGCCAGTGCTTGGTCTACCACACAAAAAATTATAAATTTACATTTAATATGATCGTAATAAAAACATATCAACACAATCAATCGATAAGATTCTTTATTTGTCACATGCATAGTACAACACACAGTAAATTCTTTCTCTGCATTTAACCCATCCACCAAGTGAAACAGTGGGCTGCCCGAGGCACCCGGGGAGCAGTGTGTGGGGACGGAACCTTGCTCAAGGGTACCTCAGTGGCGACACTAGCAGTTGGGATTCAAACCCCCAACCTTCTGATTGCAGGGCCAACACCTTACCCACTAAGCCATCCAGCTGCCCAGTTGCTCACCTTGAAACACGTCAAACTCTCTTCTTATTTATTTAAAAAATATGTCTCTCTTTGCTTTAAGGCAGCTTTACACACTCTTGGAAAATTCTCAAGAAATGTCTTTGTTTTGTGTCTTGGACATAAATGTAATATTTAATTTGCATTCAGACTGGCTTTAAAGTGATAAAAATGCATATTCATCTAGGGTGTGTCCCAACATTTATCTGGTCATTTAATAACAGCTAAAACCCAAATAGTGTTGACGTAGTATTTGTTTATGTAGTAATAAGGCACACATTTCATTCAAGTACATTCAGTGTGTTACTTTTTTCCAGAGCATTTATGTTAGGGTTGTCAAGATACCAGAATTTGAAATTACTGATACTAAGTGTCACAACACAGTCCTCAATAATAAACAATTCTATGGTATCAAAAAACATTCCTGTTCTGTGCCTTATTCAAAAAGCAGTCCAGGCTGAAATATTCCTCATAGCTTCAGAAGTGGCTCTAGAGAGAGTGGCTCTTGATTGTCAGTGAAACCCTCTGTTTTATCCAGTAATCCAGTGACACTTTTAGACTCAGAGTGTCATTTAGAAGCTGAAGGTGTGCTGTGTTAGTCCAGTTCTGAGGCAGGATTAGGTGTACTTCAACACCGTGCCCCTCAGCTCAGAGATGATGTAGTTGTGTAGTGTTCATCTGTGTGCTGTAAGTCAGTGAGCAGCCTGAACAAAGCAGCTAATGTTCTCTCCACTCAGACAGTAAATCAGCACTGAGTCTCCCCTGCCACTGAGTAAGTCTCACTTACACACACACACCTTGCATCTGGCCGACACACTTTATAGACCCACACTATGTTGATGCTACGACTGTCACAATGAATCGACTGAACAGTTAAAATGTATCTTCTCAGTGAATCAGCAGTGATTAGATTGTGGGAGTCTGACAGACACACCAATTTATATAGCCCTTATTGCTTTACTGGTCTTTAAAAAGGCTGGCCATATTTGTTGTTTGGTTTAGTCTATTTCACTCGGGACAAATTCAGTTGGAAATTCAGCTCAAAATTCAGCACGCTCCTGCAGCATGTCAGGCACCAATGCTAGGCACTCTACTTCTTTTCCTGTAGGTCCCTGATGTCAGACTGAATTCCCGACTGAATTTCCGACTGAATTTTCAGCTGAATTTTCAGCTGAATTTTCATCTGAATTTTCAACTGAATTTTCAGCTGAATTTGTCCAAGTGAAAAAGCTCACTTGAAATGGCAAAGCTGAAATTCAGACGCTGAATAATACTGATTGAATAAAGTTGTAATTTTTTTAAATTCTTTTTTTCTTCTGAATTTTAAAGGCTGAATGTTTCTATATTGAATCTTAAATGTTGTAATTACAAGTGAAATAAATTCAACACAAACTTCACTACATACACTTACATGCATTATCATTCAAGCATGTTTTTTATTCAAATTCAACAATTCATTATGTTTTTTAAATTCAAATACTTTTGTCACTAAATTACTTTCATACCATTGGACCTTAAAAATGATTTATCATAATGTATATATGATTTCAAAAATAATCAATATTAACAGCACTTGTGGGTATTTCTAGATTTTTCTAGCTAAGCTAGATTTCTCAGTTTAGTGAGATAAATTAATCCCAAAGTCAAGCCTGTCCAGTAGGAAACGGTCTGAAGCACATTCCTATTGCACTGTTTCCAACTTTGGACTTGTGTTATCTGGATAATTGAGAAATTCTGCTTTGTGAAATACCAAAACTGCACACTAAGATGCAACACATAGGATTCAGTCTGTAAATTTTAGTCGCTGTGGCTGCTTTGGGAAAATTGTTCAACCTGCATAATCAGTTTTATCTGAGCCTCATAAGGTTTATTTGTGCCAGGAGCATGGAGGGCTTAGGCTTTCAGTGTCTGTTTGGATTGAATGGAGGTGGTACCGTAACCTGGTTTGAATTTGAGCTGTTTTGAATCTGGACATCCTGTGGAGGCAGATTGTCTCTGTCCTGTCTCGGACACGGAGAGAAGAAAACGGCGCTGTGTGCAGTGGTGTGATTTCAGACTTATTCACTGAAGCTGAAGTACTTCTGTTCTTATCTCTGCTTTGGGCTGCCTGCCAGCGATTTCAGTGTTGTGTTAATGTGTGTTTCAGTTTCTGCACTTCACTCTTCTTTCGCAGTTTTGTTCCAGTTGGGCTCGGGCCATGTTAATGATTAAACTAACCGAGACATACTCTCCCGTCTTTCTGCCAGTTCTCTTTCGAGGCACATCGGTTACCTCTTTCTTGTTCATACTTGCTGGACAACTTGTTTTTGTACTCTCTACTTTTTCCCAGTTATCATAGTCTCCCCATTGACCCCTCTGAACTTTTTGTATTTATTTCATAAGCACACACTGGTGTGGTGTGATTATACCTGTGCTGGTATATCAGTTTGGGCCACCTCAAAGGTCAAATGACCTGCCTTGATTTTTTGTATGAAAATAAGAACGTATCCTCTAAAGAGATCACTCTGCTGTTTATTTGGTGAAATTTACATGCTTTAGATCAAAATACAACATAAAATGTGGCCTTAGTAAAAGTTAAGACATATTGTGTTAAAGAGAGAGAGAGAGAGTTTCTGATAGTTAATATTTCTTCAGTAATATTATCAATACCGCCCAACTCTAGCTCAGTACCCTCTGCCACCCTTTCCGAATGGGACAAAATCCACATTTACCTTGGCAGTATTTTCTTTCCTTTCTCTCTGTACTCCTTCCCCTGTTCCTTTTCTCAATGAGGCCTCCACAGAGCCTAAACTCAGATCAGTGTAGTGGTGTAGTGTACTGGCTGTTTACAACCAGCCATAGCTGCCACCAGGTCAGCGTAGAGTTTGTCTGTTGTTGTTTATGAGACAGTTTGTTAATATGCAACAGAACAGGAAATGCTTGCTCAGTTAGAGGGAGGGCAGAAATGATGGTTTTGTTCAGAGAGAGATTTTTTTTCTGAGAGTCTTGCATTTAAGATAGCCTGTGTAGCTGTGGTGATGTGGTTGCAGTAATATTTGTGGTTTTACTATGATAGTATCAAAGTGATAGACGAGTCACACTTGTTTAAGAATGGAAAAGATCAGCCATCTCTGAAATGGTAAGTTTACAGACACACACATTTGGCTATTTTGATTATAAATCATAATTTCACTTTTGCTGATTTAAACACTTTATAATATTAGAAAATGTACAAATAAACATAAATGCAGTTAATGACCAAGACTTTCTTGTTTTCAAAAATAGCCAAAAGAATGTGGATAACTCTCCTAATTTTTGAGGATAGGTGTTTCATTGCTAATAGGTGTCTAAAGTCAAGCATATGTACAAACACTCACAGAAGAATGGGTCATACTGAAGAGTTCAGTGGCTGTTTTAGGATGCTACAAGCTATTATTGTGAAATGGAACCATCTGGGAGCAACAGCAGCTCAGCCACAAAGGGGTATAAAATGCAAACTCACGAGTGCACAAATGAGCTATCCTCTGTTGCATACGTTTGGTAGAGAAGGCATAATAGCCTGGGACATTTTTTCAGGGTTTCAATTAGGCCCCTTAGTTTCACTGAAGAGTAATATTAAAAAAAACTGCATTTATAAGCTTCCAACTTTGTGGCAACAGATTGAAGAAGGCCCTTTCCTGTTCCCGCTTAACTGTGCCCTGGTGCACAAAGTGAGAGACATAGTTTGACATATATTTTGACTCATATAGTTTGGTGTGTAGGAACTCTAGTGGTCTGTAGTTCTGACTTCAGCCTATCTAAACACTTTTGCAATGCATTTGAATGTTGGTTGTGAAGTTTCCTACTAAGGTTTTGGTAGAACCCCATTTTCACCCATTGCTACATGTTGTGCTAAGTGGTCTATGGTTGATTATTTTGTAAGTCAGTCAAAAGGCCTTTTGTTGTAAAAGTAGGCAGTTTTTGGTTGTGTTAAAAGATAAAACACACAAGATTCTCTGATAATAGGCAGAGACCAGGTAATAGATAGTAACTACAAATAAAACTGAGCTCCTGTAAGGAGATATTTGCCTAAACTAACACCTACACAAAATCACTAACTGCTGTTTTACTGTTATTTGTATTCATTTGAGTTTTCTGCGATATAATGCTTCTTTTCCATTTATATACTGTAACATTTAAACTGTATATACATAAGTGCTGTCATTAATGAGTTAAATTAGTAATTGAGTAATCTAGTGATTATCTTGATAATTAATCAAGAAATACTTTTTTAAAAGGCCAACCAGTGAAAACCAGCTTTACTGAAAAATAACTAGTGGTGGTGTTCAGTTCCCACACAGGGTTTAATACTACATAGGTCAAACCTTCCATTGACATTTTAAGCACTTTGTAATTGTTCAAAAACAGCATAAAAGCAGCACATTACTTTGTATGCTACCATCTTACAGTGAATCCTTCAGTAAAGCATTAACTGTTATTTAAGTAGCCTATGAGTCTGTTTGGCTGTTCAAACTACATACATACATGTATCAGTGAGATCCTACTGGGTTTGGTGTCTGCTCTTTCAGTGATGCACACAAAAGGAATTTAAGTGCTAATAAATCCCCTTGCAGACAATCTTTTGGCTGCCAAACACAGTGCCATATACTCTGCTATTTATCATTCAAATTGCAAACTAATAATTAAGATGCTTCATAGAGAACAAGGTTAGCATGGTAGCTCTTGTCTACACACACAATAAATACACCACACACAACTTGGCAATGGCACTGTCTGCTTTGTAAACCTCAGCCTATTAAATCTCTTTGGGGTCGTCAGACCATGTCCTCAAAGCACCTTTTAAGAATAGCACAAAAAAAATCACACAAACACACAAAGCATTGTCTGACGGCTGGTGATTTGCGACAGACGGAAGTTCTTGTACAGAAGTGAGAAAACGGTGTGAAATTACCCAGCAGACAGAACTCGCTATCAGCACACCTTTAGGAAAACACAGTCATACACAAGCACACAGACAAACATACACAGAGTGCAGAAGGACCACTGTCTCACCAGCAGCCCAGTAAAGCTATTTAGGGTCATTAGACTGTGTCCTCATATCACCTTTGCTTGTGCAACAAAGTAAAATAGTGGACTTTATTTTGATAATGAGCGGTAGACGGGAGTTCTTGTATGACATTATTTGTGTGCTGACTGGAAATGAATGTTTAATTAAGTATGCACACTTTCAGACAGGTTCACACACAAGTGTATTATTTGTAATTCAAATCATGTGTCATCCTAATTTTTGTAAGGAGAAATAGAAGCAGCGGTCGCAGGTCAGGAAGATGATCATATTTTTTTCTCTCCCCCCCCCCCATGGTGTTTGTACAGCAGACATGGAGAGTGCCATTACGTTGTGGCAGTTCCTGCTGCAGCTGCTGTTGGACCAGAGCCACAAGCACCTCATCTGCTGGACGTCCAATGACGGTGAGTTCAAACTGCTCAAGTCCGAGGAGGTGGCCAAACTCTGGGGTCTGCGCAAGAACAAGACGAACATGAACTACGACAAACTCAGCCGAGCGCTGCGCTACTACTACGACAAGGTCAGTCCATGCAATGTTTTGTCTTATAGTCTTGTGTTATTTTTTACTCGTATAATATCATAAATAAACTGTAATATGTGCAAACCTTTAACCTTGATAAATCTGTGATTACTATTAGGGCTGCAACTATCAAATATTTTTGGAATCGAGTATTCTGTCGATTTTTTCACAGATTAATCGAGTAATCGGATGAATCATACTTTTGTGTTTTTAAACAACTATATCAATAGTGTGTTATGCAACATGAAAAAGAAACAAAAGAACAAAAGAAAAAGCAGGAACAAAATGAAAGTGCACTGCAAGTAAAACAGGCAAACAAAAGAAAAAGCAGAAACAAAATTAAAATGCGTTGCAAATTAAAAAAGACAAACAAAAGAAAAAGCAGAAACAAAATTAAAATGCGTTTCAAATTTTAAAAGACAAACAAAAAAAAGCAGAAACAAAATTAAAATGCGCTGCAAATTAAAAAAGACAAACAAAATAAAAAGCAGAAACAAATTTAAAATGCACTGCAAATTAAAAAAGACAAAATAAAAGCAGAAACAAAATTAAAATGCGCTGCAAGTCAAAAAAGACAAACAAAAGAAAAATGCGCTGCAAGTCATAAAAGACAAACAAAAGAAAAATGTGCTGCAAGTAGACAATCCCAATCCGGAAGTGCTCCACGACGCTAGGGGGCGCGGTGAGCTCAGTTTACAAAAGCAACAGCATGCTTGTTGCAAACAACCTCGAGTTGGACACTGTTGTGTATCAACTGGGCCACATGAGCTCACCTGGGTGCTGGCTGGTGCCTTCAAATGCCCCCCCTTGGTGCCGGCACTGGGCTGTGTTAGTGACGAGGCATGACAAGTAGCAATAGGGCAAATCTCACTCCTCATCTGTCCCTCCCTCGCGCACGCAGTGCACACACACACGCACGCACACACTGAAAAGTTACATCCCAAAACATGCCTTCTCCATACATAAGGTAGTTATATATATATTGTTGTGGTGGGCCAGGTCCGTATTACCGTGTATACAGTGCACTACGTTGTCCGCCTTACTCAGTGTAAAATGGTCCCACACGTTAGACACTGTCTGCCTTTTACGGACACCGGGATCTTCATTTACTGCCATTTTCATAGCACTGTCTTAAATCTTTGAAACGCGCGTCAGTTACAACAGTGTTTTTTGTCATCGAATTATTCGAGTTACTCGAATAATCGTTTCAGCCCTAATTACTATTATTTAAATGTAATTACAGAATTGCAGTGTTCCTCTGTGAAGTCATGGTTTAGAGTTCGCAGCCTCAGTCGTTCATGGATTTTTTTTTTTACCTAACTAATAATTGTTCGCAGAAACCACAAATCGTCTCTGCATTTTTAGCTTTTTTGTGGCAATATATAATTTTTCATGCATTTTAGTGCTAAATTATTAAGATAAACATAATTTTGTAACATAAATATTAACATAGATTCAGCGAAATTTCCAAATAAAATATAACTATAAATTTTCTTGTGTTTTTCTCATGTTCTCGTGTTTTTCGGTTTGTTCTTCCTGTATTTTTATTACTGTAAATGAAATTAATTCAATACTGTATTTACCCAGCTTATACCATAGATAACAACAGAAAACGCGCTTGCGTGAATTACAGTACAGTCTATATAGGCGTAACAGCAGTATTTTACATTCTAGCACTTTGGGAGACAGCAGTTTAGTACTGTACAACTGTACAGTACGGATGCGGGTTTACCTTTACATTTTTTTAGGGTAATGTATTAAGCAGAGTTATAAATTAAATTTAAGTGTTTTGGGAGCATATTTGGGGGCATATTTAGGGTTTAAACTATAAGAATAGGCATTTTTACCACATCACACATTCACGTTTTTTCATAATTTGCGGGTGCTCTAGGAACGTAACCCCCGCGAATTTCAGGGGTCTATTGTATTTGCATTTGCATGCAATTATCATTCTGTATTGACCAGTCTACACTTCTGATGCTTTTCCATTCATTTCAGGAAATGGCACAAACATGGCAAAACCATGGAAATACTTTCTTTCCATAAAATTAGACTATATGCAACATAACATCTCCTAGTCCACTAATGTACACACTGAACTGATGAAAGTTTTTGATCACACACTTTGGACAGAACTTAGAAAAGTACATGATCAGTTGTTTATTTTGTTTCTCTTCCAGAATATCATAAAGAAGGTGATTGGACAGAAGTTTGTTTACAAGTTTGTCTCATTTCCTGACATCCTGAAAATGGATCCTCAGGCAGTGGAGCTTGGGCGTGATGGAGGTGGGGTCATGTTACCAGAGGCGGAGTCTGATGGTGGAGAGGGGGAGGAGTCTCCAAAACTCTCTCTTTCTTCGCTCAGAAACCCCACCTGCAGGAACGAATACCTACACTCTGGCCTTTACTCATCTTTTACCGTTAGCTCCCTCCAGGGCCAGCCTCCGCTGCTGCATCCAATCAAAGTGGAGAAGCATCGAGGGGCTGAGAGAGGTGAGGAAGGACCGACCGTGATTCGGTTTGTCACTAACCGGTCAGAGAAGGTGGTGCCCCTACCTTCTTCTCCTGCACCCACCTCTTCTGAGGTTTTCTTCAGCGCAAAAGCTTCTCCACATTCCTCCCGCTCCCCCTCCCCCTCTCCGAGCCCGTCGTACACGCGGAGGCCAGGGTTGAGCCCCGAGGCTCGCATGGACGATTCAGAGCAGAACGCTCAGCCTCTCAATTTATCGTCCGGCCACAGAGAGCGCGCCCAGGCCCATGCTCAGGCCACGCCCCCAGAGAGGAGGGCCAGCAGCAATGGACTTCCTCCCAAAGCTCGAAAACCTAAAGGCCTGGAAATCTCAGCCCCTTCCATACTGCTTTCAGGAAGTGACCTGGGCTCAATTGCTCTTAACAGCCCTGCACTGCCCTCAGGGTCCCTCACACCAGCCTTCTTTACTGCACAGGTAACACACACAAACACATACACACACACTCTAATGTATTTGTTGACTCCTCCCACCGAATGTCAAGCAAATGCAATCTTGTGCAACTGTGTTTCCCTCTGCCCTCATATTTTAAGCCAGCATCAGTCTAGGTTAAGGGTACAATGATACAAAGAGCCGCAATACAGTTTTGTATTTGCACCAAGAATTTGAATGGGCTATGAAGAGGTGAATTCCAAAATGAATTTCCCTTCATTTTTTGGCTGATGTACAATTGCCAAACCAAGACAGCAGTGCCTTGTGAAAGTATAAATAACACAAAGCAGTAATTTTCTCAGAACACTAACTTGAGTAAATGGTCTCAGGTGCAGAAGGGTTTTTTCTTCCGCATTTCTTTCAGGAATATTGTTCAGTGTTTTTAACAGAACAAAGAAAATTATTGCAGTTTTAAATGTGAAGCACCTTATGGACCAGCCTTGCAACATACTAACTCAGTCCCTCACCCACCCACCCATCCACTCACTCACATTTAGCAGGCTAACAGCTCTCCACAAAGGGGTGCCGTTAGTGATCAAACAGCTTAGCATCATTGACACTGGGCATCATTGTTGGCTGATATTGCAAATATTTTATAGAAAAACTAACTGAATTCCATGGTTGCATATTATCTCACAAACTGCCTTTCAGAAAAAGTAATATGAATATGCGCGTTTTAACAACCCTATCCTGGGTGTTTAAAGGAAAATAAGTGACAGGTAGGGCTAAAAGGATGCACATAGTGGGGCATGAAAAGGAGAGGGAAAAGGAGAGAAGGAAAGGAGTAAAAAGTGAAAGAGGGTGGAGAGCGACCTGTAAGTGAAGCCATATGCCCATAATCCTGCACACTACAGTGGAGTGACATGGGACAGAAACAAAGAGATGAAATTGATTTCATATGTCTCTCTACAGCCAGAACCTGGTGATCCAAGGTCCCTGACCTCTAAGAAGGAACACACTAGTGTACACTCTCTCTCTCTCTCTCTCTCTCTCTCTCTCTCTCTCTCTCTCTGACACAAAAGAGAACGTCAAGACCTTGTTTCCTGAAAACGTTGAGTGCCTTTGTGCTACAACACTGTGGGTTTAAAGCATGTAATAAAAAACAGTATTCAGTGCACAATTAAATGTTTTGTTGTTTTGTATGTCCCACCTTTTCATAAAACCTTTTTAGCTTAGAGGGGGGTCTTCAGAAATCAGTAACAACAACAAAAAAACATGAATCATTATTTTACATGGCATCATTTACATAAGGCTTTCTAGTGTCAGTTTGATTTTACTAACATTTAGCATAATTAGCATTAGCTACTTCCTTAACACCAACATCCTTTAGGGAAGTTGACTCTAAACTGTTCTCCCAGACCGATTCTACCAGTTCTGCCTAAAGGAATTAAATTATGTTCTGGTATGTTGTACGTTCACACCACTTTTAATCATAAAGCAACTGTAATGACAGTGGAATAACCAAATCCACAACCAGATCAGCCAGTTCGACATCTACAGACTTGAGTCTCAGCTTGTAGAGAGAGTGGGAAACATGCACTTTGATCATGAGCAACACTTCTCCTCTCATCAAAAACTATGAACTATGCAAGCACCCACACATGCTCTGCCATTTTACTGTTGCCTCAAGAAAGCAGAGTCTCGTGTCATTGACTCAAAACCTATGCAATATTAACAGAATTCACATTATATTGAATTAGATCGCTGTATCAGATGATATTTAAGTTGGCATTAAAAAAGGCAGTAAACCCATGCTTCCTGAGGACTTGTTTTCCAAACTAAACCTCATATGACCTATTTTAATTGGACAGTTTTGTTCTCCCTATCTTAAAGTGATACAAGAATCTTTCACATCATTGCACATGTCAACCAGACAAAAACTACATTTCCAGAAAAGAGACCCTTATCACCATGTTCACAGAATACAGTACTGTTGAGCTATTTTGAGAAAATATTTGCAGAATATTGAGATTGCGACGTCAGTTTTTAATGATATTGATATTATAATTTATAATACATTTAGATTTTAAGTTATTATTACTTATCATAAAGTAAGACCCTGTTTTTACTAAGACGACCAGCACATGCACCTTTTCTGACTTTCATAATTATTTGAAGCATACATTGATACATTGTAGTTCTCACTAACTCACTAATTGACCTATCTGGATTTGTGTGTGTGTGTGTGTTTGTCCTTTACAGACTCCCTCGGGTTTGCTGCTGGCTCCAAGCCCGCTCCTCTCCTCCATTCACTTCTGGAGCAGTCTGAGTCCCGTCGCCCCTCTCAGCCCAGCAAGACTACAGGGACATGGCTCCCTCTTCCAGGTACACACACACACACACACACACACACACACACACAGTCCAGTTCATATGACAGCACAATGAAGTAACATTTGTTTATACTTTGACAACTTTGTCCAGCTTTTTCCATTCGTTTTGATTTCAAACAAATCCAGTCCACGCAGATATGAGATGAAAAATGTTGCATGGCGCGTGTATGAGTGTGTGTGTGTGTGTGTGTGTGTGTGCTCTGCTGGCTCAAAAGAAGCCTCTGTTCTGAGACAGTTATCTGTGTTTTCGATCACGGGTACTGGGCAGATGATCAGAGCTTTTTTTTCCAGAATATTTGCAGGGGATGAGTGGGTGTATGTCCATGTAAATGATGTTTTTGTGTGTTGAAGTGTCAACGCTGCTATAACAAAAACTACTATCATCGAAATAGTTCTTTACAGAAGGAAGAGAATCATTCATAACTTTTTTGTATATGAATGTACAGAGGTTATATTCCAGGTAATTCTGGACATTTTTATTGGTCCATTCATCTCCATATGTTCACGCAATTTGAAGGAATCAGAATCACAGCATTTGGATAGAGCAGGGACAATATATTAGTGGGGATCAGTGTGTCTGTTACATATGCTGTGTATGTACTTTTGCACAGGGAGTGTGTTTCTGTTTGGTGTCGTGTTTCACTGCTCATGTGAGCAAGAGGGGAAATCCTGTGGATACTTCCTGTTCTGGCCCAGGGGAGACTGCTGTCTGCAGTGTGTGTGTGTGCGTGTGCTTTGTTTATGGACATGTCGCTTTGTGAGGGGCAGGGTGTGTCTCTATCACAAATATCACAACAGGAAACTGTTTAAGTAACCGTGGATACTTTCATGACGAAGCTAGTGACAGTTAATAATATACTTTCACCATACTGTACCACACATACACACACACACACACACACACACACTCTCACACTCACACTTCCTCCCCAGGCGATGGCACAGGGAGTTTTCTGACTGGTCACATGACCTTTTTGTTGCTTGCCGACTGGCTGGAGAGGAAAAATCCTGGTTTAAGGTTTTTTTTTTTGTTTTTTTTTTTTTTCCTTTCAAAGAATAATTATTTTCCTCCATTCTGTTCCATTTTTTTTCATTCTTCAGAAGTAGGCTCACATATACTGTGCTTTATAATTGCAGTTTATTTATTCATTTATTTGTCATTGTGTTGAAGGATTTACTGGTGTGTGTATGTATGTATGTGTGTGTGCGTGTGGGTTAGGGTTTGGAAATAAGCTACAGATGTTTCCTCTCCACATTGGATACAGAGGGGGGGGCAGCTTCCTGTTAAAAAAAGGGAGGGGGTGATAACTGAAAAAAAGACTGAGTCTGTGTGTGTATGGTCAGCTCTCTCATAACAGGAAGTTCCTCTCCTAGCATTACCGTGATGCATTAGTGGTCATGAGGGGCTGACTATGTACATGTTTGTGTGTGTGAGACTGAAAAAAGGTAGTCATTGAAGGCGAGCATCTGGTTCTGTTTGTGTAGTCATTCCATTTTAGCACACCAATATTACCGTCACTTGTAGTAAAGCATGTAGCCCTGTTTTCCCAACAGTTTTTCAGAGCACTAAACGTTCTTTTTGTGTAGTTGATCCATTCAGGCATAGATTCTGTTTTACTTTTCATCGAGTAGACCCATTTATTCGATTGTTTTTTGCTTGTATTTCCTGGTATGATTTTTGCTCACCTTTTTTCCTTGTTGCACAACACATATGGAAGGAATGGGGTTGGTCATATAATTATATTATTACAAATATGGTGATTTATGATTAAATACATTTCAGCATGCTTTTCTGTGAATAAGACATCAGTATTTCTAGAACACTGATCTAACTGCATATCTCATAGACTAGACAATTGTAGTGAGTCCATAGTAACTGTGTAAACTGCATAGTAACACATTAGTCATTAGATATCAGCACATTATTTTCCCAATTATTTAATTGTTAATTTGCTTCATCTTAGTTAATTACCCATGTTTTTTGTAGTAGTACTTCTTTACAAATCTCAAGCGCTAAATAGCAATTCATATTCTGCATGTATCAAAATGCTGTTTGTTTTTTTCTTTTTTACCACATTGCCAATCCTATTATGGTCTTGCTTTGCTGATTCCAACTCCGTGATTGTGATTTCCATCTCTCCACAGTTCCCCACTCTGTTGAATGGACCACTCCCTGTGCCTCTCCCCAACCTGGACTCCTCATCATCCTCTTCATCTCTCCTCCTTTCCTCCAGTGCTCAGAAATCCTGATTCCAAACCCCCCTCCCACCACCACCACCCCCCCTCAACCACTTACTCATCTGCAAACCCAGACATGCTATAAAGTCAGCATTGACTCAAGGTTGCACTACACCCCCTTGTGGTGAAACTTTACCACAAAAATAACCACAACATACATCTTGATGCAAATACTTTTAGCCTGGTCTTTCCCAATCACAACTCAGGCTGTACGCCAAATTGCTCTCACAGCTTTACTCGTGCCAAAGGAGGTGAAATGTCCATCAGTGGAAACAGTAAGCTGTTGGGGGGGGGGGGACAGCCTTAGAATCTATAGCTTCTTCCAAAGATAGTTTTTACATATGAAAAACTGCTATATGAGACAATCATTCAGCAGTTCCCAACCCAGCTGAAGTGCATATCAATGCAGTCACTATAAAGCTTGGTGCTCAAACACCTGTGTGTGTTTCCCCCATGTATGAGGTCGAATGACATTACAAGTCACACCGATTTCCAGGTGTGCTCCAGTGACTCTCTTAAAGCTACCCAAGTCCCAGCTTTGGTGCTTTCTTGGTTGTTTTTTTAAAAAGAATTTTATTTTCTCTCTGCTCCATCTTGACTTCCACCCACCTTCAGTTGAGCTCCTTTTCAGAGCTAAGAGAGGACACTCATTACAGGCCATATTAGAGGGACCCTATTAACCTTTTAATTTCATTTATTTCCAATTGTTTTGGTTTTTATAATCTCTTTCTGAGGCTGTGAATCAGGTTTTTCTGTTTAATTTGTCTGGTATTGTATTGTATATTAATGTATTGTATGCACTGTGCTTCAAACTACCGGCTGTGCCTTCTCTGTGTAAGAATGTGTATTTGTACTATTTTCCTGCTTAAAACAAAAAGTTTTGTTTTGTAACAGACGAAATTCCAGTACCACATTGGAAAAGAAAAACAGCTTTGTAACAGCTTTTTTTGGTTTTTTTTGGAATTGAAAACAATGTATTCTCATATTAATTTTATAATGTTGCTTTCTAAGAGTCAATGAAATGTTAAAGCCATTTTAAATAAAAGTAAAGCATTGAATGCTACACGTTGGCCAGTTCAAAGTCTTATATGAAGATGCTGTCGTAACGAAACCTTGTAACTCAAATTATACACACAAACACGCACACACCCATACACAGTGTAAAAAGCAGATAGCAGAACAGGCAACAAGGTTTGGAGATGACAGCTACTAAGCCGTATTATTTTTTAATTAGAAAACTACATTTAGACATAGTGACACATGACCGGTTTCTCCAGTCACACACATGCACTCTGCTCAAAGAAGACCACATAGAGTTTTCAGTATGAAACAGACCATGTTTACTTCACTGATTAAGAGAAATAAATATCTGCAGTAGAAAGAGTTAAATGGTCAATTCAGTCGACAGCTTCAACCGCGAGTGTCAGTGTTACACAGAGGCGAGGTTTACAACACACCAGGCGTTCCATGCACCTATACACACATACACACGCTTCTCCAGTCACAATCAACTGCAAAAAATCACAATATTTATCAACATAACTGTCAGTTCAAAAAACAAAGTAATTGTCTGTTGAATCTAAAACCTCTGAAATGTTTTCTTCATGTGTACAAATGTTGGAAAAGAAGGTATTGGTCCTATGCAGCAGTTCTTTTTTCACTGTTGTTCCACTATCTTTTTTTTTTTTTTTTTACCCCCACTCTTCTGAACAAAATCAAGCACAAATGTGACAAAGCTGGACTCCAACATGCCACACTGAGATACCATACCATTATTCACAGAAGAATCAAAATGTAACTTAGGAAAACTCTTAATACTGTTAATGAAACTAACTCGTCTTCGCAAACCTCACTAGGTTTTGTGTAACGAGGCTCTGTACAGTCTGATCTCCAGAATCTCTCTTTGTCTGTCACTCACTCTCTCTCACACACACACACACACACAGACGTGCACTCTCCCATACTCAATCCAAAGCTACAGAGGAGATCTGCCTCAATTTTTCAGTTTTTGTACAGTCACTGATGATGCATTAGGATAATTAGCTCTCAAAAGGAAAGAAAAAACATCTTACGAGCACTTCAGTCCAAGCAGAAAGTATTTCACAAAGGAAGAGGAAAGGAAGAATGAGGCTGTTGAAGCAGGTGTATAGGGTTTTTTTTTGTGTTTTTGCTGAGGTCACATGACTACTGCTGGTCCAGTGTTTTCGATCCCCTCTCACAGCTTGGATTTTCCCCCTTTTTTCACGGCTTTGCACCACGATGTCGACTGGAAATGTGCTGGCAACCCGCAAGCTCAGCCACGAATGATTTAACCCCCTCCAGAAGGCAGACCTGGCACTGGAGCTTCCTCTGAGCCTGGGGTCTTTTGAAATGTTAAGGTGAGGCTTGTAGATTGGAACAGAGCAGGCAGGTGCTGTACAGCTTCCACAAAGTCTGTAGGAATGAAGCTTCTCTACGTAAAACTCTCAATGCCAGAAGGAATGAAATTCAAAATGAGAGCAGAATAAAACTAACAAACCTTAAAGGCATTCAATCTCTGTAAAACCAATGCAAAGACAAACAAATGACATTTGCAAATAACATTATAGACAGAATTACTCAATTATTTAAACAAAAAAAAAAACAAAAAAACTTGACGGCAGTACTAATGTGTCCATAGCAACCATGAGGGTCACCCAAGAGTGGGGAAGTTAAAAGGAGACAGTAGTCGATTAGCAGCAAAAAACAAGCCCACGGACCTCTTCAATAAATATACACACTCACACGTATATATATATATACACACACACACACACACACCCTCCTCACAGGCTAATCTCCACATGAGGGAACCGGAGGGGGGTCAGGGACGTCGGTGTGTGTTCTATCACTGAGACTGGCTGCATGCTGGACACAGGAGGATGGGAAAGAGATAATCTGACCAGTCCCCTTCACCCACCATTCACATCCACACACACGCCCCCACACGTGCACGCACTCCGAGACGATTTAGGTGTGAAGGGGCTAGTCAGTCAGTCAATACTAGACCGGTCACGGAGCAGAAGCCATCATCCTGATCCTCTGTGTGTGCTTGTGTGTTGTGTGTGCTTGTGCGAGTGTATTTATGAGAGCGAGTGCCTGGGTGAGCAAAACCTAGAACAGCATACTCTGTCTTCTGTTCTTGCTGTTTCCTGCAGGGACATAAAGAGGGATAAAGAGGTGTCAAATGGCCAGACATAAATCCACTGTTAAACCACTATGCTCTTGCTATGCTATACTGTTAAAACCTCTCTAACCTCTTCTAAAAAGGGGTGTCATGCAGCTTAAGACTTTGGGACCCATGACAGCCCCTTCAGGTCAAGCATGTGTACTGCAGTAGATTAGTTGTGTTTACCTTCTGTGTAATATACACATACTCTGTATATATTTGTGATCTCCTTTGAGGCTGTGTACTATTATATTATACTTAAAAGTATTTATCGTTTGTATTGTCCGTAACACTTGCACCAGTTTCACCAGGTTTGGCCAGTAATTTGATTCTGATTACTGACTTCATACATAAGTGAATGTCACACTCTCTGTCTCTCTCTGTCTCTCTCTGTCTCTCTCTGTCTCTCTCTGTCTCTCTCTGTCTCTCTCTGTCTCTCTCTG
>JBBPCX010000135.1:24123869-24140388 GCA_037974365.1 Hydrocynus forskahlii | reverse complement strand
TCTCTCACACACACACACACACACCTGTCTCCGGATAGGACGAGTTCCGGTAGCCAGGGTCTCGCTGAAGCTGCACCTCTTTCAGTGTGAATATAGATATACCTGCAGAACATCCCAGAGCACACAACATGAGAGCTGGCTTGTGTGTGGTACATTTTTCATAAAAGACTGTATGTACTATGTGTGTGTGTGTGTGTGTGTGTGTTTGTATGTGTGTATCGTTCACTCACTCTCAGGCAGCGTGTGCACCCGCATTCCCAGGCTCTTGAAATAGGAGTGTTTCATTGAATCATCAGCAGAAATTCGTTTCTTTGACTCATACTAGGGGGAAAAAAGACAAAGAGGCAATCAGGAAAGGAACCAGGGAGCATCAGTCAGTGAACACAATGAAAAATGTGCTGTCAGTCAGTGTGTGTGGCATGTAGCATTCACCTTAAGAAAAGACAACAACAATTCAATTCCTTCAGTGTCCAGCCTGTGGAATGGAGAAGGGGAGAAGGGGGGGGAGCATTAGTAGAGTGACAAATTAGAGTGGCAAAAGAGAGGAAGGAAGAGAAAAGCTCAAAAATTCCACAGGATATCCTGACTTACTAGCACACGCGCGCGCGCACACACACACACACACACACAGGTCATGGTCACTAGCCGTGTGGAGTAAAACAAACAGCAAAGCAAACTTACAAAGGAAAGGTTCACCACGTTTTTGTAATATAATTTATCTTATGACAGCCAGAATACATGAAGGCATGTATTTCACTGTGTAAAGAGTTTAAGAGCTATATAAAAAAGGACCAAACTGCTGCCTATAATTAAGGACAAATCATTCTTTCTATCAGAATGCACTAAAACAAATCAGCAAACTCAGTTGTAAAAAAGGTAGAAATATGGTTGTGAAAAAAGGCAGAAGCAAAAACATGATTGTGGAAGAAAGTTACAAAAAAATTTAATATATCGACAGACTGTCTCTTCTCTACCAATCTTTTTGTCTCAACACACACACAGCTATACACATGAACTGTCACCTCACAAGCACACACACATTGTTATACAAGCATACCTGGGGGCATGGTTGATGAAGGGCTGTGGCTTGTATTTGGGGAAGTTGTAGGATTTGAATTCCTCGATAGAGGAGATGCCTGGCCAGTTGTCCTCTGTAGGTGTGCCTAAACAACCCATCCAACAAACAGACATTTACAGCTGCTATCCATTCTGTGCCAGTTAGTCAAGTTTATTTATACTGTACATCATCATACACAAAAAGTCATTCAATGTGCTTTACAGGAATAGAATAATAGAATAAAATAATGTATAAAATTATGTAAGAAATAAAAGATTACATAGAAAATTGATCTAAGTAAACTATAAGTGCAATATAAGTGCAGATACCTAAAAGAAGGAGGAGAAGCATAGTGCAGTTTTTAGGAGCTTATTAAAGCAACCTACGTTCGCTGCTAGGTTGCTCTGCTCATTAATATTATTTACTCTATTGACCATTGTAATAATATAACTGTATAAATTAACCTAAGTACCACGTTTACTGGTATGCAAGCAATCAATTACAATGCATGTTAAGAAACTGATCAAAGTATGCTTATGTATATAAAGTCTTACCTGGAACAACGAAGTGCTTAAAGGCAGTATTACACAGACTCACAATGTCACAAGACAGGATAGAGTGACTTATTCCAGATTCTGGGTCTTGCTAGTGGAGCTTAAAAATTTGAATTTTGCTACGCTAAAACTAGAGTGTCTATTTGGGATATACAGTCCACATATATTGCAACATGGGTTATATTTATATTGTATGTTTGCTTTTGAACCTTCATGTCTGTGTTAACCTTTCTATGTTTGCAAATCAATATAATTTCATTGGTTACCTTTCCACACTGTGACTGCATAACTATTTGCTTTGCGCATTTCAGGAGCAGAAGGTTGTTTGTTTTTAGAGCAGGAGAAAACCAACCTCAGCTCTAAACGGCATATGACATCATCTGGGAGACGAAGTTGTGTGTTTGCACCTCGAAATACACACTTTCCAGACATTACATCATGGAGGCTCCACTTTGCCTAATTTAGGTGCAGATATTCAGCTAAATCAGGCAAAGTGTGTGTGTGTGTGTGTGTGTGTGTGTGTGTGTGTGTGTGTGTGTGTGTGTGTGTGTGCTCACCCAGTAACCTGAAGATGAGATGCAGTTCATCTTCCACCGTGGAGCCTGGAAACAGTGGCCGTCCGGCAGCCATCTCATAGAATATACACCCAACTCCCCTGAAGACATAAACACATGTGTGACACACTCATGCATGGCGAGTCGTACAGCTAAACCTTTACTGTTGCACTGAGGATCAAAGTAATTCATTTTCAATTAAATTTTCATTATGTGACATTTCTCATCTTGCATCAAACGTATTACTGCTGTAAACATGGAGTAACATTTGCTACTGCATTCAGAGATACATATTACTGCTGTCCTATCAAAATTCTGGAGCATACGCTAACTTTTTTGGTTTTTAATTATTTAGTTTTTAAAAACATTGTAAAGCTCCAGCTACATTTTACATTGCAAGAATATTTTACAAATTATTTGACAAGTGGACCCATACAAATATCCTAAAATATTGTGGAATAAAATGTAATTACATTTCCTAAAGCTCCTTCAGTTTGGACATACAAAATTTCCGTTACGTTAGCAGTCATATATGAATCTACATTTATGCTTGCACATTTTGCACAATAGAGGTCACTGCTGTGCTTACACAAATAACCGAACACACACTCACCACATGTCAATCTGTGTGGAGTATTCTGATGATCCCAGCAGTACATCAGGAGGTCTGTACCACAGAGTCACCACCTCATTTGAGTACGTTTTAGTGGGAACAGATTTCGCCCTGGCTAGACCTGTGACACAAATTTAGGAAAAAAAATGTAAAAAAAATCATGAATATGTTTGCTCAAACTACACCTATCTAAAACCCTAAACGCATGCAGGAATGACTGCAGCGTACCAAAATCAGCCAGCTTGAGCTCTCCTCTCTCATTGATCAGTAGGTTCTGTGGTTTCAGGTCCCTGTGCAGAACCTTACGTCTGTGGCAGTACGCCAACCCCCGCAAGATTTGAAACAGGAAAATCTGGAGAAAACAAACAAAAACACGTACACAAGGTTATTGTACCACCAGTTCTATTATTCTTCAAAAGGATAAGATTAACTTGTAGTGATCTGTGGGTTAGAATTAAGTGAGAGATACCAGGTGCCTTTGTCATTACTGTGGATAAGTGTGTGTGAGAGTGTGTGTGTGTGTGTGTGTGTGTGTGTGTGAGTGTGAGTGTGTGTGTGTACCTTCACATTGTGCATGCTCATGATGTTCCCACAGTCATCCATGTACTGCTTCAGGTCTTTATCCTGCAGAACACAAGTGGATTTATAAACCAGGATAGCTCTTTACACAGACATGCTTGGAAGGATCTAGAATGGAAGGTTAAAAGACTCTCTCACCAGGTACTCAAAGACAAGGGTGAGGGATTTGTCTGTGTGGACAATGTCATGAAGAGTAACAATGTTGGCATGCTTCAGGTCCTTCAGTAAGGACACTGTGACAGAAGGAAAGAAAAAAAGTTCACACAAATGATGTGCATGTGACTATATCAAGAGTACTAAACGTTATGTGAAAAGTATCCATGATAATGAATGAAAGGTAAACAATCATACAGTTTGTATAACTGGTGCATTTATTGGCCTACAGCCTGAATATACAAGTGCTGCTGATAAACTGCAGAAACGTGTGCATGTGCTTCTCACTGTGTTTGCTACTATAAAGAAGGCTTCTTAATTTCAGTGAACTCCATATTCACAAAAGGTCTAAACCACATAATGACAAAAATCAAGCTTCTTAAATACCACACAAAGCAAAACAGAGAGAAAGTAAGAGACAAAGGCAGGGAAGTAGTTACCTTCTCTAATGGCTGTGCATGGTGCCCCTTCCTCGTGCTCTAATCGGATCTCTTTCAAAGCCACAAGGTTGTCTGTCAGTTTGCTCCGGCCTTTGAAAACTGTGGCATATGTCCCCTTAAAAAAGAGACAGATCTGAAGTCATTTCATCACAGTAAGCTAACAAGTACGGAGAGTATGCTAGGATTCTAAGGGCATGCAGTTCAATGCACTTCATGGAGAGATATTTAGTTCAGTAAAGTGTGTGCATTTAAAACAGGGGTGCCAAAGACTAAAATAACTAGTTAGAAGTAAAGACAATCAATTGCATGTTTCTTACTTGCTTAAACTAACAAATAATTGCTTAAAGTAGATGTTTTCCCAAAAATTACACACTGAATTCTTACGCCAGATGGTGGTTTTACACAGACTGCAGTCTCATATCATGTAATTAGTTCATGTATTAGTTTCATATTATGTAATATTTTCACACTACCAAAGCTCTTTGCGTTACACAAACAGACAATGTGAATATATTTATTACTTTCAATTGAGCAGCTTTTCAATTTTCATTAACATACAGCAAAAAGCAGCAGTGTCTGCATTTTCCAGCCATATGTTTTCTCTAAGATGTGTTAATTTTGACAGTCCTAGTTGAAATTTATATTGATGTCTTACCTCTCCAAGCTTGTCCAGTTTGATGTAGGTCTCCAGTTTCCCAAAACCTATTTCTGACTGCAAAGAGAGTGAGAGAGGGTTAATCAAAATCAAAACAAGTGGTGAACAGGCCTGCACACACTAAACAGACCATATCACATACATACACATGTATAGAGGGTGTTCAGTGGCTTCAGTGCATACAGTTCCACTTCCATGACAGAGGCATTAATCATACACACACTTCCTAAAAGAAGACGGCACCAGGTGGTGCTAGAACTCAAACATGCACAGACGCACACTTCTTCCTCTGTTTCTCACACGCACATATACGCGCATGGGAGGTGTGTGGGGGGGTGTGGGGGTGTGTGGGGGGTGGGAACGGCAGAGACGGATGACGGCCAAGAACAATGGACGCCAAGAAAACGCAGACACCAGAGTAGGGAGCTTTTCACATGCAAAACCTGTTGGGTACACAAAGAACAGCATGAGAGAGCATGTTTAGGGGTTACGCTGCTCAAGTACATGCTGCTCTCTTTCACACTGGTGTTAAAGGCCCAGCCGTAGAGCCGTGGGAGAAATTTTACTGGGAGAAAGAGTCCCAGTATTTACCACATCAACCAGTTAACAAGATGTGATATCGGGAATCTAGTAGTCCTAATAAGGCTTCTTCACAGAACTTCTCAAACAACGATTTTAAGACTGTGTATTGGATATTTGCCCGTCATTTTACCTCTAGTATTTTCATTTTTATTAACTCTAGTTATTCCCCAATAGGGATCTCTGGAACGAAGCTGTAGAAGAGCTATTTTTGTTCCTCTAAAAGAACCTTTTTTCGTGGATGATTCTTTGGATACATGTGAGTGTGAAGGACTTTTACATGTTAATTAACCTTTACATGAGGTAATTGTTTGTTATTTTTGTATAACTAGAATCCCAAACTAAGAAACATTTAGTTTTCAGTATTGAATGCAAAACTTCCATTGCATTGGCACTGGAATCAAAGTCCTGATGTTTTAACAGCCCTTTCCGAAAAAGAATTCTGGTTCTGGTTATGGTTCGTCAGGCCACTCCTCCTTTTTACAACCCAACAAATTAGAATGCACCATCTAACAATGCTCCGTTTCAAAACGGGTGAAGATGCGGGGGCACAATAGGCAGTATGAATATTAATGAGACCACTGGCGGTCCTCCACAGCCTTTGAGAATCTTATTGTGAAGTACAAAGGAAACGTACAAAAAACCCGAGCCCTGAAGCACTCCAAGGAATGCAAGTAAGTTATTGAGTACAGGTGATTTCAAAGATGATACTGGACCACTGTGCAGGACTTTGCAATGCAGGCAGAAACAGTAATGATTCAAAAATGGAAAGACCCTGTGAAAGACTGATATTACAAGTTAGTAAGCATTTTCATTTAAATTAGTTAAGTTACCATATGTTCCCCATCTTAGATATCCTGACCTACTTATTCTCGGCTGTGAATTTCATTTTTATGGGGGACCAACTTAGAGCACAGGCTAAATAATTTTATTAAAGTGAAACCAATTTTAAAGTCAGCAGTAAGTCACTATCTATTTTTATATATGTGCGTGAACTCACACAAAGCATTCCTGACTCCCTATGCAGCAATAAAATACAACACTATGCAAAAGAAGGTGCTGGTGCACTTGCTTAAGTGCTAGCCTTTTCATGGGGAGATCACGAGTTAAATCCTTCGTGATGCTACAGCCACTATATTGTATTTCCCACTGTATTATATTCTTGAACATGATATCAACTATAGAGAGGAAGAAAAAAAAAAGAGAGAATCTTTTTTCATTCGTTTTTGTTAACACTCAACTCTTCGATGTACTACTTTTTTCATAATCTCACGAATCACAGATATATATTGCTTAGGGAAGGCATCTCTTGTAGCCAAGGAACTGCTGGTATGAGCACCTTACAAACCAATATGCAAGGCGCAGACCTATTTACACACACAGTGGAAAAACATGCACAAAACTGTGCACATACACTAGTGTTTAAATGCCTGAAATTACTAGTCATTACTACTTGCTGTTTTCTGTTCATTCATTAAGGACTTATGCAAAGTAAATAAACATTCTGTAAGCTACACACTTTTTGTATTCCAAGATGTTTAAATCAACATTGAAATGTTTTGAGTACACTAGGAAGTTACTAAATTATAAATAATACAATGTTATCATCTATTCACAGTTGATCTGTCTAAGATTTCATCGCTACATATCAAAGACAAGGCAATCTGTGTGTAAATTTTCTTAGAATGTGTTTCTGAACCTTTTACCGATTTTGCAAACCATTATGCAATCTATAGCTCTGTTTACACAGTTCAACTCATTTGTAGGAAGCTGTAAAACATATTAGATGTTCAGAATGACAAAGTTGTAGAGTAGCATCAGATTATTTGAAACATTTTATATATGTACCTGCAAAAACATTATTTCACTGAAAACCTCTGAATACTAGTGTAAAAGAGTTTGTCTTTGAAGCAAAAGTAGAACAATCTAAAAATTCAAGCAAACTTATTGAAAATTCAGTAAATATGAACACTTCAACGTCAAATAATTTAGTATCAAACAGCACTAAACTGAAGTTACAGATTTTGAACTACAGACTGTGGAAGGATCATGCCTTATTATGGGAAAACCAGTAAGTAAACTCCTTTACTGTTAGGGAAACTACAATAACACACAGGGGAAACAAAGATACACAGAAAATCAAGTGCCACTACAAGTTAATGGTTGTATGACTCATAGTTGTACCACTTGTTTGACATAAACCCTTTCAAAGACACAGCATGCCAAATCATGACCTCTTATGTCAAAGAGATTTGTTCTGACAGATACTACCAAGTCTAAGTTGCTAGGCAATTTTTTCTGCTGTATTGTGTTAAATTACAGGGAGTGAACGGGAAACAAACATATAAAAATCTAACGTAATTTAAATCATAATATTGGTTTCTTGATCGTTTCAAATGTATATGAAGTCAACAAATATTTTAAATATCGTCTCAGCATTTCTAATATGCTGACCCTATAAAGTGCATGTTAAACCTGCTCACATGGTTCACCATTGTGCACAAAGAACATTTTAATGAGTTCTACTGATCTTTAACCCCTCTACTACCCTCTCAATGGCTCCATTCTACCCTACATAACATACCTGACGAAGTGCCTTCATAGTAGTGACCCAGTAATCCATAGTAGTTAATCTCGGACTTTATATTCAGCTAGTTTTAATACCAGTATAATAAGCCCTCAGTTTCTAATGAGCCAAATATATCTAAAGCACACTACAAAATGTTTACTAGACCACTTTTGTCTGTACATGGTAGGAAACACTTGGAAACCAGACAGTGTAAATTATTAGAGAGAATGGAAACTTTCAGCTTGTGTGTAAACAGAATGATACCAAGACTATGTTGGCTGCAAGCCAATGGTGATGCTTTCAGGTTACGGTGCACATTCAAGGTGCACAAGGTTTCCTATTCATGCACACACCGCCACACACACTCTCATACTCACCAGTGAGGCCCTGCGTGACCGGCGGCTGAGAGGCTGGTCGAAGGGAGGGCTGCTCAGCTGCAGTTTCTCCAGGTATCCATCAGGAATCCGAATATCAGCAGGTAGAGACAGGCGCTTATTCAGGTCCTGAGCACACACACATACTCAGATCAGAGATACATTTTCTGGACTCTGAACTAGTCCATACTGCTTCTTTCCTCTACTAGCAGCCTAGTTCCTTGTCAATCATCACAAATTTCTATTCAGTCATTTATATCACATGTCTGATACACGATAAGCTGAGACAGGTGACTACGGCTTCATAACTAAGTAAATAAAAGTCAATTGTGCATACAGTTAATGTCTGACTTACTTTCAGGAACATGCTTATATAGCTGACTCTTGATAAACTATAAGCAGAGGCTGCAGTTACTCTATCTAAACAGCAGAGGGCAAAAATGTCAACTAAAGCAACCAGTATTAACTCTCTTCAGTAAGATGAGCTGCAATCTGTCAAGAAATACTCAGTTTTATATCCACTACATTCATGCAATGCTAGACTGCACAAAGATAATGAATTTAGGGCTTTCAATCTTCTGGAATGTAAAAGTGTGTTCAGTGTAGTGTGTGTTTGTGTACACAAGAGAGAAATAAGTGTTAAGATGACCACAAAGAGAGACAGAGGAGCCAAAAAGTTGATGTATAAGGAACCCTTGTTTCTCCAAAAATATCTGTTTTACACCACACAAACACACACCCACATCAAAAATCGTGACACTGATGTTTAATCCTGAGAAAAACAGTCACTTGTTGAAGAAAAGCAGAGGAAGAGTGTGAAAAACAGGGCAAGAAAGATAGAAAGAGAGGGAAGAACACGATCAGAAGCTAACAAAAAAAAAAACTATAAAGGCTTTACTGTGGACAAAATGTTTAAACCAGAGAAATCCGTCTACTACCCGAAAGCTGTCAACTAGAGGTCTGCACCAGGGCGGGATGCCCGTGGGACCCGTGGGACGCGGCGCAAAAGCATGAGGAGCGGGTCTACATTTGAGAGTTTCTTGCGGGAGTGGGCGGGAATACAGAGATGTGTTCGCGGGAGCGGGACGAAGACATTGTTCCCTGGACTCCCGCAAAGTATACATTAGCAATGTATACATTTTAAAGTTTGTTTTTATGTGGGGAACAACACATGTGGTAGGTGACCTAACAGGCGGATGTTTGCGTTGCGCAGGAATCTCTGGGACGCCGGCAGAAAGGAAGCACAATGAGTGCAATGAGCACTGACTGAGACTGGAACAAATGCAGAGACATGCCACAAATTTCAATGTTTCCCTATATTTCTCTCATTTTGACTGTGAAATGTTTCTATTGAGACTGTATAGATATTTTTTAATTCAGGTCTGTTGTTGGTTGTATTTTTTTGTGGAAAACTTATTAGCCAAATCTACCCTTATATAAAAGACATCTTTAATTCGCAGCCGGAGTTGTGACCACATAATATAGCCTATGTTTAATAAATTCCTGTATGTCAGTTAGGCAACAAATAAATTTGGTACCTTGTTTAATTTTTATATGCCAAGTTATTACAGCATTTAAAATGTCCGGTATTTTTGGCCCACCCTATACTCCACTAGCCTTGCTTGCGGGACTCAGCAGGCGGGAGCAGGACAAACCATAACAGATGCAGGCGGGAGCAGGTCGAAACGTTACACATTTCTGCGGGAGCAGGACAGAAACTTGCGGTGAAAAATCAGTCCTGTGCAGACCTCTACTGTCAACCATGACATCTCTACTCAATCTGTGTTTTTTTCAGGGAAAACACACACACACACACACACTCACACTCAACACACGTACACATGCGTACGCACACAAGCTGTTTCCGCTTACACAGATGAAACGTTTTCAGATAATACAGAGAAAGCAGAAACGGGTTAGTGGCCTTCAGTCTGCTGGTTGTACAATCAGTTTTCTAAAGAGGATCAGTGATAATGCTCTTCTCATTAAATTAATTAAAACTTCAAAAAGAAGTCGCATATCACCATTCCTCAAAAGCTCCACAAAGATCTATCTGCCAATGCAATTCTGTTGGTGTCTCTTCCGATTTGGAGTACATGTGTGCACCAGACAGATACAACCAATTAAGTCCTACCCACACTCACCTCCATGGAAATGCGACGATGTGTCCTGGTCCTGAGGCAGACTCCAGTGGGTGACTGCACCTCATCCGAAGACGTTCCTGATGCCTGGTCACTTTCACCGTCTGATCCCATCTTTAAATTCTCATGGACTATATCTACACATCGAAGAAATGTACAATTACGATTTAATCAAGGAACATCTAAATTCACACAAAACTCCACATTCAAAAGAGCATAAAATATGTAAATCTAATCTCTTCAGAGCCCAGCAGGCATGTGTGCAGTGGGTATGGCTGCCAATTGCTCACCAAACTCCTGTTTAAGGTCTTATCCATAAATACAAAAAACATATGCAGTAACCCCCCACTTTCACGCAGATCAGCAGTCGCGGCTTCAGTCCATCATGGACATATCAATCAGCTGTACTCAGAGGCAGGAGGTTTGAAAGTAGCCAATCCGAGAACGTTATTTGTTTCTCCTTGCTGCTAATTGGCTGCTGCCCTGTGACGCTGCAGTCCAGAATTTCCCCTGTGGAGCGTCTCGAGTGTTCTGGTGTTTTTCATTTTGTTCTTCTTAAAGCCCTGTATTTTTATTACTGTAAATTAAATTCATTTGTTACTGTATTTACCTGCTTATACCAAAGAAAACGACAGCGCATACCAAAGGCCCGTGCATGAATTACAGTACAGTCTATACAGAGGTAATATTGGTATTTACATTCTAGCACTGCAGGAGTTCAGTGTAAACTGTACAGTATGGATACGGGTTTACCTTTATATTTTCTTTAAGGTTCATCAGTTTAAAATGAAATTTAAGTGTTTTGGGAGCATATTTGGGGGCATATTTCGGGTTTACACAATAAAAAGGCACTTTTAGGCATTTTTTTTTAACCACATCATAACACGTTTTTCCACTATACGCGGGTGCTCTTGGAACGTAAACCCTGCGAAAAGCGGGGGGTTACTGTATTTTGATTATTTTTAATATCTGTATTATTTGTAGTATATGTATATATATACACAACAGACTTGAGCCTTTATTTTAGTCCATCAGGGCTTTAACAGGGTATAGTATTTTCTAGGTATCTCTTGGACAGGTTTTGCTGACTGTGCTCTGAGTAACAGAGCATGTGTGTGTGTGTGTGTGTGTGTGTGTGTGTGTGTGTGTGTGTGTGTGTGTGTGTGTTGGAAAAAAGCACATGTACTTCCTCCCAAACCTCACCAATTCAGTGAAAGACCTTATTCATCCCTCAATATTACACAAACACACATTCAAATGTGGACAACTCACACATATGCATTCACTGAAATGTATGAGCAAGTTGGGTGTTGGGTTGGTTTTTACTACTGCACAATATTACTACGATACTGATGCTCTAACTGGCATATACACAATGCATTAAAACTACTGAGCTTCACTACTATACATAGGAACATAATCTGTATGCAGGAAACACTATACGAGAGAGGATTTAACTTTGTTGTTTGTGTGTGTGTGTGTGCATGCTCTTGCACGTGGTGTTTATGTCCTTAAACCCTCTTTCTCTTACATAAAAGTATGATCCTGCTTATCAGAGCTGACCAACAGGACAAGTCATGATGTAATCAGGGTTTTAGGAATACTTTCATGATATGAGAAGATTTATGATTTTTTTTCAAAAAATATATATAGTGAAACAACAAAAACAATGTTTATATAAATGCGTGTATTTCAGTAGAGCAGATTAGAAAACATTGCACAAGCAAAGCAGGAGGCACAGTAAGAAAAACTGCCCCCAATGATTCGCTTTCTTCAGATTTTCACACACTGCATATCACCTCACAATCATGCTCAATGCAAGAATCCTGATCTACCAAAAACAAGATGTAATCTTGTGCTGTGTCTAAAACATTTTTTAATGTAAATAAGTAAATATTATCATTCATATCACTGAAATAACGTAACTGAAGAGAGGTGCAACATATGACCATGTCATTACTTGTCAAGCACTATGCCCATACTATAAAAATAAATACAATTACACATATGTTTAACAACATCCTCTTTAGTGTTCAGGATTGCATCCCCCCAAAGGTCAAGCAGTTGGCCATATATCTGTAAATATACTCAGAACAAGCTCAAATTACTGTGGTGATGTGATATCCGTAACACAATAAAAGACATAATATTGCTCACCCTTAACTGAGAGGGAAGCTATGAGTTAGAGCTGCAGTGATAGGTGTGGTCGCTGTAATCCTGGGATGTAGTTTTATAGAGGGCTGTTTTAAGGAGAGGCCCTCTGCACCCCCAACACCAAAACATACCCAACCTTTCATCTGACTGAGGAAGCAAAGAGTGTCTAACCTAAGGGCCAACAATTACAGCATCCAGCTGCCCTCTGCTCCTCTCCTATTACCCCCAGAGGGGAAGGGAGGAGATGGGAGTAGAGGAAAGGAAAAGAGATGAGAAAAGAGCATAAAACAGCTGTTTCAAAATGTGTGAATAACATTTCTGCACAGCCACATCAATGCAGCCAATCACAGAGAAAGGGTTGAGGCACAGAATGTGTGAATGGGGGAACAGATGACTGTGACCCATTTCTATTTGACAGGCTGTAAAAAAAGAAAAAAGAAAAAAGAGACTAATTTGGCGCATTTTAATTACGTCAACTAAATGCTCAGAAAGAAAACAATTCAACACAATTCCACCAGTGAGTTAATACAGCAGTGCAGTGGGATGAAAACAGCGTCAAAATACTGTAATAGAACTCTATTAGGTTAGATTAAGTGTAGAATGCTGTACAGACAAAAGGCTGTTTTCAGTGTAGATGGCCTAAAGCATATGACTTGGACTCAAGCGTGGCTTACTGAAGGTGTTGAAGCAACATGACTGGAGTGAGGACAGGATGGATTTACAGCTGAGATAATTTAACAGGCTGCTTTAAGCACCAATGAGACACTGTAACAGACCATGGTATCTCTTCGCATACATTGAGACTAGTGCCCTATGATTCATTTTATAAAACAGCAAAAAAAGCATACTTTTCTGGGGAATTCCTAGATGGCCTCCCCCACAAATTCTGCCAACTCGGTATGGCCCTGCTGAGAGGTAATGAGTTGCTGTGTCAAATCTCTGGAGACACTCAATCTTTTCACATGTCTTTCTTTCTCTCTCTCATCCTTTCTCTCTCCCTCTGTCAACATTCCATCACCATCACAACGTCCCAACGTGTTCTTTCATTTTCTTTGCCCATCATCTGTAACAAGCTCTCCAAAGCTCCTCCTCGTCCTCTTTTCTGATCTCTCTAAAAGTGCAAGGAGAGCACAGACATTGCTCCACTTTCTCAAGAGCGTGGAAAGTACTGCTGAAGTGAAAGTGGGTCAAACTCATGGCCAGAACTCACTCAGTGAGAGCCTGATTTTATTCTACTAATCATCCACAGCCTTCAGTCGCGCACCGCCACATGGATTTGTCACAGGTATTCAGCATAGGAAGAATTACACACATCTCTTTATACACACACAGACCTCTCTGTCAAAGAGAGCACGCACACACTCTGTGTCTGACGTCAACAGCGACAGATGAGAGAATGTGTGTGCATGGAAGACAGGCATGTCTGTACGTGTGTGTGTGTGTGTGTGTGTGTGTGTGTGTGTGTGTGTGTGTGTGTGTGTCTCGGGCAAATAATGTCTGCGGGTATGGGAACCACACACCAACACACATTACAAGCAGCAGGACGGAACTGTCAGAGCAATGACACACACTTCCCGCTGCTTCACCTCCTTAGCAACCTTCTTTTGACTCACTTCCTGCCAGCATGAGCATGCTCACTCCACGCTTGAACACACCCACGAGCAGACAAAACACCTCTACAGCCACAGAGACACAAGGTAAATCAGAGCTGTTAGCCTGCGAAAAGCCACCTCATTCATTTTACTGTCTTGTCCTATTTTAATGGGTTTTAGGCCTGCAATGTTCTGTACATAATGTATATAATTCAGAATTGTACGTTACCATCTTGTTTATCTGCGCGATGTGTAGGCAATGTCTGTCATCATCACTATATGGGCCAGCAAATCATGGCTCATGTACAGTGCACCAAAGTGCTGGTAGAATCTTATTTTAATTCACTGCTTGTATGGTGCAAAAGCCATATAAAAATGATAAATAGCTTTGTCCAGTTGGGCAGCGTTGATTTACTTGTGTCAGTGTGTTAGCTTAATTTCCAGATCTTGGAAAGCAGCCCAGTATTTTCAAATCAATACTAGAGAGTTCTGAGAAATTTGCCATTTGAATGTATAAGCTATTCTAAACAAATAGACAACCACACACATAGAACTCTGCTACCACATGTGTTAGACAGTATCTTACTTTTAGTGGACTATATTAAATGAAGACCTAGAACACAAATTCAAAGCAGGTGACATGATGTATTCACCAACCGAAAGGCAGCAAATCTCTGAATTAAACAGACAAATGCTAATGTTTAGTTTTCACGTGAGCTATAGTTACTAATTCTAGTCATATAGCTTATTTCACCTAGCTCTTTAGTGTACCTTTTATCTTGAAAACAGTGAGTTTGTGAAGAGTTAGTAAGCTGATAACTAAACAAGAGTTTGTGGTAGCTTTTGCACACCTGCAGTAATCTTTCTATGCTTCCTACTTTGGACTGCAGAAATTGTAACTGCAAAATGAGATGTAGGTTCTTCACATGCTTTTTGAACATGGTGAAGGACTTCAACAAACCTATACAACAGCTGGAGCACAGTAAAAATTCAGGAACTGAAGTTGTGCTTTTCTAAAAACAATAAATAATTGCGATTAGTGTATTATGATTATCTTTGTTTATTTGAAAATTTTTCCCAACAAAAATACATATGGCACTAAAATAAATAGTCTTTAAACAATTCCTATGATTGCCTAAGAATGTTGTGCAGTACCTTACAGAGTTTGAATGACAGTTCTTGATAATGATCTTACTTTTGAATCCAGTGCAGAAAAGTTACTTGTATAAATGCTAAAACACAAAATGCAAAACTGACAAACCCCAAGTACATTATACACAATACAAAGACTACAGATAAGTTGTCCATTGCCATGGCCTTCCTGACAGAGCTTGGACAAGGTTGTATGATTCACCTACCCAGTCTGCTGCCATTGCGAGGCATAGCCATGAAGGAGCCCAGACTGCCTCCGATGACGCTGTGAGGCCGGCGCAGAGGAGGCTTCTTGAAGGAACCTGTGTACTGGTGCAGGAATGAGTGCATACTGTGAGACGTGGGCGGTCGGCCATTTCTCACTATGGGCTCTGCAAAAAAATAAATAAATAAAAAATGTACACGTGGTGTGTATATGCAATGACCATTACACAAATAATTAGACACTCGTACACTGGCAGAACAGCATTACAATGCAAGCTGGCTGTGTGTTCATCATACACGACTTGTAAATGCAGTTGTGGCTCTAGACATTCTGGATGACGGTCAGTTAAATAAGATCAACAAAGTCATATCAATGAAATGATCCATGACACGGTAAGCAAACAAACATTCATTCCTATATCAATAAAGCCAAACTGAAATACAATTATTTCTATTGAAGATAATCAACATCTGTCATTAGAAAATATAAGAAGTACATTATGAGCAGAAAATTTCTTGATATGATGGGAGAGCAGTTTGCCTACTAGGCTACTCATGGAGTGGGGGATGCATGTTGATGATTTTTTACTCGCCATATAAACAATGATAACATTCTGGAGACATCTATAGGCTTTTTCAATACTGTAACAACTTTTAGCATATTATACATTCGTATAGGCTACGTGGTTAGAAGTTTTGCACCTTCACCTGCCAACTGATGACGACGTGTTTTTTGATCATGCATACCAACAATTGTAAGTGAGATTTAAGACTGTATTTATGTGGATTATGGTTAATATTGGCACACCTATCCAGCATGTTGTCCATCAACAAGTAAGCTGTGTTTAAGCCTGTATGACTCCTTATTTCATCAAAGTTGCCCGTATTAACATTAGGCATTTGAATTTTTCTGCAAGCCACTGTAAATCATGGTTACTGTAAATATCTGTAAATGCTGATAAATCATCAGCCACAGCATATATGATCCATGTGTCAAAAAATCCCACTACTTATACTACCGCTCAAAAGTTTTAGAACACCCCAGTGTTTCAAGCTTTTTTTAAACTGAAATTCAAACAGTTCAAGTCCAGTGAATAGCATGAAATGGTACAAAGGACAGTGCTGAACTGCAAGAGGTTTAAAAATGGT
>JBBPCX010000135.1:24088145-24100891 GCA_037974365.1 Hydrocynus forskahlii | reverse complement strand
ACACACATTACATATATATATACACATATGTGTGTGTGTGTGTGATAGATACATAAATATAGAGAGAGCTACAAATGTCTACTGATTTTAAAGTAAAACTGCTTTTTCCAGATCCTATTACACTTTATGTCAAAAACAACAATAACACTGCAATAACAATTGCTATAAACTGACAATTGCAACTATATTATAACATTTGAACAGCAGTTCTTAAATCTGAATGCTCAGTTGATCAGTTTTCAGTTGTGGTTCAAACTTTTACACCTACAATGAAACACACTAACTGTGCTCTGCTAGAAGGGAAAACACAGCACTTTACACTCATCTCCGCAACACCAGAGGATCCTTTAACAGCCCAGTATGATGGTGCTCTATTTCACAGGGAGAGAAACCTGCCCTGGAAGCTCACTGAAGGAAACTGGGAGAAAAGATATGTGTACACATGTGTGTGTATGACACTCAAAAGAAGAGAATGAGAATTAAACATGATGAGAGGAAAAAAAGCATTAAGATTTATGACATCAATCAATTTGTATTCTAGTGTCAATAAAGTCAGAGAGAGAGAGCGAGAGAGAGAGAGCGCGAGAGAGAGAGCGCTGGCATAGTCTTAGGTCACTGTTACTAAAGCAACTGTCTCTCCGGTAACATTAAAGGCAATTTGCACTTTTCCAGCTTCTCTATCACACACACAGACACACTGACAAACACACAGACACACTGACAAACACAGACATATACACAGACACACAAACACACACAAAGCCGCAAGTGCCCAATCACTCAGTGAGCTGTGAAGAGGGGGTAGTGAGAGTTTTAGTGTGTGTGTGTGTGTGTGTGTGTGTGTGTGTGTGTGTGTGTGTGTTAAAGGGAGATAAGAGGATGATCACATATAATCTCTATGACAAATCAAACAATAACCTTAGTAACTGTAGCAGGGTTTTCCTTCTGTGCCTTTCCAACAACACCCAAAACCAAACACTGGTATCAACATACGGTCCTGACATTATACCCGAAGTAGGGTGGACGCAGAGAGAGACAGCGGCAGTGTAGTCTAGAATGAAGTAGTCTGTTAACAGGTCTACTAGGACATATCTGTCCGACACAAACATCCATCACTGATCAACAACCTGTAAATTAAGTTCAAATACAATCTTGAGTATTTTCCCCATTTAGTACAAGTTTTTTTACTTAATTTACAGAAAAAATCCTACACTTACAGTAAACAGTATTCATATTTTATAAGCTATGCGGCAAGTCAAAATAGCTGTTAGTAGCTAACAATTTATGGGGATCCTTGCCTGTAGCTCTCCGCTACACCCACATGATACACGCACGCAGAGCAGGGGAAAGTTTTGCATTTCTTTAGCAGCTGTGTAAGAGAGACCTATGTTTCAGCATTTATTCAGTTGCTTTATTTATTGTCAAAACCAAAACATTGTAAAAAATAAATATCTTCCGATTTATTTTTTGTTGGGTAGCTTTATGGCATATTCCAGCAGTATCATATAGATCAGAGAGAAACAGAAAGACAAAGAAAAAGAGCAAGACAGAAAGAGAGAAAGAGAAAGAGAGAACAGGATGAGGTTTTGGTTTTGCACACAAAGGAAACAATACCCCAGCAGAACTAACAGGTCAGTGAAAGAGGATACCCACGTCACACACTCCACATCCCAGGGGAGGGCCCCGGCCCACATTATCTATCCATCCATCCATCCATCCATCTCTCTCTCTCTCTCTCACTCTCCCTCTATTCCCATCTTCCTCTCTAAACCCACCTGAGGGATGTTCCAGTAGCCCAGTTATCCAAGTCCAAATTTAGTCTGCAGTACAGAGCTGGCTTCACATGTCAAGCAAAGGCATCTGTCTCATACTCGTTTTTTATCAAAGTCCCTTCCATTCTAATAAAGCTCATCACAATTATTACATAATGGCCTGATCATAAGTATTTGAGGGGTTCAGAGTTATTCAAGATGATCACAACTGTTTTTTGCCCTTAAACTCCATGACTACACAGGATTCTTGGGTAACCATGTGTGTTACACCAGGGCCCAGCACTACCTCTTTCTCCTGCTTTTCTGAACGACCAAGCGGACTTGGTCTGCTGTCCTTAATGCTTAATGGAGTTTGTATTTTCAACATAATTATGCTTTTCAAAACATTTTTCACATCTAAATAAGCACACACATATATATATATATATATATATATATATATATAGAGAGAGAGAGAGAGAGAGAGAGAGACACACACACACACACACACATTTCTAAAGGACTCTTAATTTCTTCCTAAAAAAAACTTTATTAATTGGACTTAAATGGGATGTGGCAATTTATCAAATGCAAAAAAACCCTTCTATTCTGTTTATCCCTGCTTACTCTTCTCTTTTTGTGTAAAAACAATAATGTCATAAAAAAGCAGAAGTGCTATGCACGTGTGCTGTACCTTTTCGAGGAGCACTTATCTTTTTCCTTCTACGAGAAAGAGTGAGAGAGATGTATGTGTGTTCTGTACTATTACACAGGGTTGCATGTATTCATTATATACACATGTTCTGTACTCTGAACAAGCAAGTGGCCTTTCCCACTCAGATTCTTCCGATCTCTGCACTGGCAGCTTTATATAAATGAAATATCAGAAAAGAAACATTTAGTTTGTGTTCTTACGATAAGACCTACAAGCAGTGGTGATTGTGAGATGGGTCAAAAACAAATTAGACCCATTTTTGCAATGTAAAAAGGAGCTTCCAAAAAGAAGTAACTTAAGACAACATTAGGTACAGTTTTTACTGTCAAAACTACTCTACGGCTCAACATGAGCTTTTACAGTTTACATGGTTAGATAATTCTCTAGAGAGAAGCACTTCTGTATTCCAAGTAGTTGCCGTTAAACCACAGTAGCTGCCCAGACATCAACTTCACGCACAACTAGATAAAACCATTTTTCAGTAGAGAGGGGGAGTTTGAGTTGAAAAGCAAATAAAAGTGGCAAGGTTTTTACTGTCAAAAATATGTCAGCATGTCAAACCAGTCAAATGCAAATAACAGTTACACCAGTCAAATGCAAATAATAAGTGCAGCTACAAAGTAAAGATGGAAAGCAAGATTTAAAATCAGTCACACAACTGGGCTGTGAGAGTTGTAAATATACAAACTATAAACTACTCTTAAAGCAAAACTGCTTGTATAACAGCTGTGTCTTAATATAGACGATTTGTCATCTAGAGGTAGGCAACAAGATATCTTATCGTTATTGTGCTACATTTTGTTACTGTGTATGAAGAAGTGACCAACCGCATGTTTTTAATGGAAGAATGCATAATTAGTCCTGTTTAACTTAATTTAATACAGCATAAGTGTGTGATTTGAATAAAAATCATTGCACCTGGAGTTTATCGTATTTTTTTCAAACTAGCACATTTTGTCCTGGAAAATATTTTGGTGCATATTGTGTAATCATTTTCTGTCAGATTGTCCATGCCAGAAATGGATCTAGCACTACCACTATCCTATAAAATCTGTTTCAAGGCAAATCATGCTTTGCTTGTTGACCACTAATTTCATTCATGGTCACTGAACATACTCAACAGTTCAAGAAGTGTGACAGGAGGGATAAACTCGCCCTGAGCTGGTATGGACTCTGCCCGGCTAATTATCCAGGGAGAGTGTTTAAGTGACCGCTCTGCCACTTTGTCTGAAATATCAGCAGGAGACTACTAAGCCCATGATCCTCTTTACCGCTCTGATGACTATGATGACTCAAACCTTCCTGCCATTGTCCCACAGCAGGTGTGGCATTCCAGAAACACAAACACAGAGAACGTGAGCAGAGCAGTGTGTGCAGGAGGACACACACACCATACAGAATGAACACATTTACATAACCTCTATACTTGTGATCTAACTTATTTATATTGTCAAATATATACAAAAAGCTGTTACATGTACATAAAGAATGCATTTAAACTGCATTTTTATTTGGATGCAGTAAATAATCTTATCCTTGTGACTACAACATATGAGAGATACCCTGAAGGCTAAAAAGTTTAAAACAGTGAGTTCTGTTTCCTTCTCTTAGTTTCTTGTCAACACAAAAAAGGAGGGAAAAAAAAAGACATTCACAGACCTTATTTCACAATGATACCATTTTCCTCTCATTACTGGCCTTCCCTCAAGGCTATAGCTAAGAGGTCAAAACAGGGAGTTCTGATTCCTGCTTTTTTAAATTTCTGATACACAACACAAAAGCAAACATGATTACGACATCTTCACACACTTTATTTTACAATGACACCACTTTTCCTTCATTAGTGGCCTACCCTCATTGATTCAAAGCTCAGGCAATGCACTGCCACGTGTTTGTCTATGTGTAACGTGTCTTCTTTCACAAGAGGTAAGGGTGTGTATAAAACAGGGCTGTAAACAAACCCTGGTCAGGGTGAGTTTGACCCCCTCTTACATGGTTAATCATTTGTGTCGTGGTGTCTGTGACCAAACTCAGCCAACTGTTTTTGTATTTTGATACATAACAGTTTGCCCTCTTACCCAAGATTCCACAGACTCCTCACCCCGACTAAATAATAACTGCACACCACTAAATATCGCCATATTTCTAACTTTTAAAATCAGCTGTCAGTAAAGGCATTGTTTGGGTCCCAATGGTAAGGAGCACCACAAAGAGGTTAAAGTCCACTGTACTGTGCACAGCTGGTTACTAACTGTTGACCTTAAGAGCTGTACACAGTCTCAGGCCTCTTACTGAATCACCCAGTGGCACTTTACCATGGGTACACAGCATCCGTGCTGTACCTAAACCGTACTGCAATGGCACGAAAGTTGTAATATGATTTGATTTTCTATTGTATCTCATCCCGGCGACCATGCTGCTGATGCATCCCAACAACACGTCCATGGAGTGGCACCACCAGAAAGTTTTTTTTTCTTACAGGGAGGCTTTTGTTATTGTGACCTTTCCGTTTTTATAGTCGTATAGTGTTTGCACTTCATCAACTTCGCAGTTAGTTTGTATCCTTATCCACTGTTGTTTTACTTGTGCAGACAGTGAAAAAACAAAGGCCTCTTTCCAAGTCTGTCAGTTGTGATGACATAATTTCGGCCAATCAAAAAGCAGTGAGCAGCTCGGCTGCGGTCCACTTTTGGCCCTGCTATCGGTACAGTTTGGTCCGGCTCGCTTTATTTGTACTAGAAAACCTTTTGTTCATGGTACAGCACAGTTACTTATGCCAGTGGAGAAGCGCCACACGACTACTAACTGAGCTCATCATCAGAGCAAAGATGAGCTCAGAATTGGAATGTTCAGCAGTCATTGTCTTGATCATTTTGATCTTTTGGCATTAGGTTAGCAGAAGGCAGAGCCTATCAGGGCTTAGGGATCTGTACAACTAACACTTGACACATTTTGGCATACAGGCATACAGCCTGGCTGGTATAAGGGAAATTTAGCCTAATACAGCGTTACCCCTGGTCAAATAAAACATAGATTTATTTCTCTATTCCTGTTGTATTACATATATCAGCTTAACTGGTGTCCTTAGACTGTAGGTAATGGGGAGGGAGGCGTGGGCATTCTGACTATACAAGAGTTTATCATGTGCACGCTGCACAATGATAAAACACACATTGCCACGATCAGGAAAAGAGCCAAGACAGAGCATCACTCACCAGAATTGAAAAAGGCATCATCCTTTGATAAGAAGATCATAGTCAGAGGCACTAGAGTTAAGTTTCCATATAAAAATAACAATAAAGCTCCTGTATCTGTCAGCTCTTAGCAGTACACAACCAGTCTCAACTCCGCATGCTCAGCCTCTCTCTTCTTACACTGCATTTGATTGTGTTTGCATATGTATTTGACTGTGTGCAAGAATGACAGTTTAGCTGTTAACTCTTTAATACAATGACAATAATTTTGTAATTAGTATGACTGCCAGAGGAATAAATGAGATTCACTATATGGACAAAAATACTGGGACACACCAGTATTTGGAACCAATTCCATATTAAAGTAAAAGTTCCTGTTGGTGTCATGGTCAGGTACCCCAATACTTTTGTTCAAACTTTACATGAAATGTGTTACTACGAACATTAGCACATTCAATAAAACCTGCTAGTCTGGGTTTCCTAAATTTCAGTAACATACAGAAAAGCTATTCAAATTCTAATAGTTCCTTGTTGCAGAGAATGCTTAGACAGAACATGGTGACACCATGTTTGGTATTCTAACTGCAAAGAAACTACATTTATGGCATACCTAATACCAAGAATATACAAGAACATCAAGAATATCAAGAACATTATTATAATCAAGTAATGCTAAAATGCCAAAAAGCCCTAAAACCATAAAAAAAGAAACTGAATCATGGGTAAACTTGCTAATATAAATAAGCAACAAGCAATTAGCAACTTCATCCAGTTCACAACACATAAGCTATTTTTGACAACACATAAGCTATTTTTCTAGCAATCTATATCTATCTACATACAGTGCTGTGAAAAAGTATTTGCCCCCTTTCTGATTTTTTTTTTTTGCATGTTTGTCACTCTTAAATGTGTCAGATTAATATTTCATACTAATTTAAATATTAGCCAAAGATAGCCCAAGTAAACACAAAATGCTGTTTTTAAGTGATTTTATTTATTAAGGAAAAAACTATCCAAATCTACATGCCCCTATGTGAAAATGTAATTGCCCCCTAAACCTAATAACTGGTTGTGCCACCCTTAGTAGCAACAACTGCAATTAAGCAGTTGCGATAACTGGGAATGAGTCTTTCACATCACTGTGGAGGAATTTTGGCCCACTCCTTTGCAAAATTGTTTTAATTCAGCCATATTGTTTTTCGGCAAAAGTGAGACAAGCCTTTGTGTCATTTTTGGTCAGCAGTGGTTTGCGCCTTGGAACTTGCCATGCATGCCATTTTTGCCCAGTCTCTTTCTTATAGTTGAGTCATGAACACTGACCTTAACTGAGGCAAATGAGGCCTGCAGTTCTTAAGATGTTGTTCTGGGTTCTTTCGTGACCTCTTGAATGAGCCGGCCACTTCTAGGATGGCTCACCACTGCTCCATGTTTTCTCCATTTGTGAATATTAGCTCTCACCGTGGTTCACAAATGACTTTATAACCTTTTCCAGACAGATAGATGTCAATTACTTTGTTTTCATCTGTTCCTGAATTTCTTTAGATCGTGGCATGATGTCTTCCTTTTCTGGGATCTTTTAACCTACTTTTTCAGCAGGTCTGGCAGTAATCAGGCCTGGGTGTGGCTAGTGAAATTTCACTCCATTTTCCAAACAACGTGATTAACCAAAGTTACTTCGTGATTTTGCAAGGAGGTGGCAATTACTTTTTCACATAGGGCCATGTAGGTTTGGATAGTTTTTTTCCTTAATAAATAAAATCATCACTTAAAAAACAGCATTTTGTGTTTACTTGGGTTATCTTTGTCTAATTTAAGTGTGACACACATGCAAAAAAATAAGAAAGCACTGTACACACACACACACACCACATGCACCAACTAATCTTGCTAAGGAATTCTTGGTGAAGTTGACCAGCCTCATGTGGCGCGACACAGGCGTTCTCTAGAACACACTGAGACTCAGTTCAGTCCCAGCACTATGAGCCCCTGCAGATCAGAACTATATTCAGCCTCAGCGTACAAGCTGGTTATTTTCAGAGACCAGTCTTTACGATGGCTGATAAGCGAAGAAACAGTGGTGTTCAAAAAGAGCAGATGAATTGCTGCTATTGATGAAGCTGGCTGGAGGGCTGAAGGGGGAGAAGAGAGAAAAGGAAGTTTAAACCAGGCAAACCCTGTTCCCCTGGAAACTCACACCCTTATGTGAACGAGGCTGTGTGGCTGTGCAGGAATGGAACCAAAAAGGAGAAAAAAAGAAATGGGAAAGGTGGGGGAGTTTATTTGGTTTCCTAGTGGAATAGAAATAAACTACAGAAAATCAGAATCAATTACAATCATAAAACTTTATTGATCCCCGAGGAAATTGCTTATGCAACGACCGCACAGATACACAGAGACAAGACACACATGCACACACAAACACACATCCAGCCTACAATGGGAATGAGTGCAGAGATGTGTGATGTTCCCTATTGCTTAGCAATGACAGAGAGAAGGTAAACAGTGCGCTTGGAGTGGCACAGAGCTCATTCCTCTGTGGAACCCTGAACAGTATGCAAGAATGACTGATACCAAACTGTCAGTTCACTGTCAATTTGCTTCTCTATAAATATCAGTAGATGAAAAGACTCAAAGAAGTACACTACTGTGGCTTTGTGCAACTCATGTAGCTTCAGTAAAATCTCAAAATCTGGTATTCATAGTATAACAATGGCATGTGTCACTCTTTCACACTAAAGGTCAATCTGAGTTATGAACTGACAGTAGGCCTCACAGTAGCAACCTAGTAGTCGTAATCGACCAATTATTCCAACAATGAATTGAGCAACTAGTTTTAAAGAATGTTAGAGATTTAAAATTGCCTTATCTGAATTAGAAACTATGCTCAGCCTTTCACAGATTCCAAAATACATTATTAGAGAAACAAACAATAAGGTATTTTTAAACATTTAATCTTAAATATTTTAAATATACATAAAAATATAACCATCAGGTAGGTGTCTTACAGTAAGAGTGATCCTGACAGCCATGGGCAAACAGAAAAAAATAGAAAAGTGGAGGCACTGGTTAAATGAATGTGTTACATGGGGTTTGAGAACAGTGTACAGCAAATAGAGGGGCACAGAGGGGCCATGTCTGATGTAATAATAGGCACTGGATGGCACTGTGGCAGTGGTGTGTATGTGTGTAAGCTGCAGACTTAGGTCGAGTCCAAGCGGCACCATACAAAGGAGTCCTTCACAACCTTCAGGGGCTGGGATGGAGGAGTCAGACTTTGGGTAGGTTAACTCCTTAAATCCTAGGCTTACTATTCAGTAACTGCTTTATCAATTGTTATATCAATGACCCAATTACATCACTATCAGCAGATATCAAAATCACAGTGTTTTATTTGCACCTCAATAAAATATGACTAGATTTTATTAAGCTAATGTGTAGATTCATTGCATCATCAAGAATGTAAATGATGACACAATGCAACTACACATTAACGTACAGAACCATATACATTTAAAGGATTACACATACACACACGGTGCATACAGTCCACTAAGACTGGGTCTAACGTTCTATGTTGAAGGTGTAATTCGGCTCACCACTAAGACAATTTGGAGCCCTGCAGAGAAGGGTGGAGGGCTTTACTGAGAAGATAAAAACAACTACTCACTAGTACACACTGCTGCATTCCCTGCATGGCATTCCCAAATAGCTTCCATTGTACATGGTGCAGTGTTAAGGGCTCAGGGTTTGTGTATGCGAGAGAGAGAGCGAAAAAGAGAGCATGAGAGAGAGAGATAGAGAGATATATACAGATAGAGAGTGAGAGTTTAGAGGGGAAAAAAAACAGTGTATGAGGCCAACAGGCCCACAGCTGCCTGGGTGCACCCATCCAATTCAGATGCCATTCCTGATATTAACCAGCAAACAGAACAGTCCTGGTTTAGACACCCCTGCTGGGCCAATAGAGTCCAGGTCCAGAGCCTGGTGACGAGCAAGCGTGGTTAATTGGGACACCTTGCTAAACTGGCGAACATCAAATGACTCACATCAAACCCAGAGGTACATCAAGAACAAAACCACACAGACACATGATGTCATCATGATGAATCAGTCACAGCTCTCATTAGAGGTTTCTAAAGTCAAGCGGCCACTTCCTGTGAAGTATTTCCTTCATTCATGCTTATTTCACACAGAAGTGTCTGAATAAGCCACATGGTCGGGCTATATGATATGTAACCCAAACACGATAAACTTTTTCTTATTTAAAGAATGCCGAACAACTCCTTATTTCATTAGAAAGAGATTTAACAGGAACTCATCTTTTACCATATTATCAGGAGATAATCCTAAAGATACTAGGAGACCATGAGAGCATAACTGGTTCTTTTTGAACAGCACAATCAGTGTTACAAATGGGCCTTTTTAATGTGCTGCCACTGTTTCATGGACACATTTTTTGTTTGTTTAAGCAAAGAATATAAATATTCATACACCCTAAGTAGTGTAGCTGACTTTTGTGATCCTACTGCTTGGAGAACACAAATTCAAATCAAGAGAGCATTATTGGTTTGTACAAAACATGAAATGTTGATTGAGGTACCCCCTTTTGACTGGTCCCAACTTATCAAACTGCAAAAAGAAATACCTTCTGTAAAATTGGTGAAATGTTTTGTATGAACAGTGAAACTATATTTTGCTGTACTACCCATCCTTGTATCAAATTCAGGTACAAGCAAGTCAAAGCAAGTCCAACAGCTTCCTCAAGACGACTGAACCACTGATATCGTCAGAGTAAAAGCTAGACATGACCATGAGGCTTCAGTGAAATCTCTGCCAACCCTGACTGCGGGATCATAAGACAACCAGCAAACAGCGCTCAATTATCGACTGCAGAAGACGGCCAGACTTTTCTGGCAGACGGACGCTGCCAGAGCTTAGAAGGTTAGCAAGGACACCAAAAGAGAATTCAGCACACTGAATACTGGCATTAAAGGAATGTTTTCTTTTCATGGTCTGGTCCAAACAGTACAAACCATGATCATGGTTTGGGTGGTATAAAAGAAATAAGGTGTACCACAGTGTTTAAAAATGATGTACATTGTGGTGCGTGGTACTGTGTAGGTCTGGCGACTGCTTCATGATTATGAAATTTTAGCCGATGGCAGATTGCTGTAATTGATTACGATTAATGATTTAATTGTCATAAAGTACAAGCCTGGTGCTGAATCTGGCTGAATAACAACATCTAATGATGTACAGCACTGCTGTGTCTGTGCAAACACAACATCTGCAACTACAGGGAATCAGATAGAGTTTACATGCAGATAGAGTAAAAACCAACAAAAACATGCTGTTACCTCTAAATGTGTTACATGACTAAATAAATGCAGTCATCTCAAATTACTTTGATTAAACAGTTACACAACACCTGTAACAGGCCTTCTGCTCGCTCAACTAATGTTAATGGAAGAAGTTTAATTTTGCCTGACTGTCCCTCTAACACCAGTTCGACTGTATATAAAAGATACAAGTAGGCACTGGGTAGCACCTGGGGAAGCACCTGGGTTTTAAATACAAAAAAAAGAGTTTAAAAAAAATATACATTTGGTAACAGTGAGTGAAACATGGTAAAGAAAATAGAACCTAATGGAGCAAGGCAAGGCAAAACATAAAGGATGTGTGATTTGCATACTTGTGTTTGGGAGCATGTAATTTATATTTCAGGTTTTCCTTGACACTTCCAACACATAACATCTTCACAGAGGTAAATATTTAAAAGGGTACTGGGGTGTGTGTGTGTGTGTGTGTGTGTGTGTGTGTGTGTGTGTGTGTGTGTGTGTGTGTGTGTGTGTGTGTGTGTGTTATATATCAGTTTTTGTCCAACATATGTAACAAGCCAAGTCTTAATAAATCAGAGTCATGGGGGTGGGAGTGGGCAGAGAGACAGAGAGAGAGAGAGAAAGAGAGAGGGGGGCAGGGCACAGACAGAGAGAGAAAGCAGAGAAAGAGAGAGAGACAGACAGAAAGAGAGTGAGAGAAGGCGAGAAAGAAAGAGAAAGACAGGCTATGGGTAACTGTATCTGGTGCCTACTGATTTCCCCGGTGCAGCTCGGGTTTCCCAATTCCCTACATCTTTTTGTGTCTCTGTCTCTCTCTCGCTCACTTACACATCAACACTATTAGCTAAAAGAAAGGGTGCTAATCAATGCGAGACTGAGGCAGACACACTCATTGCTACTTCTGCTCTCTATCTTCTCTTGCTCTTTTACCCCCCTCACTTTATTTCTTTTAATACCAGTACATGAGGAGATTAAACATCCGTGAATCCGTTGTATAATAATTCTCTGAATTATTACCACATATGTGAGATAAAAGTAGTATTAAGCACATAAAGCAGTTTAACAGAAAAATACTACAGCTCCTTCATCCTTGATATGTTCTTAGGCGTTTATGGTAGAGTGACAGTGTGTCACATGCTCCCTGCTTGTCTGCACTGAGATGATCTGCTTCTCAACAAAGATATCAAAGGACTACTCCAGCATTTTTTTCAACCTGTTACAAGCTGAATCTGTAGTATAAGACGAGTTAGCACAGATAATAATTCAGATGGACCTCCAACTTAGAAAAGAACAGAATATCAGCCAATATTGCTCTGCAATGAATTCTACACCCAATTACTAAGCTTTAAATGCTATATTTTAACTCAAAATTAGGGCTGTCGCTATTACTTGAATAATGTAAAATCAGGCAATGTATATTCAGCATGATCTATTATAACAACGAGTGTACAGAAGACACTGGAAGCGACGCCACAGGGAGTCTCACACACTAATTTAACATTTTCTCTGTACACAGCATATGAACAGTTAGGTAAAGCCACGCTGTCCTTCATTACCATCTTCCTGTAATTGGAGCACAGAAGCATTCACAACTAGAGCACATTTTCCCTCTTTTCCCAAGACTCTTACACACACACACACACACACACACACACAGAGCTACATCCAAATGTATAACTAACAGCCCCCATCACCATGAAAGCATACAAACACATGTACATGTATGTATGTATGTATGTTTGTATAT
>JBBPCX010000135.1:24050138-24088045 GCA_037974365.1 Hydrocynus forskahlii | reverse complement strand
ACACACACACACACACACACACACACACACACACACACACACACACACACACACACACACACACACACACATAATGTGTGAAAGAATATCTGTATATAGTCATTTCCTTCTCTAATCATTCCATCCTGTAGGAGACTCCAAGAGGGTTTTCGTGCCAGCATCAGATGCCTCCAACTTTTTTAAACGTCGTGGCCGCAGATCTCCACAATCACGTGCCGAGTATTATGGTAAGTGGTCCAACTTTTTCCAAGAATAGCTCATTGTCCTTCTCAAAATCAAATTCTATCTTGTAGAAAACGTCTTCAGTTAATTACTTATCTGACACATTTAAATCTGTAAACATTTAAAATTTGAAGATGCTGAAGTGCTGAAACCAGTCTAAAATTCCATTTACACATTTTTCATGTCCTCTTAAATATTTCTCTGAAGATAATTTTTTCACAGATCGATTAAGGTAAATTGAGAAAACCTAAGGACAAAATTCACATTTTTTATGCAACTGACCACAAGTGTCAGGGGTTTTCTTCAGAATAACAAAGCTCCTGTCACGCTCAAGCCTAACGTGTACTTTTGAGCATTAAATCTCGCAGATCACATGGTGCTGGAGATGCTGGCTCATTTGGCCAGTCGTAAAATTATATGAATTACGTAAAGGAACTGGCACCAGCTTATTTAAAGGGGCCACCTCATTACAAACAAAACCTTTTTGACACTTTAAGCAAGGTTGATATATTATGGAAACATTAACATATAAGAAAACAAAAAAAATGTTGACATTTTGAATGTATCATGATTGTGATGTCATAACCATGAACACATATGATGACCTATTCAAGCAGTGAAGCCTGTCCATTCATGATGCAGAGTTGGAGTGCTGTTATTGAAGATAGACTGCAGTGATTGAATGAGGCATAGAACTTGGTGGCCAGTCAGCACAAAAGTCATTTATATAAATCTGAGGCATTTTAGTCAATCAAAAATCTAGTGAAATGGGACATACTGGTATATAAATGCACTGAAAGCATTAAAAGAGTAGCACAGTAAGAGACACATGGCTGTGAGGGTAGTGCGGGACTGCAGTCTTGGTGTGAAAAATGACAAGAACATATACACGCACACACACTCTAGTGTCCCACTCTGGGATTGTGTCTGCTACTTCAGGCACTAAGGCATGGAAAAGTTAGGGGGGAGTCTGGTTTGGCTTTTATAACCAGCATGTATGTGTGTGATGCTGTTGCTGCTGCTGAAGTGTGCAGATTGGAGGAAAGAAAGCAGCTGGAGCTGAGAGTGGAATGTGCAGATATGTGACTACATTTAACTCCTTCACTGCAGAAAGAAAACAGAAGAAAAATGAATAAATACTGTATTTAAGGCCATCATAGAAGAGAATGCACCAGCCAGAGAAAAGAGAGCAGTATGTGAACGTTCAAAGTAAAAGTACAGTAACTCCCTGCTTTTCGCTGGGGTTACGTTCCAAGAGCACCCGCATATAGTGAAAAACCACGTTGTGTTGTGGTAAAAAAGAATACCTAAAAATGCCTATTTTCATAGTGTAAACCCTAAACATGCCCCCCTAATATGCTCCCAAAACTCATTAGCCTTAAAGAAAATGTAAAGGTAAACTCGTATCCGCACTGTACAGTTTACACTGAACTCCAGCAGTGCTAGAATGTAGATACCGATATTACCTCTGTATAGACTGTACAGTAATTCATGCACGTGTGTTTTCTTTGGTATGCGCTGTCGTTTCATTGGCCTAAGCAGTTAAGTACATTAATTAATTAATTTAATTTACAGTAGTAAATATACACGGTTTTAAGAAGAACAAAACGAAAAACACGAGAACACTTGAGATGCTCCAAGGGGTAATTCTGGGCAGCAGCCAATCAGCACCAAGGAAAAATAAATACGTGCTCGGATTGGCTACTTTCAAACCTCATGCCTCAGAGTACAGCGGTATTTCATCATCCCAAGACGCACTTTCTTTGTGTTTCTCTCCTCAGTACCAAAGCATTTATAGTTATTTTATATGGAAATGTAGCTGAATTTACATTAATATTTTACAAAATGTAACAAAATTATTAAATTATAATTGTGTCTAATTTAGCACAAATATACAAACATTTATATATTGCCATGTAAAAAGCTGTGACGTCTGGGCCTAGTCCGCCACACCCCCCTGTCCTTTTTTTATGTTAGGGCGCGTTGCTTAGCAACCCAGAACGAGGACGAGGGGGCATGACGGACGAGGCCTGGACGTCACAAAAGCAAAAAAAAAAAATGCAGAGGATATCTGCAGTTTCCACCTTAGTGCTGGGGTTTCCGCGAAAAATTATTATTGCTGATCCGCGTATAAGTGGGGGGTTACTGTATTTGGTATCATTTTACTTAAGAGCAAAGGTCATTGCATGACACCTACATAATCCTTTCATGACTGCTGACATAAACCTATAGAAAAGTTTTGTCATAATACTTGCTGAGGTAGAATAACACAAGCTGCCTTTATCACAACTGATGCTAATAAAAGTCTTAATACATTTTATGTATGTTTATGTGAGTTCTCATGAAAGGCACGCAGTTGCCATGCAGCCTTATGAATAATGACAGTATTACTAATATGTATTAAAAGCATGCTTATTTTTGACAGAAGGGATATTTTCTTAATTATATGAATTCATCAAAACATAGAACACACTCATCTGGAACTATATACATATATATATCAGCTCCAGAAAAGAATGAGACGACTGCGATTTATTTTTAAATCAGCATCTCTATGAGTATGACAACCATTCCATGCCAGTGTCTGTCTGTTAGCACCTCATTCTGCTTTATGAGGTACTGATTGGTGATCACCTGAATCAAATCTTATTCAATGAGGAAAAGTATAAAAACACAGCTGTAATCAACACTCTCCTCTCTCAGTGTGACCAGTTGGATGATAAAATACTACTAGAAGTACATCAAAGGTCATTATTGCCATTTTGTTTAACAGTGAAGACATTTGTTTTCTACGAATTATTCAAGTTCTGTAAACACTATCATTTATCTTATTTATATTTCTATTTCTCTTATATAATATAATGCTTTTCATTACATGTGTGTATATATATATATATATATATATATATATATATATACACACACACACATGTAATGAAAAGCATTATATTTGGTGAGAACAACATCTACAATATTGCAAAGACCAGTATCATGATAATGATTAATGAATGATACACTGTGCCGCTCTAAGGGAAGTGTCTCTGGGTTCATGCTGGTCTTGGCAATCTCACTGAAACCTGTTTTCTTCATGCTGGCATCAGCTAAGAGGTTGTTAGTACTGAAATATCTCCAAAGAAGAGTGATTATGCAATGAGGGACAGCCAAACAATTCTATAGCCACTCCAAAACTGTTTTATGGTGTTTGGTGCTTCATTGCCCCGTAACTGCAACGTGCTCTCCCAAAACACACCCAATTGGGCTGCCAGCCTAAAAGAATCATTGTAATATTTCACTTTAAATCAAGTAATAAAGCTTCAGTATGTAATAGTGATCTTTAATGTGTGAAGTATATTTAGGATTTTAGTAGATGAAGCATAATGCTGCTGTCTTATTTTTTTTACATAACTCAGTCTACATTGTGTTAAAATTAACACATTAATATTGCTATATTCATTTTAAATAACATTTTGAATGGTTTCCTTTCTCCTATGAAGTTACTTTTTTAGATATTCCCAACAGTGTAATACAGCGTGCCTCTGCTCTTTTGTGACATAAGAAGTGGCAGTCAGAAACAAAACCTCAAGAGTACGGTGCAGTGAAGAAGCCGTAAGGCCAAGTTTAAGTGAAACCAGTCTCTGTGCTCTTGAAGAACAAATGGAGCTCATGCTTTCCTTCCCTGCAGCTGAACAGAGAGTGCAGTTGGCAGCCTCGGAGCGTAGGAGGGAGTACTATGAGGAGCAGAGCAGCGAGTATGAGAACCATGTGGAAGAAGCACGAGATGGTGAGTATCCCCCAGGTTCCTAAGAAGCCACTGCTGTCTGAGGGAGTCATCAACTGCTGATGACTGAAATAACACACTAAACCTAACCAGTCACTTGGCACACACAAAATTACAGCAGTTTGTAATGCCTGATTGATTGGGGTTTTTTTTATGTACAGTCAAATGTCATATAAGGTTTATAATTTTGTCAACATTTTACAATTTTTTAGAAAGTAAACACCAAAACACACAGAATTATGCAGTGACTATAATTAGGGTGTCTATAGATAAAGCTATTTGGGTGCCACATCACTTCCAGCATAGCACTGATATGGTAGTGGGTGTGTGTGTATGCATCTGCTGAACAGAGTAGATCACACACAAGAGTGCAGCTGGAGTTTTTAAATACCTCAGTACCACTGCTAGACTAAGAACATTCCACCAACCTTCAGCCTCCAGAGTCCGGTGGCCACTGATAAAAAAAAACTACACAGCATCAGATGAGCCATCATCAATAACTTCACGTATACAAGATGGACCAACAGGTTAGATGTGTTTAACAGAGTGGACAATAACTAGAACATGTTTTAAAAAACACCATTGTGTGATCCACTCACACACAAACATGCCGCTACCACATCAATATCACTACTGTGCTGAGAATTCTCCAACACCCAAAGTATACCTCCTTACTGGTGGTCATGTTTTGATGATTGTCCAACTCCTGCTACCAAATCAGGTCTGATCTGTTGAGGCTTGGACTCCACAAGACCTCTGAAGGTGTGCTGTGCTATCTGGCACCAAGTTCTTAGTAGCATGTTTTTCATGTTCTTAGTACCATGAAGTCTTGGGGGACCTGGTCCAATCTAACAGAAGGGCTATTGTAACACAAACTACTGCTAAAGTTAAGGCTGGTTGTGAAAGAAAGGCATCAGAACACAGTGCATTGCAGCTGGGCTGTTAAATCGCAGACTAGTCAGAGTGCCCATGGTGACCTGTCTACCACCGAATACACTTACAATGGGCACATGAGCAGCAAAGTTGGATGACGGAGCAACAGACTTGGTCTTTTTTTAACATTATGTGGATGGATGGGTGCGTGTGCATTGCTGAAACAGGGAGCTGCACCAGGATGCACTATGGGAAGAGGGCATGCTTAATCTGTATAATGCTCTGGGAAATGTTCTGCTAGGAATCTTCAGGTTCTGGCATTCACTTCAACACATACCATCTACCTGAACATTGTGGTAGAAGTACAGCCTAATGGGAGTAGCTTCTTTTAGCAGGATAATGTACCCTGATACACTGTAAACATCGTTCAGGAATGGTTTGAGAAACATGACAAAAGACTTTAAGAGTTAAGAGTTTAAGATTTGGTCTCCAAATCTCTCAGACCTTGATCCAACTGAGGATCTGTAGGACGTGCTGGACAAACAAGTTTGAGGCTCCACCTTGAAACTTATAGGACATAGAGGATCTGCTGTTAACATTTTGGTGCCAGATACCACAGCACACCTTGGAATCACCATACTTAACAGGTCTAGTGGAGTTCATGTCATGATAAGTACAAGCTGTTTTGGTGGCACAAGGATAATGTACACAATTAGATTTTGTTTTTTTAATGTTATGGGTTTTTATTTGACTTTAAAATGATTTAAATGCTAGAGTGAATACTTCCACAACCATTACAATGGATTTGTACAAACTAATTCATATTGTCTTTCTCTTTCTGTTAACAGAGCAATATGAGAGGACCCGGGAGAAGATGGAGCAGTGGAGGCAGTATCACTATGATGGCCAGTACCCACGATACCCTCACCACCGCCCCTACTATTGAGCATGCTGATTCAGCTCCACAACACTACACCTCCCATAAAACGTGCACCACCCTGAAATGTACCAACATTTTCCTGGGGTCAGATGCAATTTTTAAATAAATTCTATTTCATTTGCAGCTTATACAAATCTTGCAAAGGCAGTCATGCTGGAATGTGGTGAAATCTTATTTCAGCTTTTATTCTCTTTAAAGATGTAATCTGAATTTTATTTTCTGGATAGGTTGCTTCTTAACTGATTATTCGCTACCTTAATCTAGAAATATGCCTTCCTTCCTGTGTTTTCCAGTTTTTGCCCCTATGATAAAATTACTAGGTGGTGGGTGATTTTTAATTTGATGGTATATTAAAACTATAACCTAAAGGCATCAAATAGCAATATTTACAAGTAACTTTGGAAATTGTAAACAGCAAAGCTATAATTTGTAGAGGAACTGTCCTACTTGTAGAAGGTTTGTCCTACTGCACCACCAGCCAGATAGCTACTGTAATATTTACTTATACTAAAGCAGAAAAATACTGTACTTTCATGCTGAAAATAAAGCCTGATGCCAGTCCTACACTATATCTCAAATTACTTAAATCATAAAAAGTGAGACAAAAAAAGAGAAAAAAAAAAAATATGCACAGCTGCATCTACAGTTATTCTTGCACTCACACACCCCTGCACAAGTCAGTAGGCTTCTTTGCTGGCAGCATAATCGAGCTCTGAACATTCCTCAGTTGAAAGCTTAGACAGTGAAACGAGAGTCTGAGCCACTTTGAAAGATTTACTGACTTTGCTGCATTTCCTCAGCTCCATCTTTCGTCCTCCCTAAGTTACCTTAATGACAGAGGAGAAACAAATAGCTTCTGAACCCTTAAGCTGAGACAGCCAAAGGCAATGAAAGCTCACACTGATTTGTAAGGGGGTGTTTGTGTTGCTGCCTACAGTCCACACCCACTAAAAATCTATTTACTCGTAAGTGAGAATGATTAAGGAGAGCGTATAAGCAATGACCAAGGAATGTAAACACTCAGGCTAGTTTAATTTAAGCTGTGTATCACATGATACAAAAGATCACATGGAGGAAAGTTTAAAATCACCATATAAATCCATTACAACACACAAACAATTAAAAACAGACAAATAGTTGATGCGGACCAGAGCATAAAGTAAGAAAACAAATCAATAGCAATGTCTTTAACCCACTCTGGTATCTTGTGCTGATGTCTTCTAAAATCTTCATACAGCATGAACAGTTCTGCCAAAGCCCAAGTCTGGGAGAAGTTTCCAGCTTCGATACTTTGTTTCCTTAAGCAGTGTCTGAGTGGATGGGCCCAAGGGATGGAGCCAGGCAGCAAAGGGAGGATGCTGTGTCTATTTCATACTGTTGAGGAATTTGGGCTGTTCTTCACCACGCAGCAGCAGAAGCTCTGCTCCGATCTTCGGACCGTTCTTCTCCTGGGGGAGAGAAAAGAGAGGGAAATTAGTTAAGGAGCCTAATGGAAAGCCTAAGCCTGCTCCCAAAACGGGAGCACTAACTGACCAAATTCTCTGAAAGTGTTCAAAATACTGTGGTACCTTTAACATGCCATCTCTCTCCCACTTGAACAGGCCACAGTTGCTGAAACAGAAAAATCAGATGTCAATGGAAGTCAAATAAGGAAGCCATTTTAGGTCACCGAAAACTGGAACTTGGCAGAAAATCTCAAGAATCTGCTATTATGCATGTGATGCGCTTTTATGAATCCCCATTGCCATTCTTTAGTTTCTTAGTACATTTAAACATAGCCATTGTGTTTTTGTGTTCTGGAATGGCTGGAGAGTTTTTGAGAGAAAGTGGTGTTAATATGGAGTGTTATCTCTGAAAATGGATGGGAAAAAAAATGTGTATGTATATGGATGAGACCTTACTCCATGATCCAGTAAAACCTAAGAAGCTTCAACTTCTCTTCTTACTCACCTGCAAGCTGTACTGGGGAAGCGGGCAAGGCTGATCTTCCTCTGGCCACAGGGGCATTTAAAGAAGCGCTTGATGGCATCGTGCCAGTGGTAGTCATGCTTCTCCTCCACACATCGCTCAGCTGGCTTGAAGTGAGTGTACTTGCACTGCAGATCAGAGCTGCCCATTAAACACTGTGGCTTATTATGCTAGGCACATATACAATAACCACTACGACACGCAGGTGACAGAGTTATGGCCAGGATGTACGACATAAGTGGTGCTTTGACATTGTGTACATAGATTTGTTGCTCCAAAGTGAAGTAGCAATAGCAGGCAAATGAGCCAAGACCAATAACTCAACTGTACTTGATGAATATGCACTGAGCCACAAACCTTGAATCATCATGAAGAGCTTTTAAAAGTCAACAGACCATTCAAAATGCCTTAATGGTTCCCTACAATCCATACCCCAAAAGCAAGATAACACTGCACACTGAGGTTACACAAGCAGGCTTGGATTAATGCTGCATCTCTACAGTGGGGGAAAGTACTGCCAAAATAAAGAGAAGATGAATGGCATACATTTTTACAGGTGACGGCACGACACTTCATTTCTCTGATGCTCTTCATCTTTTCTTCCAGCTTCTCCTTCTGTACCAGCGGCTCAAAGTAGTCCTGCATGACCTGCGCTTCCACCTGCAGACATAAAAGGCAACATATATATTACACACACACACACTTTATTTTACATTCACAGTTTAAGAAAAAATGCTATAATACTTGTCTATACAGTAACACTAGCTGCAAAACTAGATGGCCAAACCTATGAAATCACCGGACTTAGAGAATGTTCACCCAGCCTTTCTACTTTGTAACAAACCATCAGATTACATTGGGTGATTACATAATTTTTATTTGAAAAACAGAACAATTTAATTAATTTCATTTGTCATTTCATTTGTTTAAGATATGTTTCACAAAGCCTGAATGTTCAGCTATTAAACAAAAATTGTCATATCTGTGATTTATTTTCTGCAGAGTAAAAAACTTTTTTGCCAGGGGTTGTATTTTAATCAACATACAGACAAATGCACACAAACACACCTCTCCCATAATCCAAGAGTTTGTGGATTTTCCATTGAGAATCTGCTGAAACTCTTCCGAATGGATATATTCTAACTGCTCCCGTCTCTTCTTCTGAGCTGGCTCCTCCTCTTCCTCAACAGCTGTCTTCTCACCTACAATCAGGCAGGACATCAAGACCGAGGGTGAGCTGAGATTCGGCTGAATTCATGACAGATGCTACCAGATTGTATGTTGGTATGCACACCTTTAGGTGAAGTCAAACTGCATTCCACTCTGGCAGTGATCTCATCACTGCTGGGTCGCTTGCGCTTCACAGCATTGGGGTCATCTTTCACAATGGCTACTCCTTTAGCCTGGAGCTTTCTCACTGCAGCTAGCTAAAAGGTAACAAACAGGCAAACTGTTAATACACCAAGTCAGTGATAGGAACCAGACATCCACAGAGAGTAAATTAAATAATCAATCACCACGGCTGCCTGACCTGAGTAGTTTTGAGAGGTTTTGACCCAATACATGTTTTAAGAGGTAAATGCAGGGTATTGTAAGGCAAAACAGTGCCCAAAAGACTATTCCACCATTTTAATATGGTCAGCATTACATATACGTAATAGCTCAGAAGCCATGTTCAATGATCTTAAATAGTACATCTTTATATGTTATAATATAACAGTTGGGTTGGTTTCTATCACCAATAAGAAATTCAGGCAGTATTTTCTGTACAATCCGTTATTTGTCAAACCCCTCTAAATGATATCTCCACATTTGAACTATGCAGAAAATTTGAAAAATATTCCGTTATACATGGATTACTTTTCTGATGTTTTCATCTGATGATTAATTTCCATAAGAATAGTTGAGGTTACTGTTTTGTCTTATTTTACTTTTAAAGTATAAAACTAAAGTAGCTAAGTTGGCTGATTATCTTGCTTTCTAGCTATCTTTACTTTGCAGCTAAAACTAGGTTGTACAGTCATAAAATACACTGGACAATTACATGTACATACACAGTCAGATATCTAGTTACAGAGAAACCAAACCAACCAAAGCTTTCATTTTTCTTTTGATACAGTGAAAATTGATCGATAAAGAGAAAATATTTTAGTAAATTTGTTTATTTACTACAGATTTGTTGACGGCGTGGGGACGACGACTCCAAGTCCAATTGGTGGAAATTCGTTGAACTAGGAAGACTCTGCAAGCTGTTTTGGAGATTTCTGATTCTCCTTGTCATTCAAATTTGGCCCTTGCCAAAGTCACTTAAATCCTTACACTCGCCCATTTTTCCTGTTTCCAAGAACTTAAAGAACCGACTGTTCCTTCACCGCTTAATCTGTCCCACACTTGGACAGAGACCATCATAATAGGACAATGGAATTCACTTGACCTATAAGTGGTTTTAAAGTTGTGGTTGACCAATGTAAGTTTCCTTGTTCTCCCTAAACATTGACTTTTCCCTTGACATCACAAAGCAAATGGAAGTAAAGATGGCATTTCGTTTTCAATGGGTATCAGTATTAAGCCGATATCAGCGGAAAACACTGCATGGGATATCACAGGGGGACAAAATCTGATCCCATAACAAATCATCCCTGAAACAGCACACATTACCTCAACAACAAAACAAAAACACACCTTTGCCGCAGACAATCTTTTTGAGGGAGCAGGGGGTGACAAGTCCAGGAGAATATCCTCCCCCTCCGAAAACCCCCGTCCTAGGGTGGGTACCGGAGGGGCACTTGAACGACGTGCAGGTGGAGAGGAACCTTTTGGAACCTCTGACGCTGCTTTCGGTGAAAGAAGAGCACCCCTGTTTATAGAGGGTGTAGCTGGATTGCCTGCGCCCACAGTGTTCTGCATCACCCTGAGAAAAAGTCAGTATAATATGTTTCTGTGGTCAACAAATACAACAAATGAATAGCATAAACTGTATATACACACACTTCATAAAGAGGAGGCATGTAAAAACTCACACACATGCATTCCACTCACTGTCTCAAATATACGCACACACCTTTTCTGAATCTCTTCTGCCCTCTTCTGTCTGGCCTGAATCCTCTGCTTGTGCAGTTGCTTCTGCTGTTTTAGTAGGTCAGAGGCAGTAATGGACTGAACTGTTGATCCAGACTGACCTGCATTAAACAAAATTTGGCTAACGTAACACATGCATCCAGTGTGTGTGTGTGTGTGTGTGTGTGTGTGTGTGTGTGTGTGTGTATACCGAAACAATGACACACTAGAATATAGGTTTTGTTCTGACCAACTGGTGTTCTGCCAAAGCAAGCGTAAACAATGAAAAATTATATATGGCAGAGCAGGTCAAGTGTTTGGTACTGAAGTGACACAAAGGCAACATCAAACCTATCCTGGTGGGGTTTTTTTTGTTTGTTTTTTAAATATATGTAGCATGTCAGCTAAATTAACTAGCTAAACATGCCACTCTACTGTAGTGTTGTTTTTGGCAGCCTGTCTTAATTTTAGGTTTAGTCTAGTCTTTGCATCAAGCTGTCATTTTTGTTTTTATTAGTCTTAGTCACGTCCACACTTGTTTTAGTCTAGTCAAGTTTCAGTCGACTAAAAGTCTAAGCATTTTAGTTTTATTTTAGTCAGAATTATCCTCGACTATATTCGTCTAGTTTTAGTCAATGAAAGTTGTATTTTAGTCTCTTTTTTTAGTAATGCAATTCTATTTAACCCAGTCAATATAGTACAAGTACCTAGTACAACAGGCAAAATCTAAATTTTCTTGTAGTAAAACCTATTTCACAATTCAAACAAGGTTATCTTATTATTATATTATTGTTACCTTATAGACTCAAGAATACTGTACCAAGAATACACACCTTCAGTGTGTTGGCCTGAACTTACCTGAATATTTTTTTTTTTTTATTCCTGAACAAATACAATCTACACAACCAAATCAGAACGATTTAGGATCAGCTTTTTTGCATGGATATGGGAAAGGCTGCTTATCAAAATGCTGTGTGTGTGTGTGTGTGTGTGTGTGAGCGTGTGAATTTTCTCTCCCTGGCACTTTAATGGCCCTGCGTCCCAATACTTTTGTCCTCTCTAGATAGATTTAGTTCACAGTGCCTCTCAATGGACAAAAGTATTGGGACGTAATGCTGTTCAACTCTAAAGTTGAGCGTCCCAGTACTTTTTTCCTTTTTACCTCCTGTTTATCAACACAAATCGTTCAGCTCCCACAAACAAAAAAAGAAACCAAGACTTTTGAATAATTGCATCCTTTTAAAATACCAAGGTACGTCTTATTATTGTTCAACTATGAGGTTGCAGACCCATGGTGCAGCACAACAGCACTCAGTCACAGAACTCATTATGTACTTAGGTTAATGGTGAGAGAACAAGCAAATTTTTAATAATAATAATAATAATAATAATAATATACACTTCAAGATGACGAAACAAATAAAATAAAAAGACAATTTTAAGGTGAATTAGAGGTAGGATGTCTGTATAAAGCACTTTACCTGTTGACTTAGGTTGTCCTAAGTGTCTCTTTATATTAAGAGCTCCCGGTGTAGGCATGGACATGAGACTTCTGAAGTCATCTGAACATCCAGACACCTCACCTGAACTAAGGGCTACAAATGACCCAAAAAAAAAAAAAAACCACACACACAAAAACAAAACAAATAGCTCAGTGCCCACAAATATCAGATTGTTGCAGGTAGCTTATGCAAAACACATCTTAGGCATTTGCTTAAGTCACATTCTTACCAAGTTTCTTGGAAGGAATAGAAGCCAAAACAGCCTGAATTGAGGGTTGTTTCTTTGGCTGCGGAGCAGTCCTGTGAAGCAAAATATAATTAGGTGAAGCAAAATATAATAACGCATGAGTTATTTTGGAAATAAGAGGATATCCTACACTGATGGTGCACAGGCAAGTGAGGACATGCCTCCATAGTGGAAGTCAGTTTGACACAGACGTTCCCTCAATCCTCCCTGGCCCTTTCTCTTTCCAGGGGCGGAGCCTGTGAAGCTGGACTGAAGCTCCGCTCTCTTCGAGCTCATCTTCTTGTACTGAGCTTTAACATGGTATTGACAGTACTGGCAGTCATACTAAAGGAAGAAATAAACATAATAAAGAATTAATACGTCTAAGTGGCAAAGAAAAGTAAAATGAGAGATGGTAAACCAGGTGAACTCACCAAGTTGACTAACTGGGTGCAGGAATCCCCATTCTTCTTTTTGGCCTTGCAAGTCCCAAAGTCCATAGCTTCACCCAACATTAGAACCTTCTGTGGATGGTCTACTGTGAGGCAAAGCTATTAACAGGCAGTATGTCATGTTACATTTGAGTGCAGAATCAAGGCAACACAGTGCAGACACAAGTAAAGAAGTATACTTAGATAAGATTGCTTGTTAAGAAAACACAATTAAAACATTGCCACATTTTGTGAGCAAATAAAACAAAATGAATGGCACCCAACAGTGTGTTATGTTATTATTGTTTATTAACAATGTTACTCATACACACTCAAATGTACCATTTGACTGAAAAAAAACAAAAACAAATATGGTTTTCAGCTCACAGACATGATGAATAATGACTTAAATGCAAAAATTTGATATTTAATTTTTTAAGCCGGGTAGTGTTTGGGCAGTGCCAGAAAATTATTGAAAAAAACTTTTGAATGATGACACCCAGCAATTCTTCAAAATCAGCAAAACAAGTTCAAACCCTGGATAACCAGGGTCATTAATAAGTCTCAGCTTGTCACACTCACCTCATTAGAGCCATCTTTATTCTTCATTTGGTTGGGGTTGAGCATGCCGATCACCGTTCCAGTATCTGTCTTCCACAGGTCTGTGTGAACAGTCCCAAAGAGAAACAGCGATACATTCACCTCCAGGTTATGAAGGTCATTTAGCTTCCAGATACTGAAGGTTTTCCCCTATCAAAGAAATTGTTTAGGTGCACAGGTCAAAAGAGAAATGGATAAATTAGTTGTTTCGGACATTCTGGTCAATATCATTATGAAATGCAGCTTGCAAAGCTGTAACTGTTACTTACATTATTCTTGCTTTGTGGGGTGATTTTACTTATCACCACAGCAAAGGTGACCCAGTCGCTGTCCTCTAGATTGTCCCTGGCCAGTCGGTCAGGCAACTGAGAAAGCTTGATCATTCTGCGGTTAGCCATTTTATGTTCAATTTCTACAGAGGACAGACGAGGTCTCCTACAGAGGAATCGAGGGCAATGCAAACAATGACCATCAGCGTAAAAAAGGTACAGCATTTATAAGCTAAACCTTGAAAGACAGAAATCTGGTATAATGACATTGGTGTAAAACAGATTTGTACAACTGAACCCTAGCATGTGCTCATGTAAAATGTTGTAGTTATTCTTTCGTGTTTATATATGATTTGCAGACACAAGCCATTATTTACATTGCGTGAACTTGGACCAATAAAAATGATGGGAATTTCTTTTGGAATATAATTCCATTACCATGCACCAAAGTTTAAAATGTCCTCATAATTTACCATTTAACAAGGTTTAGTTTGGACTACTACTTTTGTTTGCAATGTGGCTCCATTATAAAATACCAAATACATACCTTAGCCGGAGACCTGAGAATTTTTCCACGGCAACATCCTGAGTGACAGAAGGCCTGGGTGTGGAGTGTCTTGCAACGTGAGGAGTTACACCAGCACTTTTACTGGGTTGAGGAGATGTCATTGTGTTGTTGATTTTACAATCACTTCTGATTGGCTGCGACGACCTGCTGCCAACTCCCTGTCCCTGCAGACTCTGGTTTTCTGAGGAGAGTTTTGTAAACAGAAGCTTATGATTTTTGCCTTATATCAATATACTGAATTATTAGTTTAATCAAAATGTACAGCCAGTTCCATTCAATAATTTCTACACATACAAAGGTAGGTGATTACCTGCTTTGAGTTTGTGCACAGTCTTCGGTTTGTGTTCTGCAACTAGTGGTGGAGACAATGTAGCCGGTCTCTGGGCTGTTGATGACTGGCTGCTACGATGTGTTTGCAGAGCAGGTTTGCTGCTCTGCTGAGAGGACATCTGACTTTTGGCAAAATGCTGTGTTGCTGGTGAAGTTTTGGTGTTTTTCTGCCTCTGTGAGGAGGGCTTATGTTCTGCCTGTCTGGGCTGGGAGGCTGCACCCTTTTGAGATGCTTTCAGCTGCTGCTGCAACTTTTGCATCTTTTCTTGCATGCTTCTCAGCTCTGCTGAAGTTTAAAGCATCAACATTAAGACAATATGTACACTTTGTATGACAGAATGTACAAAACAGCAGCTCCTCAGTATGTGATTCACTTTAGACAAACTCTGCAGTAAAAAAGAGCAAACGTTAAATGATCCAATCTCACCTTCTAGATCTTCTTTAGATTTATTGAGTTCCGATTCTATTCCTGTGCTCTGTACTGCCAAGTCCTCATTCTTGTCCTCTTCTTCCTCTGGCTCAGCATAATCTTCACCTTCATCACCATCATCATCAAAGAGATCATCCAAATTGTTCTCCCCTTCTCCAGCAGTGGAAGCCTCTGGAGTCTGACCCTGACTCTCTTCAAACAGAGAAAGCAGCAAGTCCAGGTTTTCGTCCTCAGCTGGTGATTATAAAATCACAAAGAAAGTATTAGAGACTCCTACTTAAGAATCTAAGCAATGTCACAACAGCAGCAAACAGAGAAATAAATGTAAGCAAAGGCACTTACATAAGAGTTTGTAAAAATCTAATGGTCTGGAATTTCTTACGGACATTACTGCATTTGAAATCATGAAGCTTTCTACTCCAACAGTACATGCTAATTAATGATAAATGCAAACGCACTGTATTTGAATGTTGCTGCTACATCTATACCATAATTATGCATACATCATTGTGTTAAACAGCTAGTTGTCTTATTTTCAATGTCATTCTTTTAATGTAAAATGTTCAGTGTACTGTTCGTAAAGAGCAAACAAACAATTTTTTCATTAAGGTTTTTTTTCTGTATTCTACCCAAACACCTTAAAGTTACTAATGCCACATATATTATTTTGACTGAAGTTTTATATGACAACATGTAACAGTAACTGTATGAAAATAATACCTGTCTGGTATCAGCATGTACCGGTCATTTTTTTAGATCTGGGTGTTTATTTTACTAAACTCAGCATTCCTGTGACCAAGACACTGAAATTAATGACTCATCACACATTACGTGACCCAGCCTTATGGAAGAGGTCTTAAGCTTTGTGGTGAAGTAAAAGTCCAGAAAGACATTTAAGACTCACCAGTCATGTCTGTCCAGTCCTTTAGTTTGAGCTGAGAGAGATCCAGTGGTTTCAGTGCAGCAGTGCAGTTATACAGCCTGGCTCAGTTTCAATAACCTCATTTATCCACATTAAACAGTAAACAAACAATTAAACATATAAGAACAGGGCTCCAATACTCATGTCCGTGTGATTCTACGAGTGACCGAGTAAACACAGTAACGCGACAGTTGTTTAAAAAATCTATGAGAAAACGACACATTAAACAGCAAAAACAACAAAGATATTCAACTTTATCCTGCTCCTTTACTATCTGTGGTGGCGCCAAAATGTCAAACAGTGAAGGACCCCGAAGCCACGACAAGAGATGGTTCTAGATCCTGTTTAAAAATCAAACCAAAAAATTACAAGCAATGTCTGCAATTTACACTTACACTTACCTTGTCTGTCGTGTTGATGACTCCACTATATTGATGTTATTTGGTTATTTCGAGTTTATTTTTTTGTGGGATTTACACAGGCGCGATACAGGACGTCACTGTCAGCACAGATCTACAACTCATCGCTGTTACAAAGTACTTAGAACAGATGAGCTATAGATTGTAGGAAGGCTTCTTTCAGATTCTAATTTTGATGAACGCAAAAATTTTGATGAACGCACTGTGCTCTGTTCCAGATCTGAATGTAGTAGAATATATGGAAGCCCAAAGCTGAGAAATTGCCTTTTACTCTTGAAATATTGACTTACTGCGTTTTCAAGTTTTCGCTAAACTATAGACTTGCATGTATGCAGCCTGATCATACATTTAAGAAGGCCGTTTCAAAATCTTTTGTTGCTTAAAGTAGTCTTTAAACTATGGTTTAGATCATCGTCTGGTTCTGAGACCTAAATTAATTTGGGGCAGCTGGTTGCCTGGTGGTTAGGGAGTTGCCCCCCTCTGATTGGAAGGTCGTGGGTTTGAATCCCAGGACTGCTATTGGCACCACTGAGGTACCCTTGAGCAAGGAACCATCCCCACACACTGCTCCCCGGGCACTGTGTAGCTGGCTGCCCACTGCTTCACTTGGTAAATGGGTTAAATGTAGAGAACAATTTCACACTGTGTGCTGTGCTGTGGTGTGTTCAGGTGTGACTAAAGGTCACTTTATTTTTCTTCTTCATTGAATGTGAGATATTAGCATTCGGGATTTGTTGTCATGTATTAGAATCTTTTCTTGCCTCTATTTTGTGATGAAATTGCAGTTAAGACTACTTTCTGTTGATTGTTCATGGTGTCTGTTCAATGACACCACAGAGCAGGCCAGTGCAGCACTACTTCCATGCTGCCAAATTTTCCTTGCCAGTGATGTGGAGGTTTTGCTTTGCATATGCAACCAGTCTACAAACATTTTTTCAGACATTTTTCTTTTTCTTCTACAGTGAAGGGAAACTTCAGTTTTTAAATGAATAGATTGTACTTTCGGTATGTATATACAGAACTTCCAAACATCCTTTAATAAACTAAAAACTAAATTAATAGAAAATATAGTATTTAGACAGCCTGAAATAATAACAGTCTGTCTTTCAAAGCCATTAGCAGTTACAGATGTGTGTGGCAAGAAGTAGTTAACTTTTTACAGCTTTGTGGTCCAGTTGGGCCGATTTGTCTTTCTAAACCTTCCATAACCCAGCGATTTGAGGCTCTCACTTTTGGACTTGCAACTTCAAAATTCATAGATTTTCACTGGGATTTAAGTCAGGAGATGGGCTAGGCCTTTGTTTATTTTAGAAACCATTTTTTTGTAATTTTTGGTATGTGTCTAGGGTTGTCTTGAAGAACATCTTTCTTCCTCCCTTTCTTAGTACAATTAGAAAACTCTCAGATGAAATTCTCCTTTAATATCAGCCAGGCTGTAGCCCAGTTCATATTTCCTTAACGGATAAAGCCATTAGTGCTGAAGAATCCCAATATGATACTCCCACCTTCTTACTTCACTGTGGGTATTGTGCTCTTGAGATCATGCACAACGTTTCTATTTTTTAATTTGTCAGAGCAGAGCACATTGTTTCAAAATAAGTTCTGGTTTTTTTTGCCTGAGGTGCAGGAACAGCAATATTATTCCTGATATTCCTGCTGCCTTCAGCGCATCCTGCATCTCTTTTCAAATGTCTGATTTCTCTCCTACCTTCCTTATCATCATCGAGAAATCTTACATAGTGTACCTGTACCTACAAATGCACTTTGTCCTCATGGACCTTGAATGTGTTTGTTTACGCTGTTTGTATTTGTGTTTTCATGAATGTGTGTGTACATGCCTGTGTACATGGAAGTGTGTATGAGTTCAGCAAGTGTATATGTGTGTGAAAGTGTATGTGTACATGTAAGTGACTAAACTGCTTTCCTGCATCTTTTCTGTTCTTAGAAAAAAACTTTTTAGGTGTATTTTCCTTGAAATGTCTTTCTTTACGTATGGTCGGATTCTCAATATTTGAGGTATAGCCATGACATAAATGTTTCAGGGTAGTCAGACCTATATATTCCCTTTGTATAAATTTACAGTAATCTGTGAAATCACTTTAGAGTTTTGCACGCCATACGTAGTACATTTGCTTGCACTGAGGCCCCATTGTCAATTACAATAAACGTAAGAACAGCAATGAACTGGTTTAGAAAAATCCTCATATGATATTCTGTTATATCTAAATAATATCACATTCCAGCACAATCCGAAAGTATGTACTTGGAATATATTAATATATTAGCTGGAAATATGCCTCAGTTTCTACCTTGCATCACAAGCTATGATCCTTCATTTAAAAAGAAACATCATCTAATCCGATCAGCATCTGATCAACATCTTAGCACCAATATCCGGTCAAAACAAAGTAAAAATAACAAAAACTGAAGGGTCTGTAAGGGTTAAACCATGGCTTGGGTGTTACCAGAAACTGTAGATGGTGACCTAACGAGATATTATTGAAAAGACAGGAGTATTAGAAAATAATTCACATGTGCAGATTAAGCAGATGTATACAATCAATTACGTTTATTTGTGAAATTTACTTGATATTATACATTCACATTAAGTTTTCAGATCTCAAAGTCAAACTAAGTTAACTGTCATAGCAGATCATCACCTTGACATAAGTATTCTGTTAAACCAGATTAATTCATTTAACCAAGGTCCCTTTACACATAATTAAAAACCACTGTATCTTTTCCCACTGAGAAGAACATCACAACTATTTCCATTGAAATAAGTGCCAGTAGCGTAGTGTACCTGTTGTAGCCTAGTGATGAGATGAGCAATCACATCCACAAGCCTGATTTTCCCTGAGTATCTGCACAGTTCAATATTCCCTGATAATCAAAAATAGTCCCTTTTTCACATACATTACTTCTCTTTAGAATTCCATTAAGCCGTTCCATAATGCTATTGATGAACAGTTGATCTTATTTCCTTACCAAATGAAACATCTGACCATATAATATGTTTTTGGGCACTAGCTTCATATCTTCAAAAATAAATACTTAACATCTTTTGATTAACAAGAAGTGGAGTGCTTTACAGTGCATACATGGGTGAATATTTACATTTTTACATCTAAAACTACTATACATGTTATTTTATCCCATTCAGTATGAGGTATTGGTTATTCTTTGATGGCTGTTTGTGTGAGCCATAGTCCAGCATTTTATTATGTTTTTGTTTTTGACAATAGACTTACTAATACCATATTTGAGAATGGCACACATTGCTTTCCAAGCTTATAAAAGAAGTTCATTTGAAGAGCTTGATGGTAGTGAGATTGTTTGGCTTTGGCTGTTTTATACAAATGGCTTTCGAGCGAAATAACCTCATTACTGCAGTGAATTCACCTGTTTTGTGTTATTCAGACAGCCTGCACTGCAGACTACGGGTCATGATTAGTGGACAGCCATTATAATAGCCAAGAACATACTCTTGCAAGATTCCAGATTGATTTCTCAAATCCAACTTGCATCAGAGCTTCAGTTTAAAACCTTTCCTGAAAGTCATAAGCATGATTCAATTCCCTTTGCTACACTGCTGACGTATATGGAGCGTCTGAAATTATCCAGACATTGGCTACCTCATGTCCAGCAACCAACAACACCCTCAAAACCCTAAGGTTCAGCACTCAGTACATATCCTTGTAAATCTCCTGAAGTAGTGGATGGAGAGAAGTGTCCTGTGTCTTCTTAATGTCCTGGACCAACAGAGCATGCTCTGTGACGACCTGCCGAAGGTCAGCTAGTTTCTGCAGGAGCTTGGGGAAGAGGAACATGCTGTCTGGGTGGTTGACCTGCAGGTGGAGCCGCAGAGCATGGACGATACTTTCTTGAATGCACTCGATATGTGACACGTTTGCCAGTCCTGGCCGGTCTGTGAGTGATGAAGAAGAGGACAAAAAAAAAAACAGAGAGAGAGAGAGAGTGCGTCAGCTCCAAGGAAATTCTGAGAATAATCATTCTCCGTTTACATTAATAGCCTTATCTATCATATTGCAATGTCTCCTTTCATAAATGCATTTGCATGGCTTTTAGAGAAGGGTTCCTAAGAGAATGAGCCTGCAGCAGGCTGCGGTTTTATTCTCAGGCCCTACAGAGGCCTGTGGGCAGCAGCTGGAACGAACACTGCAGGAAGCTGTGGTTATTTTTGCTGGCCCAAAGGAGAAAAAGCCCCCAAGTCACTCGGAGACTGGCTGTAATTACGTAACCTCTTTCAAAAACCAGCTCAGCACTCAAGCTGAAAAAGGCAGAGAAAGAAAATCCTGTCACACACAGTTTAAACTAGCAGTGAAAAAACGTGTTTAAACATTTGCCAACAAGCAATACTGTACAATAAAGAGTGTATGGAAAGAATCAGGTCTCTTGTTGGAAATGGCCAGTATGTATACAACTGTCTGGAAGAAGCAGAATTTCAACCCAAAAGATGTTTTCTACACTTCACTGGGTGTAAAAATACACCAGAAACATTGAACAATTTATTTGTTGTATGTTTATGTTACTATTCATGTCTTACTATGGTGTAAATAGTATTTTTAACATAATTCTGAATTCTACTAAAATAATAACGTTCGCAGCAAAAAATGAAGTCTTAACAAGTCAGAAAATCTTGAAAAGAAATAACTGATCTTGTTTTTTTATTTTAAGACTACAAGATCAATCATCTAGTTTTTAGAAACCTTTTCTTGTTTTAAGAAAACTTATCAAGTGAATATTCTCACTATATTGGCAGAAAATTGTGCTTTTGATTGTTTTTTGCAGTGTTGATGTGATGAAATTTGAGATTTCATGATGCACTGATTTGTTTCCTAAATAGTTGTAATCAGTTGGAATCATTGAAAAGTAAGTGATCAAAACCTCCAGTGTAAAGTGTAGTCTCACCTCCACAGCAGATGATGGCGGCCACAAACAGAGCCAGATCACTGTCGTCCAGCCCCAGGGCATTGAAGCGCATGGCAAACTGGAACTTGTGCTCCATCATGTCGCTGAAAGGCCGACGAAGACTCTTGAGGAATTCACGTGTAATAAAGCCACTGCCACTGGCCACTAATAGCCCGTCTTTGTTCATGCAGGAAGCCAGTAGAGCGAAGAACGCCTCGTGCACGCCATACTTTAGCAGTGTCACCTGGTCATTCAAGTGCAAGTTGGCAAAGCCTGGCACAGCCTTGGCGAACTCGGTCAGGTGGGTGACCGTCTCCACCGAGGTGTACTGGCAGCAGTGGAAGAGGCGGGACTCTGTCTCTCGCTCCTGCAGAGCACACAGCAACCCCTCTGTCCCATCTCCCAGCATCTTGTTGACCAGGATCTGCTGGGCCTGTTGCAGAGTGTCCAGGTCATGGATGACAAAAGGCTGATTGAAACCAAGAAACAGTTGAGGTGTTAAAACTGAAAAGAGTTCCATTACATCAGCACTGCGCATTTTGGGGTCTCCTTGCTCTACAACACCTAATCCATCTTATTATTTTTTTCACACTGTTCCAAATCAGACAGGATTAATTATGCTCTTTGTAAACTGCTTTAATCAAAATGTCTCACTCACTGGTGTGCTGGTCTTCCCGGTGAGGAACACACGAGCTTTGGCCTTGCTCATGTTGAAGTTTTTGAGATAGGCCTCATTTATCTGCTTGACCAGAGTTTTCAGATCAGCCAGTTGGGTCTGTCCCTCCTCTGGGTCTCCAGTCTGCAGCTCCGCTTTTAACTTCAGCTTCTCTGAGCGAGGCATCCGTCCGAAACGAATAGCTACAAGAAAGACAAATGCACAATATCAATATGCTATCAAACACACACACACACACACACACACACACACATAGACATGCGCACACACAACCACACAGTAAACTGGTGCTTTGGATTTACTTACTGTGAAATCTTTACTTTGCATTCACATATTATTTACATATATAAGAAGTATAATTATTTCAGTACAATACTGAAAAATCAAACCAGTGCATTAAAATGATCCCCCTCCCTCTCTTCCTAAAATCTTTTATAAAATCTATGGGTTGTGAATTTTTGGGGTTAGTTTGATAGAGGCACAAATATCCACACATTGATTTGGCTCTATATAAAATATATTTTAAACTCTGTAGAATTAAGACATTGTGAACAATAAAACATCAAAAATCAGCTGGAACCTTGACCTCAAAAATTGCATAAAATCTGTAAATGTGTGTATTGTTACACCCTTAACATACATGTACACAGTACTGTGTAAATGTGTTTGGCATCTGAGCAAATGATATGCAAATATATTGAGTAAGTGTATTTCTGTATCCAAAAGTCCACTAATGTTAGACTACACACTGAGGTAAAATCTTATGTTTAACTTTATTTATGTTTATTTTTATTTATTCTGAAATTATATAGCGTTGACTGACAAAAACACAATTACTGCCAGGATAAACAGTTTTAAACCATTTTCTTGGCTGTCGTGGACTTTTGCTTAGTACTACATGTGTGCAGTAATACATTACACTATATAGAACTGCACTAGGTGAACATGCACTTGACACTACAGTGCTGCAGGGACAAAGGGCAGGAGTGGGGAGATGGGCTAACGTGGTGAGATGTGATGTAAACCTGGAGTGAAGCACATTAGCTGAAGCCAATGTTCATAATGTCTGCACACATGTTTGTATGAAAAGATGACATAAGTAGTTCAAGGGCAGTCTAGAATACAGATAGAGTACAATTCTTTCAGAAAGTTTTGTAATGTTGTACAATGGTCTCAGGCACACACACACACACACACACACACACACGCACACGCACACACACACACACACTATGAGTCTGGATTATCCTTGATGAGTTGATAAGGTGAACGTCCTACAGCTGAAGAGGGCAATGTATCTCCACGTCATCCAGGCCATCTGTGCTTCCTAAAAATATCTATTCTGTTGAGCTAGGCCAACGGTATATCAAATACGGCATAGGGTATATAGTCTATAGCCACAAAGTATACTCACAAAGTATACTCACAAAGTATACTCACTGGACAGGCTTGCATAGGCACACTTCAAAAAACAAACACTTGCTTTGGAAACAGGTTAATTTTTAATTGCCATGTTTAAAAATAAATTAAAAACAAACATTTTAATAAAACCTTTCTATATTGTCATACACGGAATTGATTTCGATAAGTAAGATTTCAAAAGTACTAACAATCTAAATAGATGATGTAAGTGCATAGTCATTGCATAACATATTGTTTTGACCAGAGAGCGATTTCATCAGGATACAATGACCAATAAAGTAATCTAAGGGCATATATAGCTACGTGATTGTGGCATAAATCTATAAAAGCTTAATTGTTACATGTGCTGAAAGACTGGGCCTGGCAGATCACTCACCGTTATGGGACATGCCCACAGCGAGGCACTTGTTAAAGCGACAGTATTGGCACTTGTTCCGGTTCTTCTTTTGGATCTTACATTTGCGCTCACACTTGTCGTACTCCAGCTTGAGGCGTATTGTTCTCCTAAAGAAACCCTGTTGAGAATTCATATACGAACACACTTAGTATCAAAAATGGCTTGAAGACTTCACAATCTTCACTTGTTTTGATTTACAGGGTCAATATCAACATCATATCACTCCAATGATGAGCGGCTACTTACAACCCGTTATAGTAAAGTGATAGCCTGATATGGTGCGAGGTACGCTGCCCTTGTGATAAGGTGTATCGTACAATTTATGAGTCACTGATTACCACACTAATTATCACAGGCAAATAACATTTACATTCCAAGAGGACCGGAAGTACATCCCTTGACAAACCTACTTACACCTGCTCCTTAGAAGATGTCATACTCCTGACACAACAGCTACTACACTTTCCTGAATCACTATATGAAACACTAGTTACATATAAACAAATGAATGAACTGGGTAAGACGCAGGGAGCAGAGTAAAAAAAAGGAATAGGCACCTGCTGTTCGGCTTTATACTATGTTAATGGTTTATATAGTTTAAAAGCAGTGCAGTACTATGTTCTTCACAGTGTGTTTTGGCATGTGCTGAATTTAAAGCTCATGTAAGCAATGGTTGCAACTGTGTTGTGGCTACGCTGGGCTTATGATTATAATATGTGAAGCTCATTGTAACTAAACAAGCTGCAGTGTTTAAGTGTGTTTTTGGCATCTTGGTTTTGATTTTATTTGCAGGTCTCTGTTGCCCTATCAGTCAATTAGATATTATTGATTGATTCCTTCCTCACACAGATATCGATGCATTATAAGCCTAAGACAATGAACAGGAATCAGGTTGTTTGATGACTCTCTTGCCAAGTATGTCTAAGGTTAGGCCCTCTTTGTGATAAAACGGGTGTCCAAGCGCAAAAGCTATGATCTAATATGATACCTAAAAGTAGAGATCACCAGTCTTTAGAGTGAAAACCTGCAAATATACCAGCCCTTTGTAGACAAGACCCATGTCCTTAGAACTCGGTGTATGCGTATTGCCTGTATTTGGAGTGGTAGGGGCCCGGGTGACTCGCGTCAGACTTCATAGTAGCGTCCATTCGTAAGGTGGACTCTTTACAATAAATGGTGTCCACTTACTGTGTACAGGCACATCATTTGTGAGAAAGGTCAATGTTACACTGAGCACAGAACATTTCATTGGCGTACTATTAAAGAACACATGCCTGCCTGTGGAAACACACACACTTCACAATAGCACATGTCATTGTACAGTGGATGCTGGGCTATAAAAAGCTCTCCTGATGCATCCCTAGGACAGCAATCATACCACCAGTCAAAATAGACTTTATGCAATAGCGGTGAAGAACAGTCCACATCATAAATAGCAGTCCTTAAATACAGACTAAGGACACACTGTCCAGGACATTTCCTCTGATTAACTATAAATATATGATTGTCTACTAATGTAAACTGAGTATCATTTTCTCAGTCAGCCAAAGATGTAGAAGTAGTTAGATCGTTTGGTTTGTTGAACACTGAAACTACAATGAACTTCATGACTCTTGTACATCTTGCCCTCATATCCAAGATACGGTGATAACAAAGTAGATAACTAATGTTACAAGGAGCAACACAGAGTAGTAAACCATAAAAACATGCTACTATCAGGTCTACCACAGCTTTAAGCCAAAAACAGTATGCAACAAAAACAAACCTGGGACCAGCGTGCTTTAGATGAGTAAGGGAGGGGGGTAAGCTGGAACAAAGTTTAAATGTGAACTTCCCCATACACCTCTCTACAGTGCTGAACTGACAATGTGCTGAATTTCGAAGCCAATGACGACAAATAGTTTCCCGAGAGATGCAGTTAAAAAAGCCTTTTCCAAGAAGGGAGAAAAGAAGCAACTGAAGATTCGTTTCTTTTCGTGTGTGTGTGCATGAAAACTGCTCCAAGTCGAATGAGCTCTCAAGGACAAACAAGTGGGCTGGCAGCGGTCTGAGTGAAAGACAGATGACATGTAAGCTTGAAAACCATTTTGCGTAACACGTCTATATGAATACAGTTTGAATGGCTGAATTCCAAGTTTTGTAGCATCACACACAGTCACTACATTGAGGAGTGTCATCTCCATATCAATAGATTATATTAGCACAATTATTGTATTTCAGTTCATTTTCTTTTAGTAATAATTGTGTTGATGTGATATATTTGGATATATTTTTTAATTGTGTAAACAACATATACATTTGAATTAAGTAAACTGAACGCATCTCAGTTTTCAGTACTGTAAGGATTATCTCAGTTCTGTAAGGAATGTCTCAGTGCTGCATGTGACAGATGCCTGACTGACATAGCAAAGAAATTCCATGATAATTGACTTTGGATTGTGTAAAAAGCAACAAGACACTGAAAACACACTGGGAGTGCATAAGTGGGAGTGTAACTGGTCATGCTGACATGAAAAGAGTTTACACTGTAGAGGAATGCAAATATAAAATACGCTGCCTTATGCCGAATTTACATCACAGGGTGGACTTGAGCCAAAGAGGGGAAAAGTGACTCGTCAAGAGGTCAGCGTGCCCTTACTCCCACATGCCTCAGATTCTCACATGACTGAATTACATTAAGAATGTCTCTATGTATGTGTGAGTGTGTGTGTGTGTGTGTGTGTGTGTGTGTGAGTGTGTGAGAGATTTTGATTACCTTGCACCCCTCACAGGCATGCACTCCATAGTGGAAGCCAGAGGCACGATCGGCACACACACGACACTCGAGGTTTAGGGGGCTTGGGGTCATTTCATCTTGCCCTGTAGCCACTCCAAACACCGTAGAGGATGGACTAGAGGCTGGGCTCAAGATATCTAGAGAGAACACACACACACACACACACACACACACACACTCACGCTGTAAATGCATTTTATGTTGAAGTGAGTTTTGCATTCTTTTGCATTGCTTTTTTTTTACCATTTGTTAACTTAATTTTAATCTTAGAAACTTTTATTCTAAATTAATTTATGGTTACTTTTATAGCTAAATTGATTTTTTATCTCTGTAAAGCTTATTTTTATCTCTGATAATGTGCTATACAAATAAACTTGCTTTGCCTTGCCTCATTTGACTGAATGTCTGGCACGACTCAATTTAATACATAAAGCGATTAAGGAATAATTCTGTCAATGATGCTAAGGCTTCAAACAATGAATAAAGCCATTAGTCACTGATTAGTATAATTTAAATGTTGGAACTCAGCGCAAAGTGTCCATGTATGGCAATAGCTGAACAAGATGTACAGAATTCGATCTATTTTAATCGGAAACGTTTCACAACCTTGTCACTCTACACAGTGGCCATGGCATGTGGAATTAGTCTGTTACACATCAGACCGTGGGGCATAAAGGACAATAAACTTCAGTCGCTGTTCGCAGAGGGTTTTAAGGAGGGCCACCCTATCCACTCAGAGAGAGTGAGCGAGCTTGCTTTCCTGAACTGGCCAGGTTGTTGCATTCTGGAAGGTTATTGCATTCTCATGCATCAAACTCCAGGGATCTCAGAGATCTCCTGATGACGGTGCCAACACTTGGATCTTTCAGAGAGTGTTTAAAAGCCATTATTTGTGTGTGTGCTTGTGTGTGTGTGCTTGTGTGTGTGTGTGTGTGTACAGTTTATGTGTTTTCTAAGGAAGTACCCAGAATAGTTGGGCTTTCAGAGCTGACACTGGAGCCCTGGCAGTCAGGCAGGTAGAACAGACTGAAGGAGTCATCGCTGAGGGAGCATGAGATGTCCTCCAGATCATCTATGTTCATGATCAGTTCCCCACACAGTGGGCTGTCCAACACTGAGTCCCCCACTGGGGACAACGGACTGAACAGACTGGGCACGTCCACCATGGCACTGGTCCACAGTAAGCACTGAAACATCAGAGAAAGAGAGAGAGAGAGAGAGAGAGAGAGAGAGAGAGAGAGAGAGAGGTAAATACTGTACTAATCACTGCATCGTGAGGGTGCCAACAAATATTCAGTCATAAAAATGCAGAAGCCAGTGCAAAGAATTTTCTATAATATAACCTAAAAGGGAAAAAGAAATCCCGTTTTCAAATCATTTAAATGCATACATTCAAGCTAAATAAATGCACACAATTTATGAAGTAATACAAAGCATGACTAAAGAAATGAAAAACTCATCAACAACAATACTGTATTATTATTATTGTTGTTGTTATGAAACTACTAATAGAAATAATTTTATTTTCTATTTCTAATTCTTGTTGTATACAGAAATGTAATATTCTGTAATATTGCCTGGGCTATGAACTGGGAACATTCAAAAATGAAAATATTCTGTAGTTGCAGCCCTATCAGAAGTCTATGCAATAAAATAGGCATTTGCAGAATAGGCCAAAATACACTTCTCGGGATGAATGCATACATTTGTCTGCATCAGTTTAGGAATGTTAGAATTAGAAGCACCGTGGTCAAATGGTACACTGAATTGTAACTGATGTACATGCCTAGTACCACAGTGGTTCAATAACCTTGCAAACAACCAACTTGGGGCTGGCAGGTACCGCAGTATTCTTCTGCAGGGGTGACAGGGTTGTAGGGGAGAACTTTTCATGTTTGCTTTGAGATGATCACCGTGTAAGGCTCAACAAACCATGCCCGTGATGTAAACACAGCAGTGTGTTACATTACTTTATCTCACACACTGAGCAAAGGTGAAGTTCTCCAAGGATTAGGGCACCATAGAGCTGAGAGTGTAGGAAGAGGTATTAAAATTGTCCACTAAAATGGAAACATTATACCCAGGCAGGCATCAAAATGGCCTTTTAACCTTTTTTAAGCCTTTAGTGAAGGGCCTATTGCATGTGAGCCACCTCGATTGTGTATGCTCCGTCCTTACACTTCTCGGGTTTCATTCAATTTTGTGCGCTCAAGACCAGAAACATACAGTAGCTAGCAACAGAATTAAATAAATTAACAACTGGACTAACCAATGAATGATTGAATGAATAAAGCAAAAGGTACTTTAAATCAATTCAAATGGCCTTCAATTCATTAAACCATTTAGGTCTCCAGAGAGGGCCTAATGATTTCTGTGATAAAAACTGTATTTTGTGCATTTATATTTAACACATGTATCATTTTCTAGTTGTATTTAAAGCACAAATACTGTAGTGCTACTTTTATTAGATTATTAAGCTTTGCTTGGAAAAAAGAAAAGCAGATAATGATCCAGTCAGGATTTTTTCCTTTGTGGTATCAATATAGACAAGCTAGAAATCCCACTGGTTAGGCCCCAAGGAGCTGGACAGAGGCTCTAATGTGTCATATTACTGTCACGAATCCCCATATATCCCGAAAGAGGGCAGGCGCGTAGGCAGACAGGCACGAGAGCAAGAAACAAAACTCAAAAGCTCTAAACAAAAGGAGATAGGAGAACACACAAACCAGGCATGTATGACGGTTTACCGACAACCTAAACATAAACACAAACCCTTTAAATACATGAAACACAAATCCCACAACCAATGAACCAACACAAACATTCAACTCTAACAGCACCTAGCTGTGACCCATACTAAACAGAAAACCCCATCACCCACATCATAATAGAAGTCCCTAAATCAAAAACGTAAACTTTGGTGGTCTCTAGCGGCCGCACACCAGGACATGACAATTATCCACTAACAGAATTAAGATGTGACATCAAAATCTAGCAATCAGTAAATGAAAGCACTTACGTGTGATGAACGACAGGCCTTCTGGAATACATGTGAATAGTGGCAGTCAAACCAGATTTCATTCTGTTAGAAATATTAGAAATGACAGCCACCGAAAGATAAAATATGGTTTATGCCTGTTACAATATTCATATAAAACATGAATGTGTTTGACATCTCGAGTGTCAATTGTATAATAGGAAACTGATAAAATGTCCATGTGAATTGTCGTTGGCTTACCATGAACATACTACTAGAATCCGATAAGGATGCTAGATGAAATTACTATTATCATAGACATGCATTTACTCTTGTTTTTGACTAAGTTTTGACATGAAAGCCCAGCTCCAGTAGTCAGTCATCACCACTGATAAAATATATTATACTCTCACAGTTCTGTCTCTCAGTTTACTGACTCTTGGCATTAATCAAGTTTTGATATGTTATTTATTTATGTGGTGTTCACATTTGCAAGTAAATTCGCTACACATTCTGTGTGCTGTTCTACAGATTTGGTGTGGCGAGTCCTGGTCCATCCCAGAGCCAGTAAAGCAAGATTAAAATCACATGACGAGATGCCGGGTGAAACTGGACCAGTGCGTGATGGAAAATGCATCATGAACACACAGACAATAAATATCAACCATCAGACAGGAAACATTCTGCCGCTGCATCATCTGACTGAAAAGACTTGGCCACAGCTGCTGTCTTTCCGAAGCCACCTTCAGCAGTGATCCTGTGAGTAGAAAACGACCTGAAGCTTTATCAAACTGTCTGTTTCAGACGGGCATGGCAGAGTAAATCTTACCAAGCTGCTAACATCTGTCTGTACTCCAGCTGTTAGAACAATCTAAACACAAATCTGAAGCACTCTCCTCTTCCTTCTCTGAACAGAGGAGTGTGCTACCTCCAACAGGAGCTGTGTCAGACTCACCCAGACATATGTTGCAACACTGCATTCCCACCAGAGACCCACACAGACAGCCACACTGGGTAGAAATGTAGGTCAGTGACTAGGCAGCAGTGGGCGTGTGGTAGGACATACAATGGCAAAAAATATTTAAAACGAGTAGACTTCTAAATTGCCGGATTTTGAAATCTCTGCAGGCAAGTCGTGGCCATAGCTGGTTCAAAGGAATGCTTGGGTGAAAGTCTGTATAATTTTTATAGGTAACATTAGGTCATACAGTCTCAGAAATCACATATCACATAAGTGTATTTACAATTTCTTGACAACTTGAGGCAGTTTGGGGTAAGCGTGTGATAATTTAGGCATGCAGTTTGCATAATACCAGCTAGGGAAGTTTGACTGGGCCACGGTTTGGGACGGTTTTCCCTGCTGTTGTGGATTTGTTGGGCTGTGAGTTGGAACGGTTTTCACAGCTATAGTGGAGTTTGACTGGGCCATGAACTGGGACATTTTTCAGTGCTGTTATGGAGTTTGACTGGGACACGAGGTGAGACACTTTTCACTGCTGTAATGCAGTTTGACTGGGTTGTGAGGCCCGACACCTTTTACTGCCAAAGTGGAGTTTGACTGGGCCGTGAGGCAAGACACCTTTCACTGCTGTAATGGAGTTTTACTGGGCTGTGAGGCGAGACACCTTTCACTGCCTTAGTGGAGTTTGCTGAGTTGTAAGGCGAGACAAATTTCATTGCTGTAATGGAGTTTGACTGGACCATGAGGTGAGACACTTTTCACTGCCTAAGTAAAGTCTGACTGTCCTGCAAGGCGAGTGGTGTTTGACTGGGCCTTGGACTGGGAGACTGTTTACCACAGTAGAAGAGTTTGACTCGGCCGTGAGCCAGAATGCTTTTCACTGTGGCATCGATGTAAGCCAAAAATCTGAAGACTTTTCGTTGTGGCAGAAGAGTTTGACTGGGCTATAAGCCAGGAGACCCTCCTCCATGGAAGCTGAGTTTAACTGGGCTGAGAACAGGGTGACTCTGCACTAAGAGAGTGGAGTTTATTGGGCCATGAGCCATCCTTTGCACTCAAGAGGGTTTTCACCCTGCCAGGTGGCGAAATGTTTGTGTACATCAAGTTTGTTGCTGGAATTGTTAAATGTTAGGTTTAAGTAAGGGACTGTACAAGTGAAACTTATTTTACTTATGTATTATCACTTAATTATTATCACCTAATTTTCCAATGCAACACAAAAGCAGCACATTTCATACACTAAACATGTCTTTCCTGATTGAGCACATTTGGAACATTTTTGAGCGCAATTTTAGAGAAAGAGAAGATGGGGTTTGTACTTATGTAAATGACAGACAGAGAGAACGAAAGAAAGAAAGAAAGAAAGAAAGAAAGAAAAGAAAGTAAGCGAGACTATGGGGACTATAGCACTATTTTTAAGTGCATATTTGAGTTTGTACTTACGTGAATGACACAGAAAGAAAGAAAACAAATAGAAAGAAGTAAAAAAGGAAAGAAAGTAAGTTACAGCAAGGAGGGTGAAATAGCTTGAGTGTTTAACATGCCAGACTGTCAAACGCTGAACAAAGCAGAGCATGCAGAACACACACGCACACACACACGCGTGACTCCGGCCTCATGATACAGCACTGAGGCCAAGCACAGAGCAAGCCAACACCTCCAGCTGGACACCCATGCCCCCTGCAGCCTGCAAAACCGTTCAGCACCATACAGTACATAGCTAACTGCTACACACACACACACACACACACACACACACACACACTCCAGTTACACTACAGAACTCCCACCTCCACTCTTTCCAAGCACATATTCTTCTGTGTTTCTCTTATTCACCACACACACTCACTTAAGTCATCTCAAATTCACCTGACACATTTAAACTTGCATTCTGTTCTGCACTTCTATAGTAAACTATACATTGCAACTAAACTCTTAACCCCTTAAACTGACATAACTTACATACAATTCATAGTACTTACTAAATGTTATGTCTACAGAATAATAACGGAATGTTAGGCCTAGAGTTTAAGAAGTTTAAATGCAACCCATCTGTAATCGTGCACAGAATATCGGCACAGGTTGTGTGAGACAGCTGTAGGACTCTTGTTACACTCATAAGCAAGAGACGGGAGATGGCCCACAAGACACACATATACACACGGACACACACACACACACACACACACACACACACACACACACGGACCATTCCCAGTGTGCAGCCAGAACAGCCTACGTGCAGTAGATGAGGCAGGCAGTGGAGGGTCAAAGCTGAGGGGACTGCTAAAGTAATAACACTCCATTCGGCCTTTCTCCTCTCATTGTCCTCTCACCGCTGGGCTACCTGATTATGTCTGAACAATTCAGGCCACAGGGGTATTTTTGGTAGCACAGGAACAGGAAGACGGTCTTAGTCTCTGCGGTAAACCAACAGTAACAACAAAAACAACAACAACACAGACATATTCACTGCTCTGAAGACTGGAATCGTATCTAGATAATATCTCTAAAACAGGATAAATGGACTGCACTACGCTGACTTCTACCAAGAGGGCTTTACACAACAGAAGATTAACTATTAACAACAGATTAATGACGAACAAACCAAAATTCAGCAATCTTTAAGTGAAAAACAAGATTAGAACTAGGCCACAATCAAGACACACGGTCACACAGACCATCAAATGTTCAGCATCAGTTCACAGCTGAAGGATACACCTCTGTCTGAACATATAGATCAAACATTTTTTTGTCAGTCAGGCTATTCAAAACCAGTCTCACATCACAGTTCATAAATAAAAGAATAATTGGAGACAAAATTAAAGAGATCAGCAAGCTGATTTTAAAAATGTTCTTAAAAGATGGCATCCCAATACTAGCCCTGAAAGACACCCCCTTTTCTCCATAGCTTCTTGCATGTTAAATAGGAAAACAAATGAAGATATTTAAGCCCCACAGCCATGACCCAGTGCTAGCTAGGACAGAGCAGAATGAAATCCGTGCTTACCAGATCACTCTTCACGAGTCTGTTCTGGCAGAATCAGCCAATAAATACACTGGCCCCGGCGGGGGCCAAAGTCCAAACCCCACACACACTACTCTCCTGCCTCTCGCTGAGAAGCAGATTTCCTGGCGCCTTACCAATAGAAGAGGGCAAGTGAGACACATTTCCATCTGATAGGATGGGCCTAATCACAATATGTAAGCAGCCATAAAGGCCTGGCCTTTTCTTTCAACAAGAGGAGCAGGACGGCATCAAACCCTGATGCGCAACATCTCAGGCCAACTTCAATCTCAACTTTATCAGCAATATGCTAGATAACTGGGAACGTCATTTGGTGGGTCATCTAATATTTAGAGAACAGATGGCTAAAGAATATGTGCACAGAGAGAAATGTAGCAGGACTCACAGCCATTGACAGACATTGAGATGTTTCCCAATATGCATTCTCCTTTGTGCTTGCAATCTCATGGACTTGTGAAACAATTCCAGTTTTGGATTCTAAGTCTGGATCTAGTCAAGCACGTATCAAAAACCCATAAGTGTCCTCGATTTGTGAGTTTTATCAACAATGCATCAGGAGGTGACTTTTTGGTCAAGTTCCCCAGAGTCCCAAAATTCACACAAAGTAGTGGTCATGAACTATCAACTCCTTCAATTATTTCCCAGCATTGGGCCTATTACAGGCACATGTTATGAAAATAATTTTTACTTGTAAATATATCAATAAATAAAGTGACAAAGCAGGGTCTCGAGCCTTGAATCCACATTTACTAGGTCCCAACAACCAATACTGGGAGTCTGTGCTTGGAGTGCTTTGCACTGAAAACCACCTGTAAGGTCAGCTGGTTCCTGTCCTCACTTAACCTGGACATATTTAAGGTCGCGAGGTCAGTGCTGTGAGATATGCAGACAGGCTAATAACAGGAGAGGAGGAAACCACACAAAGGTATCAACTGCAATGGCTCAGACACAGCACAAACAAAAGCATGTAAAAAAGGCTCTGTAAGGTAAGAGAGAAAATATAAGAAAGCCATCTAAGGGCAGGAGAATTTGTAAAAAGCAAAATGGATAAAAATGTCTGAAGTTAATGCTTTATGCATTACCATAACTTTCCCTTTAAATGAATAAATCGAGAGGATAGTCTTGACAGGACTTAATAGCTGCCCACAGTTAATACACACACCGCAAAAGTTTCGGCTATAGGCTACAGAGTAATTCAAATCAGAGAACATGAGTGAGAGCAAGTGAACCAGAAGAGCATCAATAAAAGATTGTCCCCTAATTAAGATGCAATGGTTAACCATTTCGACCTGTAATCGGTAACTGGATGTAATCACTACGGGGAAATAAATAATTAATCGCTTCAAAATAAAATACACAGACCTACCGTTCTTAAAAATAACAGATGTCTGGACATGCCAGCAACATGCAAAGTTGCAGTGTAGGTTGACAGTTTGCAATGGAGCAAATGTTGACTGTGGCATATTAAAGTCATAAACTGTTATGACTTTCATATGCCACAGATCTCATGGAATTTAACTTTTGTCAGAGTCATACACATAAAAAGCAGTTTCAAAATCAACAGCCATAAACGATCAAAGCATGCATTAAGTGTACTTATACAGGAAACGCTGTTAAATAACTTTAATGAACTATAAGCTGTACACTGTAACTGAGTTACCAAAGTTCTCCACTGCCTCAGTGCGGTTCACCCAGTCCGCCCAGTCCAGCAGCGCTGTGCAGAAGTCTTGCCCCCCTCCCACCCCATGCCCGCCCCCACTCCTGTCAAAATATCCCGATCCAGATCAGAATGAGCCGTTCAGGATGTGACGGTTGGGCTGACGACGGCTGTAACATACACACACCTCCGGGCACACCGATCCGCTTCACTTGTCCACGCTGTGCACATTTCCCACCCGTATTCCGCCCGTGAGACAGGATTGGCCAGTAGTTCATATCTAGGCGGAGCAGGCCCAAAGCGGACCAATAAGAGCGCAGGGATGGTGATACTACTAGCAAATCATTAGGCAGGAAAGGGTTTACCTAGTAGGTGCAGAAACGCCCTTGATAATGACAGCTACACTATGTGGACGAAATTATTGGGACCTCTTAATTTTTTAATTCATGTGGCCCCTTACTTCCAACGAAGACATTTTGGACAACGCCATACTTCCAAGAAGATTAGCTGCAACGGGGGACCAACTCCATACTACAGGTTATGAATTTAAATGCATTGTCATTGAAGTCCCAATACTTTAACCCTTAGATGCATGACCTACCAACACCTACACTCTTCCATGAGAGGGGTCAAAAATGACCCCAGTTAGAATTAATGCATTTTAGAATGAAAATTTATTTCATTTTGGTTAACGATGATGATTTTTCTTATATTTTGGTCAACAAAAGAATAATTTAATATTTGACATGTTCATTCATCATTTTGCGAGTGTGGATTTTTGTGTGAATTTGCGTGTGTGCGTGTTTGTATGTATGCACGTGTACAAATGAGTAGTGTGTGTTTGTGTGTGTGTGTGTGTTCCTCTGTATAGGAGCATCTCAGAGCATAACATATTCTCCTATGATGAGCGTGATGAGAGAAACAGTAATGACATAATGACATCTCTAGTTTACAGTATGATATTGTATTATACACATGCTCAAGAACATTACCACAGAGAATGATTTAATATTTTACATGTTAATTTCTTATCATCTTTCACACACATGCACACACACACACACACACACACACTTATGATATTATTGAGTAAATAATAATAGTATAATAGGCTACCTAATGGGTTAGATTTTATTACAGGTAGCTGTAGAGTCTACTCTTTCTCTACACAACAAATGCAGTGAAGTTAGCTAGCTTGGTTAGCTAGTGTTAGCGTAGTTAGCTAGTGTAATACAAAGTAGTAGTTTGATGATGATAACACAACACTAAGTTAATATTTTATGACAGCACATATATTATGAGGTATAAAAATGATGATTATGTTTACACATATGTTGCTGTGTAACAATAACCTTCAGGGTGGTAATACTGTTACCATTAGCTGTGTGGATCAACAATAAATGTATACCCGACAGTCTCAGTTGACAAAAATCAAAGGTTCCAAGGGTTAACCTTTGAAATTTCATGGAAAATGCTTGGGGTCATTTTTGACCCCACTTATGGAAAAGTGTGGTACTGATACAAAAAATAAAAATTACATACAAATCCAAATGGCCTCATGTCAAAGACAACCTATTTGAGGAATACACGGAAGATTAAACGATAAAAATTTAAAATGACAAAAATATTGCAAAAAAGCATCCGCTTATGCATCTAAGGGTTAATACACAATGGTCAGTGTCGTACAAATAAATTTGTCCATGTAGTGTATGTGTTGTTGCTAGTCGACCGGCAGCATTTTAAAACGCTAGCATTCATAATTCCAGCGTTCAAAACAAAATCACTAGTCAATATTTTATATCATCATATCATCAAGGAGCAACAGGTTCGTCAGATTTTGTGACATAAATGGTAAATCTTAAGGTTAAGGTGTAGTTATACCAAATTATAGACAGAACTCCTAGCTGTGTAGGACACCTGTTCATAATAAAAAGTGACTCGTGCTGCCACCTGCCGACACTTGGCAATAGGCTGAGATATATTCACTGACGGCTCCAGTCCAGCTTTATATCTGTTGTCGTGTCATTTTACTTTAATACTGAAAGGTGATTCCAGGGTAAATTAGTGAATTCATGTCTCATTTTCTCACTTGATTTATCTTTTGTGCAGGTGACAGTGTGCAGTTATCACTTCTACAAAAACAATTTTCCTTATGTAACAACAATGCAAGCATGAAAATATGGACATTGATCTCTATTCGCACTGCAATGCCATGGCAACAGGGCTACCAGGAGTCTGTGTCAGTGTCGTCACTTCCGGCTGGGCCCTCTGCCTCTCCTCTGATGTGTGCCAGCCTCTGCAAGCCCCCCTGGATGCCCGCCAGTGCCCATAAATTCTGCAGCAGTAAAAGGCTGGTCAGCCTGCAGCCATGTAGCTGTTCTCTTAACATGTGCTAATGGCTGTCTGAGGCCATGGTTATATTTTATTTACAGTACCAGCAGCCCAGGGGAAAGCAGAGGACAGCTATGTACTGCTTGCGGGAACAACAATGGCGCTTTGCTGGAGACTGGCAAGTTCAAGTCCTCGTCCACCTTGAATAAGGAATG
>JBBPCX010000135.1:24003918-24035261 GCA_037974365.1 Hydrocynus forskahlii | reverse complement strand
AGGTGAAACAGCTGCTGTGATTTGCAGGGAGAGCTCTTTTGCAGTGACGCCGCACACACACACACACACACACACACTGCAGCCACACCACAGCTAGGGCACAGCCTACCTGACACTCTGCCCAAGGTTGAGAAGTGTGTTTCACAGTGGAAGAGAGGGAGGGGTTTGTGTGGTTACTGTATTAACCCGATCACGCTCTCAGTTGTGACATCGTTCCTTCTTTTCGTGACTCTAATGCAAAATCACGACTTAACCATCGCCATGTTTTGGTGCAGTGAAGTTGTTCTAAGTCTCCCGAGTGTTTTGTACAAAAGTTGCAGTTAATATTGTCCATAATGTTGTCGAGAATCACCCCATGCAGCCCCCATTTTGTGCTGTAAAACACAAAAGCAGGCATGCGCAAGCACATCCGCAAACACTCTAATACTCTCCATTGTGGCTCCACGAGGCCGATGAAAGAAATACTACACCTCTATTAATGTTTAATAGCAAGAAATGTATCGCTAAAAGTTATTTCACATTATATACAACTTCAGTATTCAACTTTATTGCCTCTCGTAAGATGCTAAATTATAACACTATTCAAAAGCCCTACACACAGTACATAAAAGAAACTGGGAAAACAGAATGATCTATTGCTGCATAGTTAGTTTTATGACAAAAAACACCAAAAGGAAAAGTAAAAGGTAGTGCTTTTAACAGTTTAAGACAGAGAGAGAGAGAAAGAGAGAGAGTAGTGCACATGCTCTCTATACAGGATAGATGGAGCTGTCTGTGTTACAGTACACACAGGGAGATCTGCTGTTTTTAATGCTTTGCAATGTTTAGTTGATGGTGCTTCGTTCGCAGTGACAAAAGCCTGCGCCACGTCCACCCAGCATGGCCACACAGAGGGTGCTGCTAATGCTCAACGAGCTCTCACTCGCTCGCTTACACACACTCTCACACAAACACATGCACGGAGGAGGGCCAGAGAGAGGAGAGCGGCCGGTCTGCCCAGGCTCGCTCTCCCTCTCTCTCTGCCTCATTCTGGGCCTCCTCTCCCAGCTTTCTCCCCTCATTCTCTGCTGCTGGCACTGACCACTTATTCAAGACACACACACACACACACACACACACACACACACACACAGACACATACACGCACACACAAGAGGCCGGTGCAAACCACACACACCACACCTTCAATTCAACACCAAAACTGGGCTGCACGATGCCATATGAAAACAACGAAGGGGTACAAAACGAAAAAGTAAGCACTCCTCTCCTTTTTTATTCTAATTTTCAAACAACAAAGCAGACAGTGCACTTATTTTGGCAGGGGCTAAAAAATGGGCCGACGTCACATCGCGCCACGTCTCTTGACCAATCGCAAAATGGCGAAAAGAGTTCACATGTGCACCGGGTAAAGCTCTCACAGGCACTAGTGTGCAAAGCAAAACAGCAACAAATTGTTCAAAATGTAGTGTATTAGCAACGGTAGTGGCAGCGCTGCTCTGCTCTCATCTGATACTTGTTTACTGTTTAACCTGCGTCTAAGGAGTGAGGGCTTGGCGTGTGTTTTGTGTCGTACACTGCATTAAAGTTCACTTGAGGATACAATTTTGGTTTTAGGTCGGCTGCCAACACCCAAACACTATGCTGCTCTATAAGGCCTATCGTTCTTAAGACCGATGGACTAGGAGCACCACTGATCAAATGCCAATCATAACAAACTCTTTATGATACTTCTCACTGCACAACCTCAGGGTTATTACATGCATCACCACCAAGATCATTGGTAAACGGCTCTTGCAATTTTAAAAGCTTTTTTCTGTGCTGAGGGGTAAACCCCATTACCCCTTAATTACCATGCTTGGTTTTTCCAATATATTGTTTCCAGAGCAGATTTAAATTGTTAATGCATATTACAGAGCAGCAGTGGGGAGTAATAAGCTGCAATGAATTAAGTAATTGCAAACTATCCCACATGCATGAATCATAACTGGTGTAAAAGGTAACTGGCTGTATTTTAGCCCACTCATTTAATGCAATGGAATTATAGAAAAGCAAAGAGATACATCAACAGCATACACTCAAAAATTGCTGTGGTAATAATGGCACTGTAGCCAGGCAGCAGAGAGCAAAATGTCCTTTCATTCACAAGACAAAATGGCTGCCGCAGCTCAATACATGACTGCACATGCACTGGTTTTGTCTCTCCAAAAACATGCATAAACATTAAACCGTACAAAATCTTTTTTTTTTTTGGTGGGAAAAAAATTAAAGTAAACAAGACAGGGCTGATATACGTTTCAACGAGTTCTCAGTTGTGTTACATCATTTAGACTTCTGTATTTCATCTGTGCACTACTTCAAATAACATAAGAGGCAAAATCTACATTAATGAACTTGTGAGTTTTACAAGGGAAGAAACACCACATTCATCCTCAACCAACAGAGAGAGCATATTGCTGAGAGAGAACGATTGGTGAGGGTCACAATCCAGCTGCGCAGAACACTGTCTGTTTAAACTGTGAGGATTAGCAGAAAACCAAAAATACTGTAATTCAAAACAGACAACTTCACTTCCAGATGTGACAGACAAACTAACACATAATTACACAAATTTGGCAAACAGATGCAAAGAGCTTAAAACTTTTCCCATTCATTCACAGTGACCCTAAATATCTATTCATCAAACAGAACAAAAAGCTGGTATAAAATCAGCAGGAGGGAGTGAAACACGAGGCTGAGATGTCAGTGGCCAGAGCAAACACCACACTGAGTATGAGCCTCTGAGAGCGCCTGCTCTGCTGTGTTTAAATGCTACAACCTGTAGAAAATAAAAGTACAGCACACTCACTGAGGGCTACTTAAATTCACAATTGTCACCCACAAAACTTTAAAGATGACCTTCTGATCAGCATCAGGGATGCCTGTGCAGCATTTGGCACTATTTTGTAGCACTAAATATTTCTTAGCAAGACATTAGATGGATCATTAGAACTATTAAAAATAAAATTTACATGTTTTACACAAATAAAATGTATTTATTTCAAGTATCTTTTTATGCCTTCTTTCTGCAGAGGTAGCGGGGTCACTGCGGTGGTGGTCTCTCCTGGGCCCCCATGCGCACGTGTCTGTGAGACTTCTCAATTACAGCTGTGAACTCTGGGGTCAGCCTCTGTAGAGAGAGGAACAAAGGGCGTGACCCTGGGGTCAGAAGTGTTACACTGGAAGCAGGCCGGCCCCTATTCAAAGGGAGTGGGCTGTTTGCTTTGTGTAGGTAAAGACCACTAAAACACTGACTAATAGGGATTAGGAAGTGATCCCCTTAGGACTGTCACTCAGAGCATGCCCCTGACCTCCTGCTTCCATTAGGAGCCGAAAAGCGAAAAACCCTACCCCTGGGCCTCACCGTAGTTAAAAAAAGACACAAGCCGAGCTACATGCTTTACACCTGTCACACACATTCAAATTATTCAATTTAAAATGAATTATTGTGGAGGCATAAAATGTGTGTATGTATGTATGTATGTATAAATAAATAAATAAATGAATGAATAAATGAATAAATAAGCAACATATTGAAAAAGGTACTAAACAAAATATCTAAAGGAAACATTCAATTTTTGACATTAAATATGTACTTTCATAACTGATATGCATTATTAGAAAAAATTGATTTTTTTTTTAGAATATATCAGCATACATGTAGATCTGCAACTGCTACAAGAAAGAAAACGTGAACGATTACGATAGAATAGATTTATTATGGAACTGGAATTATAGAAACTGAATATTAATACACATACACATTTGACAGGAATATACATTTAACAGAATCCTATATTTAGTTAATAGCATATTGCAGCTATGAATATCACCGATATAGACCCTTCAAAACCTGAGGAAGAACAGCCTTTGCCAATGCTGATTAAAATGACACTGCTGTACGGTTCCCATCTCAAGTACTTTTTCTGCCCATTGCCAAAACTAGCTTTAATATGAACTATTGACACAGCATTTCCCACATCTTCATCCAAACTCCCAATACAATGCAGTTATGCAGTTTGGATTCAAACAATTTCATATGAATGTAATGTGAAATGCAGTAAAGGCAAAAGTGGCATCTACAGCAGCAGCAAAAGACTAAAATAAAACATGGAGTAACATGAACTTTATGTTCCTCAGGATATGGATAATGTAGTACATACAGGAGTGTGTGTGTAGGGAGGGTTAGTGTTAGTGAATGTATTAAGGATCAATTGACTTGGATACATGCAATTTTGTGAGGGTGGGGCAGGGCTGCAGTGAAACGCTTAAATAACAAAATGGAGGACTGTGAGACAACATGGCGGTCACTTCTGATAAACGTGTCGCACTGTGTCTGAGCAGGTGGGCTAAGAGGTTACAAACAGTGACGTTATGCATTATGAGAAATATCAAAACCAGCTCTGTGCTGCAGTACAAAAAAAAAAAAGAAAAAGCCCACCACTCGTCGACAGAGTGGACACAGACTTGCTCCGTGCTTTCAGAGGCACAGAAAATAGTGTGTGTTAACTATTTAAAGGTCTCTCTGAAGGCACTTTTTCCTGTACCGTTGCATTCTTTCAAAAATGATTCATTCAATCTATAAGAAATAAATCAAGCAAAACAAAAAAACAGAAGATGTCTGTAATTATTTTAAACAAAATTAAGTTTGAAAATAAAAATCTCCAGTCCACAATGAATTAGTTGAGGATGTTCAAATTTATATACATCACGTGTTATCATGTTAATTATTTTTGCACACAAAAATTTCAAAATAAATGTTTATATAAATAAGGATATAGATGGTATTCTGTAAACACAGAAATAATATTAAATTAGCAGCACAGCGATGTTTGAAAAAGAGAGCTGAGAAATCACTGAATGAAGGAAAATCTCATATTTCAAAATTAACTATTAATGTTGAACAAAAAACAACAAAAAAGGTGAGCAGAATTTCTGCTTCACAGAACAAGAGGAAGTGCCATCTCATTTAGTTTTTAAACAGTTGGATGTTTGTCAAATATTAGTGCCGAAGGAAAGCAGAGTGTTTCATATTTCATGCAGAAGCTTCGTCTGAAGAAAAGGAGGTTGACTTCACCAAGTGCTGAATATAAACTGCATGATGTGAATTTAAGTCCATGAAAAATAGTCTTTAGAGACCAAAAGTCCATGTCCACATTTTCTCTTGCAACACACAAACTCTCCTGTGAGCGGCTGTTCTATTAAATTAAGACCATTTTCATAAATTTATCTTCTTTCTTTTCCCACACTACAAAAAAACATTTTATGGTCAGAGAAATTCTTTTGATCCCCCATGACATTATTTTAAAATTGTTATGTTATTTTACAAAAGCAACTGGTGTGATGTGCCAACTGTGTTTCAATATGGGAAAAAAGACTAAATTAAATTAGTTAAGAATGTTCTCAATATAAAAGCAAAGAAAGTTATGACTTATTCTTATACTCATTATCTTAATTTCCCTTTAACATCAAAAAGCTGTGATCAAGGCAATAAGTCGTCTTTAAAACAGAGGAGACTACACTTTGAAATGTGTCTACGTTTAAGTTCTTTAGTATGCGCAAATAATAAAATATCTTTTCACACACATTTACAGTATCTAATTTAGAGTTAAAGCTCCCTTGAATTCCTGGACTATAACTGATCATTCTAGGGAATTCAGCCCAAATCTGGTCATAAACTCTTTCCACATTTATTTGCTTGAGCTGCATATCGTCACTGACATACATTTTTATATCTCTTCATATTTTACTTCAGAACAAAATCCACTGCTAAGAAAATAAGCAATACATAAAATGTCAAGCAAATTAAGTAATTAAACAAGCCTAAAATAATTGTATTCTTCATGCGTATTTGTGGTTGTAATAAAGTAGTTTTATATTTCATGCAGAAATAGCTATGACAATGAGTGGCATTGATATATTTCATATTTTAAAATATAATTTTATATTTGTTATATATTTTAAAATGAGAATCTATACAATAACTATTTCTTTATCCATTCTTACTATTGGTGTGATGTAAGCTTTGCAAATACAATGTATTTTAATTCTAATTCCAACGGAGAGGCCACATATTTATCCAGAACATTTAATGAATAAAACTGTGTGTATTTTCAGGTTATTAATAAAAACAGATAACCAATTTTTTAGAAAACGAAAAGAAAATGTGTGACATAAAGTTAAAGGAAATCTACTTTGCCAGTTGTCAGGAATGATGTTGCATGTATTTGAACTTGACTGTTTGAAAGACACAAAATCCACTTTTTTTCTTTTCTGGAACATGACTCACCTTAAAAAAGGGGACAAAGGAACAAAGGTTGAAAAACACAGATAGAACAGCATTTATCCAAACTAGTGTCCAAAGCAGCTGTGACACGGCAGAGCCTCTAGAACGTTCTGCGGAGCAGACTGTGCTTCAGGAGAAGAGCAGGATTCCAGGGCATTATCCCTCACACCTATTAACTCTGACTTGTCTGAAGGCTCTGTCAGAGAGCAATTACAGGAGAAATACAGGAAAATTCATTTCAATCATGGAAAATGCAAACACTTCAGCTCCTTCAAACAGTTTTTTAAAACTATCATATGACTTATCATATACCATAAATGAATGCATGTGCAAAAGACGGCATATAAAGCACTGGGGAGAAAAGTGCTAACCAACCCCAGAAGCTCCAACCACACAAGCCATTAATTCTAACAAAAGCTTGTGCAATATTTGATTAAGAACAAAACTCCACCCCACTGTGACATAATTAAAACATGTATTTAAAACAATCCAACAAAGGAACAGCAACACAAGATTTTCCTTCTAACTATTATAGTTTGAATCTTAAGAAATTAATAAACTTGACTTTTTTACAGAGATACCTATAAACTAATAACTCAAATAACTTTACACACATATCAGAACCATCTTCTCTGGACATCATTTACCTAAAAATGTAATTCCCTTTCTAATATCTGCACCACAGTAATTACCAACACTTCTCACTTCTTAAAGACAAAGGTCAAAGAAAGCGTAACCATTTTCTCTGATATCTACCTGTCATGCTAAGGCGCCTGTCCATCCTTTTCTGCTGCCACAACTATTTTACAGGGGACCTTTTTCATCTGTCGGTGTTCAGGCCAGAGTTGGAGATGTGCGTGTATGCGGGGGGGGTGGGGGGGATTTGGGGGGTTTGGGGGGGTTTGGGACAGTAACGGTACTGGCCCTTAAAAGGCTCCAGGCCTTTGCAGCTTGTCCTCACATGTGCCACGTCACGACCACCAGCTTGGACAGGACTAGCAGAACTTGCCCCAGCTGAGCCCTCCACACCCAATCCCCTTCAGCCCACAATCTTATGTCCCTGGGGAGCAACACACAGGAAACAGCCTCTACAACTTTTTAGAGGAAGGTCAGAAACACACACTCACTCAACTATCCAGTCCGTTCTTCATGCCTGAGAATCTGTACATTTCAATACGCCAACAGAAGCACAAGGCAGGTAACATCAATGTGGTGCTGTACGGAGGACAGACAAATAACATCCAAATTCTCAAGCACAGCTGCATCAGCACACTTCTGTAATACACCGTTTAGCTCGTGTCATATTCATTGCATCACGAGCTACAATATCTAATGATTCTGTCTGCCATATCCCACGTGGACGGCAAGATGTAAAGCTTCCATAGGAATCTTGGGAGGTACTGGGCAACTTGCTAAAGTCTACGACTCACCATTCTTACAAGTAAGCTGCACTTGTCATTCTTGCTCAAGGGTATTAACCCCATTAAATATAATTTTGAAGGGATGATATAGGTCAGAAGAGGAGACGTGTAATTTCAAACATATTATTCCACTCCCATTTTTTTTTTTATTTTCTTTAATTGTCTTTGGCAAGTGCTCTCCCAGTGGGAATTACAGCCTTTAATAGGATGAGGTAAGGGTGGTGTAATACTAGTCTGTTTCCTGTGTCTCTGTCTTTGCTGCTCTGCTACTTAATGTGCATTTACTGAAGCCCAAAATAGAGGACTACTAAAAGATAAAACTACACCTACTTTTCATGATAGTTTCTAGTTCTCAGGGTGAACAAGAAATAAAACAGGGGGCATTTGTTATCAATATTCTGTAAAAGAAACAAGTGGAATAATCTTAGTTTTTAATGTACTGAATATAAATTTTCCTTTCAGATTTCTAATAATAACTGCACTTCAATAATAAGCAAAGAATTTGAGCACTGTATGATTATACAAATAAAAAAAGAGTGATAATATTTAGATGTATATAAACTGACCTGGCTGCTGCTCATCAGCAACACAGAAACTTCAATAAGTATTAATACAATATTAATACAAATATGCAGCATATTCTGGAATAATTATTGCTGACGAGTCCTGCTAATAGGTGACAGCTGGCCCAATTTGAAATTTTTTTGTCCCTCGCTGTTCCAGGTTCCAGTGTCCCCAGCAAACAGCAGTATATGCTGTGGTGCGGCTCGGGGGAGGGGGTGACTGTGGAGCGCTATAGACGCCAACAGTCATGAGCATGCAGGCCGTAACAAAAGCAGCCTTTATGTAGTATGCATGCAGATAAAGGAGCCCCCCTTTGTGCTGGTTTTCACACGTCTGGCCCTGAGAGAGCAGGACCTCGACAGCCACAGGGGACTGAGGCAACATAGGGACACGCACTGCCTTCTCGTGGTCGTGCTTAACACACACGCACATATCAAAACAAGCACACAGTCAGGCAAACAGTCAGGCAAAACTTAAGAACATCTAATACTGGAACCTAATAATGAATGTAGACATACAAATTAGCCCATTTGCATTTATTTATTATTATTATTTTCTGCACTTCAAGAAGCAAATAAAAACTTTAAAAAAGAAAAAAGAAAGAAAAGCCTGTGTATTGCTGTCCAATATCGAATATCAACATAGAATAACAATAATTTATTGGTAATGGCTTCCAAGGACATGTCTAAATAATTATTCAACCGACTGCATGGTTTTAGGTGAACAATTGCTAGCAAACATGTGTGGGTAAGTAAAGCAAAGCAAAGCCATGATAAAGGACATATGGAGGGCACAGAATGAAAGCTCTATGGAGTGGGACAGCTCTCACAGTGGGATTAATTATGAGGACCTGAATCTTCAGGTTGTGTCTACGTCTGTGTGTCTGAAAAGCTCTGTGTCAGCACTACAGCCATTCAAACCACACACAAACACTTCTGAATAAGGCCCACTTAATCAGGTATGCTGCCTCTTTTCTCTTCGTCTCTTTCACAATGCAGATATACAAACACAAATATACATGTGCACACATGAACAGCCTTAATAGGCATGCTGAGGTGTGATAATCAAATTATTTCCAGCATTGGCAGTGGGTTACCAGGGGCCCCTTTCGAGCATCTTATCCCCAACAGGGAGTAAATCACTCTCCAGACATCTGAGGTGTTTCACTGCAAACGCATGTAAACACTCACACATGCTCGAACGTGCACACACGCGTGCGTGGATGAAAAACGTTTTTCATGTAAACCGAGGCAGAGCCAAAAGAAGGACTGAGAGACGAAGTGGTGAAAAGAAAGAAGAGTGGGCTCCTCTGCTTGTCAGTTCTTCTTGAGCCCTGTCTCTATTGACCTGTAAACCTTTGTGACTGGAACAAATGCAAATGGCACTGACTTGCTTACACAAACTACTAAAGAGCTATTCAAATGAGCCCCTCGCGACAATGCAGCAGTGGCTGACCCACAGAGCACTCCCAGTCTGCAGGCTTGGAGGCCCAGGCTGGAACAGTCAGCTCCATCATCCGGCCTGGCCTCGCAGGCTGACGTTACTGTTAAACCATTACCGAAAACCCTAAACAAATACAGTGTTTAGGAATCAAATGCTATCCTCACACTCAATTTCAAAAGCTAGAAATGTAATGCCACATTCTTTCATTTTTGCGCCGTGAAATATTAATCACTCACCTGAATTCCACAGTTCTTTCTAGAAACAAAAGTAAGAAAACTATACGACTTTGTAATAAACTATATGACTTTGTAAGGCTGCCCAGATTATTTAATTTTAGATTGCTTATATAATGCTACAAAAAAGGACCACTTAACAAATTGTTTTGTAAGGAAACAGTATATTGAATTTGTGCTTCTATATGGAAGAAGTTCTCCTAACTCCCACAGTCAGTACTGTAATGAAATAAATAAAAACAGACTTAGTTAATGCAATGACCAATTTGATTTAGTTTAATCTGAACAAAATCAGAAATATATAAACAATAACATCCCTAGTCTTAACAACTTAGTCTTGAAGTTACTACCACATATGGCTTAAATCAATTATGCTTAAATTAACAGTTTTCAGACCATCAGTGTATACATTTCCTCTAATTTCCTCTAATTAACTTCATAAACACACAATTTATATCCCAAAACGAATAACACACATTTCAGCTTTTCAAATATTTATCAGACGGTCATTTGTGTCAGTGTTTTCTTTAAATGGCGTGTACAGCAGACATTCCTCTATGGATAACAATAGGAATAGCAACATGCATTATATCTGACTGGGGTGCTGAAAAAATGGTCTCTTTATTGCGGGCCTGGAAAACCTCTAGAGCTTATCAAGTCACTGAGTCAGAGAGCTCCGGGTCAGTGGAATTTATGGGCAAGAGACTAACACAGGCCGATAAGGGTCAAATGATGTCATTCAAACAGAATGAATTATCAGCCTCAAGCTTATGTTAAGCTGATGGAGTGCACGCCACAGAATAATTTAAGTAATATACAGCTCATTTAGCGAAATATCTTGTGCTATTCTTGATTTTTGTTGCTTCTTACCGAGTCCTCTACACTGCAGATACATCAACTTATTGAAAGCCTGCTGATCAAGAGAAAAAGGAGCTGGTGCAAAGCCTCACGGTCAATGTAGCACAGTATTTTACAATGCAGTTCATATCCCTGCTCTACTGTAGTGTTACACACAGTAATACGTATATTATACCCTGTCATGTAATGGTCGAGGAGGCCATTTTAAAGGATTTAGAACTGCTTGCTTTTCAACAAACAAAAATGTCTTAGATTGAGGAAACAGTTTGAAACAGCACTGGCTTCAAGTAACCAGCTCAAAGTATCTCTTATTTAAGTAAAAGGGCTGCAGCTGTGCTAGAGACATCCCTAAGAGAAAACACCTCTTTTGCTCCTTACATTACTGCCGATTCTGCTGTTTGGTCTTTGCCAGGAGCAGATAAGGCTGCTATGCTTCTACCCGCTAAGTGGAGACTGAACCCCAAGAGAGGGATCACATGGAGTAGAGCAACATCTGGGAAACACCTGCAAATGGCACATGACCTGAGAGCCATTTACACCGCACAAGGGGAACAAGGGAAATGAGGAAAGATGGTCAGACTGTGTGAAAGAGACAGTGTGATAATAGAGAGATCCAAGGAGGAACATCACATGCTCCACCTGTTTGGAGGACACCATTCACGCTCGTACGAAAGCTGAATTTACGTACCAAAAAAGTGCCGCTCTCTACTTTGAAATTCACGTGGTTTGCAGTTGCATGTACATTATAGGGAAGACTGCACTGACAGTTCTGTGGAAAGTAGATTGAGGGCTAAATCCCTCAATACATTCTAAGGTTCATTCAGTACTACAGTGCTAACCGGCTGAGTTATTTTAAAGTTATAAAAGTGTGTAACAGCATTTTTAAAAAGTAAAAAAAATTAGAAAGCATCTTTAAAAACAGGGGCAATGAAAATGCCCTGACAACTTTATGAGGAGTAAATATCATTAATTAAATCTAATCAAAACAATGAGACAAAAAAAAACTTATTTATTTTAATGAAACAAAAAGGCAAGAAGAAAAAATAAAGAATACATTTTTTTTTCAGAAATTAACTGATTAGTATATAAGTACACCAATCAGCAATAACATTAAAACCACCTGCCTAACAATGTGGTAACCCTTGTGCCACCAAAAGAGTTTTCACCCATCAAGACCTCTGAAGATGTACTGTGGTATCTGGCACCAGGACTTTAGCATCCCACTCAATCAGATACTCAATCTGATAGATATCTGGGGAATTTAGAGGCCAAGTCAATACCTTGCAGTCTTTTCTCAAACCATTTTTGTGGCAGGACACATTGCCCTGCTGAAAGACACCATTGCCACTAGAGCATATTACTGAGGGAACTCGGTCTGTTTAAGCTGGTGATGAAAGTCAAAAGAGCCACATGAATGGCAGGACTCAAGGTTTCCCAGCAGAACACTGCCCAGAGCATCACACAGCCGCTGCTGGCTTACTTTCTTCCCACAGTGCATCTCTGTGCCATCTCTTGTAGCTCTTTCAGTGAATGACATGGTCTGTGAGTATCAACTGAATAACTGATACCTATAAAAGTGGTCTAAGGAGGGACAACTGGCAAACCAACAACAGGGACATGGTTTATTGATGCACATAGGCAGCAAAGGTTGGCCCATCTGGTCTGTCTGGTCTGATTCCACAAAAGAGCTATAGGGCTGTAACTAAAATGTCAGTGCTAAAATGGGCTATGTAGCCACAAACCAGTCAAGATGCCAATGCTGACCCTCGCCCACTGCTAAAAGTGCCTTCAATGAGTATGTGAGCATCAGAAATGGATCATGGAGCAATGGAAGAAGATAGCCTGGTCTGAATCACATTTTTCTGTCAGGTAGACAGCTGGGTGCATGTACTTCACTTACCCAGGAAGAGATGGCACCAGAATGCACTATGAGAAGAATGCAAGCCAGCGGAGGCAGTGTGATGCCCTGGGTAATGTTCTGCTGGGTAAACACGCATCCTGACATTCATGTGCATGTCACTTTGAAATATACCCCTACCTAAACACTGCTGTAGACCAAGTACACCCCTTCATGGCAATAGAATTCCCTAATGGCAGTTGCCTCGTTCAGCAGGACAATGCACCCTGCCACACTGCAAAATCCATTCAGGAACAGTTTATGGAACGTGACAAAGAGATCAAAGTGTTGACTTGGCCTCCAACGTCCAAAGATCTCAGTACAATCGAGCATCTGTGGAATGTGCTGGACAAGCTAGTGTGATCCATAGAGGCCCCACCTTGTAGCTTGCAAGACATAAAGGATCTGCTGCTAATGACACAGCACACCTTCAGAGTTCTTGTGAAGTCCATGCCTCAATGGGTCAAACTTGTCTTTTTGGCACAAGGGCATCTACAATTTAATACAGAGGTCATTTTACTGTTATGGCTTATTGTATTACTATTTATTTTGCATGATAAATCGCCCTGTCACATCAGATGTCAAATTTACAAATACAAGATTAATTGTGATCAATATGACTATCACATGGGCATACCGCAACAATCATCTTCAATCATATGGGATAATGTGAGCATTTCATCCTGAGTCTGCATTTAATTTCTGCCAGACAGATCCAGTGAGAGATTTAAAGTCTAATTTTCATAACTGTCCAGTAGTTCTACCTAAGGAACAAGGTCCAAAGATGAGGCACAATGTCCTATGCTCTCATTGTTAACAGTAATGACTGCTTGTTGTGTTTCATCTCACCTGCATCATCCAGCCAAGGATGAGACTTGTCTCCAAAATTCTTCCTCTGCCTGTGGAAGAAAAATCGGGACAGTGTATCATATTCTGTGCATCGTTTGGAAACAGATCCAAAACATTTCATCCACAAATAGCCACAACATCTATAATTAAATGTGGCAAGAAGTCTGAATGACATTTCAACCTAATCTATATCTGTCGCATTTGCAGCATATGGTCGTGCAGAAACAATATTTTCAGTGTGTTTGCCTGTTTTTAGTAAGGAACTAATAAGGACTCATTTTCTAACTACAGAGAAATATATAAAAATTATTGTCTGTATTAATCAACCATCTGAATCCTATGCAAAGATAAAGACTGACAACTGGAGTATTTATTAAAGTTGGTTTCATGTCTACATGTTTAATTACTCTGCAATATTTGTGCAAAGCCACAACAGAAATTATTTATAAAGTCACCTCAGAAATGGTGAGTCAGAACACCCCAAAAATTTCAATAAGATAAACTCTACTGTATGTACAGTGGCATTACCCTTATTTCATCCACTCAAGCTGTAAAGCATTGTCAGTTTGGACTGTAAAATGGGACCGGAAGGAGAGAACTCAAGCTTCTAACAGAATTCATGAATTCATGATCTTTTTGACTCTGGACCTCAGCTACTCGCCGTTGCCTAAAAAATAGATGTTTTCTTGGCAGCGTGAAAAAACTGCAAGTTCAGCCAAAATAGACAATAAAGCAGTATAGGGAGCTAAAACATATGCCAGATTGCAGAGGGGCGATTCAGAGCTGGGGCCCAGACTTTTTTTCCCTCTCTCTAAAAAGATCCACAGTGGAAAGAAAAGCCTTCTCCCTGTCCTTAGATGAACTCGAACATGAGCTTCCTGTTAGACCCTGGGAGGAAACACCCAGCGCAGCAAACTCACACTCACAGAGGAAGGCCTTCACTGCTGAATTCTTCACTGCCTGTGAAATTAGGTCAAGCACTTAAGAGCTCCTCGCTCAGAAACAAGTTTGTTCTCCCTCTCTTTCTCTGTCTTGCTCAAACAAACACACACACACACACACAGACACACACACACACACATACGCACACACACACATACGCACACACACACCTACGCACACACACACACACACACACACACACACACACACACGCACGCACATACACACTCATGCAAACCCCCTGCACAAACATAATATGTGATGTGATGTCTTTATGTGTCATGGGTAAACCGCAGCTCAGAGACAAGGGGAATGTGTGTCATGCCGGCTGTCCTCTGTTGCACTCTGGATCTCAGCGGCTTATTCACAGCTCTCTGTCCTGTAATGCCCATGGCTGCCTTCACACATACACCGCCACAGCAACACGGATGCATTCCGCCTATGGCCACAAGCCTGTTCATGCACACATCTGCGCACCTCTTCAGCACCCGTCTCTGCCTGGCGACAGACTGAAGGCCTGGGAAAGAGCCCAAACCTTCGCTGCCATTACAGGTCACTCTTCCAATATGCCTGTCACACTCCAAAGACAAGTACGCGCACGCATTTGAGGGCAAAAAATACTTCAGATGGGCAGAGATGTCAACCTTGCTTTATTTTCCTTTTACAGCTCGATTTTTAAGTAAGGTTAGCCAAAGCAAACCAGTTTACCAAGAGGCCCGGCTGAAGTTCGTGAGGATTTTTGCCCCTGGTAGATTACAGTACATGTAGGATTCTGTGTCACACTATTATCCTCGAGTGCCTCATTAGTTCAGCTTGCTAAGCTAGCACTGTCCTATTCCATATGAATACCATAACCCATAAGCAGCGAACCTGGGTCACCAGTGCCAGATCATATAAAAGATACAGAAGTGAAATCATCAGATTACAGCACTGTGGCCAGGTCATGTTGACACATTACATAGTTGGCCTCTTTCTAAGGAGAAAACTTTTTTTTTAAAAAAGGCAGGACAGCAACAGAGAGAAAGTTAGAGAAAAAAGGAGAATAAGCACAGCCAATTTTCTGTCATCTGTTGCTGCAGCAGAGAGTTTGGGGAGACATTCCTGTGGGATTGACAGTTTGGCATAGTCAGAGCTCCAGCAGCCAGTCATGGAAAGACACTTCCAGTGCACACACAGCACAAATTCAGCCAGCTGTACTGCATGCTAGCTGGCCTCGGTCATTGTGTATCGGCCTGCACCATAGTCCTCATACAGGTTACTCAGCTTCAAGCTGCACCACAGTCAAGATACTGTCATAGATGGGAGATGTAAACTGAAAACAATTTTTGGCGAGCGCAGCAGAGCACAACATTAAAGCAAGTGGAAAGCAACTGCTTAAATCGACTGATGGCATCTTGCTTGCTTCCTCTTTACCAAGTCAGAAACTTCCTCATACACTGGATGGTTGTGCGTGACGTCTTAAAAGATATAATAAGTCACAGCTCTGTGTTTCTCCTTCCTTGTATTACTGGCTTGCTGTTGGTCACATGGATAGAAACAAGACTTGTCACAGCATAGGAGCACAAGAATAGGAAGCAACACTGAGTTATCACTGTACACACTGCAGAAAAATAAGGTCTGTTCTTGAGGGCCACTGAGTGGTTTCATGTCAAGTCACCAAGCAGCATGAAGCAGGAGCTTCCTCTATGCAAAATCACGTCTCAATATATACTCTTAGCATACACCACTACCGTATTACCCATATAGAAGCATGATTATTGCGGGTTTATTACTGAGTTGCTGGTTAAAAATGGTGCAAATAGACGAGGCCTGGCTAATAAAAAGCCTGCTTACATGCCACATTTTTGTTTTGTGTCCTTTTAGATAGATAGTGTCATGCAGAGCAATACTTACAATGTGAATATGACAGATTCCTACCAAAATTCCTACTTTTTTTTTATAAAAGGCAACTAAACAAGGGGAATCCTCAAATATCTATTACAAATGAAAAATCTTCCTTTCACGTCTAACTGCTTTGTTGTATTTGGGACACTGAACACAAATAATATGAAAGCGCAACACAGAGCCAGATGATTTGATGATATTTATCATTATATTGATCAATTCTGTCACAATATGCTTTTCTGGGTGGATATAACAAGTACTTAAAGAATACTGACCACCTTCATGCTACAAACAGAGCATAATTAGTCCTGCTTAATTATATTCAGTGCAGTGCCGTGTATGAAATGCTACATTAAAATCATTGTACTCAGATTTTGATAGTATTTGCAAAAGATGGCACTGCTAGCTCTTTTTGTGTCTGTTTCAACTTATCATGTAAAAAAATAAAATTATATATATATATATATATATATATATATGTATATATATAGTGACATATCGCGTATCATGAAAATATATAAAAGTATTGTGATTTTATATTTTTGCCTTAACACTTAACTTCCTAACAGCATTCTTGTTTTGTGAAAATACAGACTGGAAAACTGCTCTCTCTGTGTCACAGCTGGGTTATTAGGCTGCAGAAGCAGCATAACACTCACACATATACACACTTGTCTTTTCGACACTCAAGCAAAGTCTTCAGAGATGACTGATCAAGCCAGAACACCTGAGAAGCTGACAGAAATTTTCAAACGCACTTTACAAATGACTCGTGATCAATCAACTTCCAATGAAGTAGATACTCTCTTCTAAAAGTAAGCTGAGAGTCATTTGTCAGCCTCTCAAAAATAAGTAGGCGTTTTTAGCCACCCAGTAAAAAGCTGAGCAGTCAGTATGCTACCAACACAGCACATCTGCAGAGGACATTACTTTTCTAACATGTGTGTGTTTTTGAATTAGCTAAAGCCCCTTCTTCAAAATTACTGCTCCAAACTTACACAATAACTTGCCAACCGCAACACATTAGTATTCTTCCAACGACTTCATGACGAAACAAAATTTAAAGTCAACAACATCAAAACAAGTATATTTATTTTTGATAACAAACAGAAATTGCTTGTGGCTGTTTTGCTCCTTGCATATGGTCCCAAATTAGGGAAATGAGAATTATCTCTGCCTTAATATAGCTCCAGAGAAGTACTGCCCTCACAACAAGAACTTGTGGCCTGATTTCTGACTGCATCATTTAACACTCCAGTTGTTTAGTAAATTAATCATCCAGCACAGTGTATGTGATCTCTATTGAACTGAATGCAGTCGAGTATGAAGAGATCCTTATATGTGCAATATAATATTCCTCCTCAGAGAACCCAGACATTATTACCAACTCCTTACTTTTCATTAAATTGCCATCGAAGGGCTCAAGTTCGAAAATTATGAGAAAAATCGTACCTGATCAAAAAGCAGAGGAAGGGACCCTGCTGATTTAAGGACAGTGTGCAAAACTTTTCACCATTTTAAGCACCACTGTAAGACACACACATGCATGTGTGCACACGCACACACACTTTCAAAAATCTGATCTATGCACACTAACTGTATATTAACTTTTCTACGACAACTGCAACTTCATTAGGATCCAAGATACTCTTTGGTTTCAGGATTACTTCCAGTAAATCTTTCCTCAGTATTATAATGCGCCAAGGACCAAAGGAAACTTCAGACTTTCCTTAAAAAAAAAGAAAATCTAACAATGTCTATGAAGACCATGACCTCTATTTTAAGAATATAAATTGACAAAATACATTAACTCCCAAAACACGACTGAGAAAAATGACTAGAGGAGATTAATGCATAATGAATTCAGTCCGACTTACTGGATAAAATCATGTACAGGCTGTTTGGCTTGTAATAAAATACTGTGGCAGCCTGTAGCTTGAACTATTGAATGTCTCACATAGTAGAGCCTAATTTCTGAAGAAACAGATCCTTAATATATGTATTGTACTCAGATGCGAATCTCCATACCAGGTCTACACCTCATTTATAGAAGCAGCAGTGGCCCTTCTCTGCCTTTAGCACATTTTTGGTCACTGTATAGAAAACCAGCTATAAGTCATTATATTCATTATTAGTTACAGAGGAAAAAGAGGCCAAGAGAACATGACCTTTTCCTTCAGAAGCTTCAAATGTTCTGGAGTGCCTTCATCCTCGTTCTATTAAATCCTCACAAATGGGTTATATGTAAATCTTTTGTTTTATATGTAAAATGTTAAATCTAATATGATGAAAGAAAGTGTGGCTGTTATCATTAGTCTTTGTGAGAGGCACAAACTGCGCAGGGGAGGTCAAAAGTTACTTCATGATTTTGATGACAGGAAACCACCCGAAATACAGTCTGTATGTCCCTGGTTAATAACTGAGAATTTTAAGAACAGATGCACAAGCTTTAAGAGTCATATATTTTTTTTTACAAAATAACAAAAATAATAATAAACATCCTTAACAAACCTCCGTGCTGCTGGGTGCAGTGGGGCTGCAGCCACGTCGCTCCGAAAGCTTGCTAATACGTGAAAATGACAAAAAAGACCAAAAATTAGCCTGTAGCCGTGTTGTTATAGAGCCCTCCATTTTTAAAGCTGAAGTTCAAGTAGACGTCCCCAGTCGACAGGCTGTGTAAAATGTATCATTCTTCGTGGTAAATTCCTGTCCCACGGTTACTTTTGTGGACCGACTCGGAGCCACCGCAACGCCGAGACGAGAGCGAGGAGAGGCGGCTAGACTCGGGCCAAGCGGCCGCTCCAGCCGTCGTGGGGCGAGAGAACCGTCTCCGCGTCTCGTCCTTCGAAACGTCAAGCTACTTGTGTCTTTTTTGTGAATGTACGATTTTTAGAAAAGCCCCCCTTTTGGCCTTGAAAGACAGCTTCGCCCTGCAGTGACAGCGCCGCGTCTCTTTTGTGAACTAGATCACACGAGAAGTTCAACTGAGGTGAACAGGGATCCGCAGCGACCGTTACACAAGAGTCCCAGACACAGACCGCAGCCGGCCGAGCCTACCTTTCCGTCTTAATGGCAACTCCTGCCACAGATTACAGCCTGCTGCGTGAGATAGCACGGTTGCTTTTTGCCCCGCGGCCAGCAGTTTTCTGTCTTCCCCTTCGTGTTCGTGAGATTTCACTTCTTCGCGTCAAATAATACACTAACCCGGGGGACGGGAACGGTCCGCTGCCATTTGATATGCCTTCAAACTGACACAAGAAAAGAGAGAAGGGGAAAAGGAGCCAGAACGAGAAGCAGTCAAGCAATTCAGAGCAAAACTAAGCAAGCCGTCCCAGCTCCGAAGATGAACATCGTATTTTAGCTCTGGAAGTTTGTGCTCCGTTCAAGTTTGAGCTCAGTTTGACCCTTCGTACGTGTGCAAACCTCCACAACGACAACTTCTTGACTAACCCCCCAAAATCTTGCTGCAGTGCCGTTTCAGCAAACAAAACCCCTTAAAATAGCCCCAAATGTCACCCGGGACCCTTCAGATTATAAAACTGAGCAAAACAGGGCATTAAAGGGAGAACATGGGGCTAATTTACTAGTGCAAATAAGGTGCAGCTGATCGGAACCTGTGACTGTCTCTTAAAAACATCGGTGCTAGAAAAAAAATGTGGCTAATATAAAGCAGCATTTAATTACTTAAACAGGTAAAGATTAAATAAATAAATAAATAAATAAAATAAAAATAATACCATACCAAAGATCCTTCCCGCTTTGCTTTAAGTCACGCTTGCTGGCCTCATCTGCCCCACTCTAAGCAGCTATTAAATGAGTCATCCAAATTAAGCTGAAGCTGGCTGGGGAGGCCAGCTAGTGCTGCACTTATTCCACTCGGAATATTAACTCACCCTGCCCTACCAGGGCCACTTTTGTTGTCTGCCAGAAAAAAACAAACAGCATTGCTACTGCTTGGTGCGTGCGCTGGGGGATCCGTTTATTTTACAGTATGTGGAAATAAGGCACTCAGCAGGTATTCCGTAATTCTAATTAATGGATTAATATAATAGATCCACACTGCTATCCTCTACCTGTTGGGACTCAAGTGCCACATGAGATTCGTGGCCTCCAGTGTATTCAGCCTCTAATGTTTTTTGTTATTATTTGTATTATTCATTTAGTGACTAATCAGGTAAGTGTGTCTCTTAGGCTAAATCCAATATGCAGAAAATCTTTCCAGTATTATAAGTGCAACAAGTGTCTGGTCTAAAGATAATAGCTTAAAGTCACTGCTAAATTCATGCTTTTTTTTAGTACTATGTTAAAGCGTGACTGCTCTTTTTTTAAGGATGTAAGAAATTAGAAAATTATAAACGGGTGTCTTAATCTACAGTAGTAAACACACAAATTGAGTGCATATAAAAGAACTAGATATAGGACTCGTGTTATCATAAACTGAGATTTACACGAATTTCAGTTCAGATATATATCTCAAAAATTATGATAAAAATTAAATTGAATAAAACAGAAGTTTTTTCACCATTCTCACATTTATTTGGTTCTTTTGCGATAAATGTATTTGTAAATACATGTAAATGTATTCCTACAGACTCTTAATGTGTCACTAAAAAAAGAAGAATATGTGAAATAATCATGCTGTCCGGAGAGCTGGTAATTCTAGTGGATGGGAGCAAAAGAATCCAACCATATTTATTTTTTGACACTGATGAGCATGTGAAAGCAAAGATTAGATTTAGCCTGATGCTGCTTCTCTAATTACTTGTTTCACTCCTTGGTCGCTCTGACTGTTTTGTTGGGAAATATCCTGTTTAGGAGATATGTGTCCCATAGCCCCATGTGTCTGTTCATACAGACAAAGGTAATCAGATTAAAGTTCTGAATTGTGTCCTCTTCTGTGTGCGCGTGTGTGTGTGTGTGTGTGTGTATGTGCATATGTGAGTGTGTGTGCCCTACAAAGTCGACGCATCAGGATCAATGCAGTTGAGAGCACAGGGATTATAGAAAGGGTTATGAGGTTCAAATAACACTATGCTTATGATTGCAAGTGCAACATTAACTTTGCTTAAATCCTCTTTTAAAAAATCTGAAGAAAAAGAAGAGAATAAAAGGGACAAAAGGGGACAAAAATAAACACGGCCCTCGTATTTGTAACTGAAAAAGTACCTGTTTCTTGCAAAAAAACAAAGAAGAAAAAAAGTCCACACACCCTCGGGTTAATTATCAGTACTTTCAGATTACTTATTGACCTTAAATGCTCAAATCTCCATAAGCAGTGGAAGTCACACGACCACATTTTACCTGCTCACGTCTGGCTGATGGCACGTAACGTCTCAGTCTGCAGAAAGCCAACACCTAACAAATTGCGCCCTCTCGTATGACACGTGTCAATCACTAGACGAAAGTGGCTTGGGGAGGGCCCTGATGTCAAGCAGTCTGGCCCGCAGCGCTCAGAGGCCATCCTTTGTCTTTAACTAATCACAGATTCAGACACAACATCACTTGCATATTAAACGACCCCCGGCGGCACAGGCAAACAGACGTCGAACTGAGGAGAAGTGGAAAAGCACTCCACAAACTTATTCCCTTTTCCTCCTGACCAGAAATGGAGCATGGGTCTCCGATGAGGCTGGGAGATGGAATTATGTTTAATGCTCCTTTAATGCAGAACCTTCTCCACACCTCACCCCTGTGGAGTGAAAGCGCAAAGGAGTGTTGGTTTGGGGGGTGGTGGGGGGTGGGTGGTTGCAGTAGGGCCCGGGCTGTGCTAATTTGCAATCAGACACTCTCTTTGAGTTCTCCTTCTATGCCCACAGACAGTGTAAATGGCAGCTGAGACAAAGCTCCCATTCTCTCCATGAGGGCCCTCTTAGTTTTATTTCAGGCCAGTGCTCTCAGACAGGGCATTCTGGGAAAGCCGGGAGATGGCAGTGGCAAAGGGGGTGGGACCCAGAGAGAAGGAGAGAGAGAGCGAGAGAGACAGAGACAGAGACAGAAACAGAGAGCGAGAGAGCAGGACCCAACCCTACCAGACAAGGGCCTTGCCGCAATGCCACACCCAAAGGACTCAGTAATATTCTAATCACTTGATTTGCAGATAACTACGTGCTGGTACTTTGTGATATTACAAATGCATGTCCCTCATGGCTTACACATCATGAATGCATTTTGTTTTGTATTTTTGTCCTCACAGCTGAATTTGTGACTTTCATGTGATACTACATTCATGTTTGTAAATAAGAGAGGAGAAATTTTATTATGGTGAAATATATTTGGTGAAAATGTAATGAGCATATGGGGTAAATAATCTGAACACCTCCAGTAAAATTACACTGGTTATAAATTGATTTTCAACATGAAAACGATCTTCACAAATGTGAAAACGATTATACAAATACATTTTTTTATTTTATTTTTATCTTATTCTACTTGAGCTAAGCGTTTTTTTTACTGTACAAACTTGAGTCCAAGAATTTAATTACTGGAAAAGTAATTAATCTGTTTTTGACAATAAACTTAAAACTTGATTGTGCTGCAATTTTTAGTGTACAATTTCTAGAAAAGTGCTGTTTTACACCCTGGAAAAATTAAAACATGTACTACTAAAGGTGCCATAACATTTGCACAGGCCATGTGGCATGTTTTGCTTTTCCCAAAGAGTTTTTTATCAGTAACTTTTTTTCAGTATCAGTAACTGCATTTACAATAGGCAGAAATGTGTTCTCTGTGGACGATGTGTAAGGTATTTTCACTTAAATGAACAAAACATATAAAGTTCACAAACCCCAAGTCCTAAATACTTAAACTTGCCATTATAAATGTAAATCAGTTGTAAAAATGGTTGATTGCCTTCTAATTTTGGAATCCTGTTTAATTAGTGTGACCTTTAGGCCTCTAAAGGTCAAGTTCATGCCCCTTGTTGTCAGGTCGTCCACAGCGGGAACCTGTTAGGCCACTACATTCTGTGTACCCTGTATTAAAACAGATTCGTCATGCACAAAATCATGTGAATATTTTTATGTACTATAACTTATGACTGACAAAATAAATAAAGCATTAGTGTATGCCAAGAGCAAGAAATAAGCGTCCGATCTTATAAATGATGTTATCAATAAAAGCCAAAGCTATGTCAACAGCAATAAGCAGTGCAGATTGTGTTGATGAAATCACATTTCCATGCCCACAAGCTGTTAAACTCTGATTCCCTGGTCTTACCTGAAGCACGTGAATTGGTTTTGACATGGAGCTATCAGCGATTTGCTTTGGAGGAGAGAAAAGAACACATTGTAATCCCATACATATAATCTTAATTTGCTCAGGATTAGGGACTGCCTACAACAACGGCTCTCTTGCTGCACGCAAGACTGCAAAATAAATGTCATCGAATGTTATCATGACAAATGCAGTTAGCATAGAGATTTGACTTCAAAAACTATTAACTGTTTTATTTGACTGCGCTCTTTGTTGTAACTGATGTTGGCACAGCATTAACAGTATGTTGAGCTAAGCGCAGCAATATTAAGCATCTTGATTTACAGTCTTTTGATGCCTCGGCTTCGGTGTGCAAAACCGTGCAATGTGCACAATATCACGGGCAATAACGGCTGCAAATAAAATATACTGCTGATGCACTGGGTTTTGTGCAAGCCACATATCTTCGCACAGGCTTAAGGGCACAGTCATTCGAGTCCTTTGTATGAGATGCCAGATTCCACTGTTTTCAGCTGTCGAGACAATGGCTGTCACACAAGTGTTGCTCAAGGCCACCGGTAAATGATTACCCAGGAGCCGGTCAGTGTCCTCACGCAGAGGTCATTGTCAATGCAGTGTGAGAGAGTGACACATGTTGATGACTGTACACACAGGTGTTGATCCTGCACACATGGAATGAATGGGAGTTGCTTGACTATAAGCAAACTCCAATAACTAGGCAGGCACCAGTACGGCAAGGCCTTTCGACAGCTCAGTCTGACCGTTATCCTGTTGTTCTGACTGGAAAATGCCTGTGATTACTTTATCATACTTTATTTTTACTTTATTTTATTATACTTTACTTTACCTCTTTCCTTTGCGTTCCTTTTCTTTCCTTTATTTTATCTTATTCCTTTCCTTCCCTTTCTTTTTAACTTTACTAGATTTACAGGCAGAATAAATTAATAATGTCAAGTTACTGTCCAGGTACATTTTAGCTAGGACTTTTACTGAACTATCAAAGTCCCAGCATTGTCATTAAGGTCCAATTGTGTGCCTTGAATGGAATATGGTTCAATCATGTTTCATGACTAAAGGTACTGAAGACATATCCTTATTAATGAGCTCTGGGAGGACATGGTACAGGAAATACAAAAGCTATAGAAACATAAAGTTACACACAATAAGTAATGATGCCTGCAAAACAGTATATAAAACAGAGCCCCTTGTGAGATTTAATTTACAGACAATAAACACTCACAGTAAAGAGCCACTAGTCACAGAGCTTTTTTACACACCATTTATATCAAAGACACAGTACCAAAAACTGCATGTGTAATTCAAAGAGTTAAACATGGACTGGAAAGTAAAGATGTAAAAACAAATGTTTTATTTCTGATGCATAATACCACACAAGTGGAGGGGAAGAGATCAAATAAATGAAAAGTGTAGGGTACGGGCACTGAGCAGAAAAATAGAGATTTGTGTTACATTCTTGCAGCTCATTCCAAAAGTTCATACTGAAAAGGCTGCCTGAGATATCTTCCTCATCCCTTTTACCATCGTTCTATTTTTCCTCACTTTGTTTGTGAGTCTGCTGAAATTTGTACATGTGTGCAGACAGACCGGATCCTCTAAGAAAGATGTAAAAGATAGGACCATACAACAAACTTTTGAATTTTTTATTACAACTTCTTAATTAAAAAAGAAATGATTTCTATATCAAGGTTCAATGTGTTCTGTATATAGATTTCTGTACTTTCTATGATGTCCACTTCAAGGACTAAGTGAGTCATTAACAGTCAGTTTTGATAGCAGCTTGAACAACATGATGTGTTCAGAAAATGAGAGCAAAAATTAAGTTAATTGATCTTAATGTTATTTCGTTAATCCCTTAAATACTGATGGCCTTAAAGTTCCTTAGTCATAATTATATAACTTTTATTTTAGATTCATAGTAGTAATGAATAATTCATAGTAGCTCTTGAATAATATGTCTTACCATTAACAACTGAATAATAATCCAAGCATTAATCAGTTAGAAAAAAACGTTTACATATGTGTTACTTGAGTTTTATTTACTTCGACCCCAAAACACATTTTTTCAATGCATGAGCCGAGCATGGCATGCTTGTCTCAATTAAAGGGGCACACCACTAGGGTTTTTTTTTTCTCAATATAATTAAATGGTTAAGGTGTGAACTGAATTACTCAGAATGATCAGAGGTGAAATGCTTTGTTCTGGAGAAAGTTACCAAAACAGAATTACCAACAGCGGTAGTGATAGGAACCAGACATCCAATATGTTTAATGCCCCTAAAAGCTACATCACATTAAGTTTTTAGCATTTAAATGATGACAAATACATTGTCTCATGTTTGTGGCATTGTTTTACAATAGTTAGGCCCAAAACACACTTTTGAAAAGTCATTCATGGCAGAGAGGTAACATGTGGAGTGTTATAAGGCAAATTTGTATCAACAATCAACATTCCTCAAATTGTAATGTGCTTTGGATAAAAGCATCTGCAAAAGGAATATAATGTAATATAATGTAATTTAATGCATATAAAATGCAGAAGACACATGTAGGTTCACTGATTATTTAAAATAGGTGATAAATTAGCATACAGTACTGTGCAAAAGTCATAGTCCAGTGTGCAAATTGTTTAAATCCATTTTTCTCAGCTTGTGATAGTGTCATTCTGCACAGTTGATTTTAGAAAAAATACAAATAAACAAGAAAGCAGTAAAAGTATCAGATTTGCTCTCTTTGTAAAAGTAGTTGATATTGTGTGAGCTGGTGAGGAGAACACAGGTTCGGTTCCAGATTCCTCCTCGGTTCCTCCAGCAGTTGTTTGGATTGTGAAACTCCATCAGCAGCTCCTGATTTAATTTAATGAAGGACTGATCAAGTAAAACCAGGTTTCTGATGAAATTACAGTAATACTGAACTTCATCAAGGAACACACTGATAAACTGAACATAGCATCATTATTTACTGGTGAACGATATTCATATTTATTCATTTTTTAGTTTTATTGAGTATGTTTAGTAATATTACTGTGGAAAAAAACACCAAAATCAACACCAGAATCATCAATCATCTAAAAAGGTTTTAAATATTATTTTTGCAGGTGCCCAAGACTTTTACACAGTATTGTATTTGTGATGTAGAAATCGAGGCTGTAGTTCTTATCACCACCACTGTAAAGAAAGTCTAGATCAGCAAGTTCCCAACACGCTGGATTACTTTATTTACGTTTCAATGATTGAATTATGCTAAAAAGTCAGGAAAAACAACTCAAAATACATCACAATCAACCCAAGGACACCAGAACAATTGTTTCTTTCAATGTCTCTAATATGCAAAGAAGGGTGATGAGTGCATCGCTGTGAGGGTTAGGGGAGGTAATGGTGCCAGTAAGCAAAAATGTATCTTAATGGTATAATTGGCAGCACACAAACACGCACACATATACACATACATGAACACACATACACGCAGCTTTTATGGGGTGACTAGGAGAATTTTGACCTCTGCGTGACCCTGTTGAGAGAGCCTAGGCCTGGCAGTGAGAAGCACAAATACTGTATATGATGCCCCCCCACTTCAGCTCTGCAAAATCACAAACAGTCATTGTCAATGCATGCCGCAAGAACAATTGACTTCTTATGCCACTGACAGAGTCAGGGGACGGAGGCAGAAAGTTTAGCATTGCAGTCGCACAATCAAATCACAAACTCTGAGCTCCGTGGGCCTGTCATCACGAGAGGCCAGGCTTTGTGTGGCCAGCCAGGAGTCCAGCGTAGTAAAAACTGCCTTTTGGCTGGAGATAATGGCAACTCAGCAAAACGTAAACTCCAAGTCAGCACATAGGTAAAGGCCTACTCTGTACACCCCTCATACTGAGCACAGCACCTGTTTTTCTTCAGCATGTAGCAGAGTGTTTTTAAGAACCTACACTTGTGTGTGCATCGGATTCAAGTAAAGTGTGCATCGGATTCAAGTAAAACATTCTTAAATTCAATAAGGAGGTAAAAATACTCACCCTAACATATTTAACAAAAAGGAAGGGTCAAGGGACAAGCTCACAAAAAATTAATGTTTCACTCAAAGACTTTTGAAGATCATTACACAAAGCCACAAAATCACTGTGCATGACCAATAACACACATCAGAAAACTAAACACAGTTCAGAATGGTATGCTGCTCATTCATTGTTCTTAAGATCCCATAAATTCCAAGGGACTGCATCTCCTCACATAACTAAGTAACACACGTTAATTTCATAGTAGTTATCAAATAATTCATAATAAGTAAAAAATGACAAGTCTTGGTTTAACAACTGAATATTATGAGTAGTGGTCACAATAAATGATAATGTCTATGCATGACAAATATGAGAACAGGTCATATCATATGCAAAAGTCTCTGGTTAAATAACATGTTGATTTTTTAAACACACATCCTCTACAGAGAACACCTCTGTACATTTTATAGCACAATGACTGCGTTTTTATTTTACTGAAATAAACATATGTAAAATATAATGTGCAAAAACTATATTTTGTTTTTTATATGATATGCTAAATTAATAGAACGTTTATAAGTTTATTTGTTATATTAAAATGCCGCATTCCCTGTCGAGTGCAGTAATTTATTTCCACTTTGAAAATTAGCAAAACAAGTGATTTGATTGGGGTGTTCAAACTTTTATATATGATTGTTCGTATGTGCGCTTGATAAATTTTAAAATGAATATGTAAAGAATGTGATTGTGAGAATTACTGAAGTGTAGTCCCACATACAGACCATTTATGACCTTTTCTTTTTGCAAATAATTTGTACTTGTTACTGTGAAGCTCAAAATTGAGGCTGCAGTCGAAGGGGTTAAAGTGAGAATGCACTCCGCAGGCCGCAGGGTTGAGAAGGGGGGCACGGACCCGTGTGGGAGTCACTCCTCCTTTCCTCCTTCCACTCCCTGCCCTCAGTCAACCCTTCTCCCTCGCTCCCTTCAGCCAAGAGGCCTCCCTCATCTCCCACTGTCCTCCCTCATCTCCCTCGCTCCCGCCCTGCACCTCCCCACTCTTCTGGTATGACATCATCGCACATCTGTTGTCCCGACAGGGCGTCCGTCACATGGGCAACATAATGACAAACTTCTCTTTTTCACCTCGTCTTTCGTTCACTCCACACCCTGCTTTTGTGTCTTTCTCTGCACAGCCTGAGACCATGCCTTGCTGTCTCTCCTTGCCCCTAAGACCCTGAGAGGAGCAGCTTTGTTTATTTTTCTAGTTAATCCTGCATGCTCAGGCCCATGCATGACAGCAATGTTATAATTAAAAGGAAATCTGGCCAGTTAATGGACCCCACAGTTCACCTGTGAATCAAGAAACCCAGTACTAAACTCAGCACCACAACATTAAAACCACAGACAGGTGAAGTGAATAACTTTGATTATTTCATTATAATGACACCTGTCAAAGGGTGTGATTCAAATAAACATTAAAATGGAGATGTTAGAAGCAGGAGAAACTGTTAAGCGTGAGGATCTGAGAAACTTTGACAAGGGCCAAGTTGTGATCCTCAGATCCTCTCCAAAACAGCGGGTCTTATAGGATGTTCCTGGTATGTAGTGGTCAGTACCTACCAATGGTGGTCCAAAGAAGGACACTTTGAAGGTGAAGGCTAGTAAAGACTAGCCTCGTCCAGTCCCACAGAAGAGCTAATGTAACACAAACTGCTGAAAAAGTCAATGCTGGCTACGACAGGAAGATCTTAGAACACACAGTTTTCCGCATATAGGACTGCGTAGCTGTAGACCAGTCAGAGTCCCCATGCTGACCCCTGTCCAGCACCTACAACTGGCATGAGAGCATCAGAACTGTTCCATGGAGTAATGAAAGAAGGTGGCCTGATGAATCAGGTTTTGTTTTACATCACAGGGATGGCTAAGTGTGTGTGTGTGTGTGTGTGTCACCTAACGGGAGACATGGCACCAGGATGCATTATGGAAAAAAGGAAAGGCAGTGTGCTGCTCAGGGTAATACTCTGCTAGGAAACCTTGGGTCCTGGAATTCATGAGGATGTTACATTGACATGTACCACCAACCAAAGTATTGTTGCAGACCAAGTGCACCCCTTCATGACAATTGTATACCCTAATGGAAGTGACCTCATTCAGTAGGATAATGCTCCCTGCCACACTGCTAAAACTGTTAAGGAATGGTGTCGGCCTCCATATTCCTCAGATCTCAGTTTGAACAAGCACCTGTGGGATGTGTTGGACAAACTTGTTCAATTCATGGAGGCTCTACCTTGCAACTTAGAGGATCTGATGCCAACATCTTGGTGCCAAAAACCACAGCACACCTTTAGCAGGTGGTTTTAATGTAAAGTAAGTGTGGGGGTGTGTATAGAGCAGAACATGTTTTTGCAGAAAGATCGACAAAAAATGAGTGTCTTTTAAATGTTGTTCATATACTGTTTCAGGGAAATATTCACAAACAATAATCTCATTTATCAGAATTTCCAGAAACCCTTGCCTACCTTGCCTGCACAAAATTATAATAACAATGAATGACACGTCAATGAATAATAATCATCATTATCATCTTTTTGACTTACTGTACATATGTGTGTGTATATACATATAGTATAATAATAATAATAATAATAATAATAATAATTATTATTATTATTATTGGTATTGTTATTGCTTTTCTTTTTTTTAATCTGAAACATACTGCCATGTCTGTGCTGGTGTCAGTGGGTTTAGTGCCGGTGGGCTGAGGGTTTAGTGCTGGTGTGAGTGGGTTTAGTGCTGGTGTGAGTGGGTTTAGTGCTGGTGTGTGTGAGTATAGTGCTGGTGTGTGTGAGTATAGTGCTGGTGAATGTAAGTATAGTGGCAGTGTGAGTAGGTTTAGTGCTGGTGTGTGTGAGTATAGTGCTGGTGTGAGTGGGTTTAGTGCTGGTGGGCTGAGGGTTTAGTCCTGGTGTGTGTGAGTATAGTGCTGGTGTGTGTGAGTATAGTGCTGGTGTGTATGAGTATAGTGGTGGTGTTAGTGAGTTCAGTGCTGGTGTGTATGAGTATAGTGCTGGTGAATGTAAGTATAGTGGCAGTGTGAGTGGGTTTAGTGCTGGTGTGTGTGAGTGCAGTATAGTGCTGGTGTGGGTGGGTTCAGTGCTGGTGGGCTGAGTGTTTAGTGCTGGTGTCTGTGAGTATAGTGGTGGTGTGAGAGGGTTTAACACTGGTGTGTCGAGGGTGGCTTAGTGGAGGGCTGAGGGTTTAGCGCTGGCATAAGTGGGTTTAGTGCTGGTGGGCTGAGGGTTTATTGGTGGTGTGAGCGGGTTTAGTGCTGGTGTGAGTGGGTTTAGTGCTGGTGGTCTGAGAGTTCTTCTCCAGTTCTCTGACCGACACTTTTGTACAAGATGGCGGGGGCAGCGTGACACCGCGCGGATGCATGGTCCAGCAGAGCCCCCGTGTGGACGGCCCGGGGAAATACAGGGTCTAATGAAAGGGGCGTGGCTATAGGTGTAGTCATGAATATTCAGATATTCAGGGGTTGTCGGGTTCACGATGGGTGGGTGAAGGTTTGGTCCCATCACGAGCAGCCCGGGCACAGGCAGGGAGGCGTGTGTGTGTGTGTGTGTGTGTGAGTGTGTGTGTGTGTGTGTGTGTGTGTGTGCGTGTGTGCGTGTGTGTGTGTGTGTGTGTGTGTGTGTGCGTGTGTGTG